>LNGL01000026.1:36550-200588 GCA_001510565.1 Knoxdaviesia proteae
GGTGAAGTGGGTGTGAAACAAAGGAAGCCGAAGAAACGAAGAAGATAGAAAGAAGAAGCCAGAGCCAGAAAAGCCCCCTCGTGCAATGAAAAGTCGTGCATATCCTCCGTGTTTCAATTGCCCTGCTCCCGACCGCGGCGGGCCGGCCACTCAGATGTTCGATGGTTGAAGAGTCTGGATTTCGTCGGTCGGTGTAAGCGCCCGGGCCTGGCTGGCTGATCTTCCGCGGTGGGCCGGGCAAGAAAATAAGCATAGAAGGGAAGTCAAGCTTCTTCTTCTGCTTCTTTTTTTTCTCTAGTGTCCAAGGGGCCGAGTAGGCACAGACAACTCACACATATCCACACAACACCCGTGGTTGTGTGGTTGCGCGGCCGGTCCAGAGCTGGTGATTGGGCGGTGCGCTTATGGAGTGGTGTTTAACCAAGCACAAGAAGTCTCGATAGAATGGTTATTCGTCCAGTGTTCATGTGTGTTGCCTCTTTTTCCTTGGCAGGCTATATCAGTGGCGAATGTTGCGTTGTGGGGTGTGGCTACTTGAGGAAGAGAAGCAGATTTGTGCAGGGGGAGAGATACGAGGGTGGTGACAGATAAACACTGAGGCTGAGCCAAAGCCAAGTACTTCGCTTAACACTCTCGTCTGACTTCTCAGCTATTAAGATAGCAAACAATGGACAAGCACAAAGTGGGTGGTCTTATGACTAGACGTCACAAAGAAACAGGCTCTGGGGAACTACAAAGACTCTCCTCACATCACAATAGAAGAGGAACTCTGTGCTATATCGAACAAAGCGGCACAAAGGACGTCGAAGCTGGCTATAAGGTGTTCTTATGATACTTAGTCGTCGGGTGTGGCGCTACACCAGCGGCAATCCAGCAAATCAGGGATATAGGCCTATCTACCTTTTGTTTCTTTTTCTTTCTAGTGATTCTTAGTTAATTTTCCCTCGTCCTTTTCACCCTCTCTTACCTGATAACTTATAGTCAAGACAATGAAAGAAAAGAAACCCCCAGGCTATGCTCACCCTTTGTCTCCTGGCCGCCGGCCGAAACAAGGCCTGCAAGCCTCTGCCAGCCAGTCATTCTAGAAGCGGACCACAGTGGTTGCAGCAGGTGTTTTCAGCAGGGTGGCCTGAATCCCTGGTGTGAGTCGTCGATTGGATCAGCTTGTCCCAGTTCTGAAGCGTGGGGTTTGTCTGGGCCTTTTTCTTTTTTTTCTTTCTTTTTTTTCGCCTCCTCTGCGGGCGCTTACACGACGACGCCTGGATGTCCACTTTGCCCGGGATTTGTATGGCGGGTCTACTTAACACTCTCACTGCTGTCCAGCAGGCGATCAGTAGTGACGTCAGTATGAAGCATCGACGGCAATTCTGCTCTGCAAGGGCATCATCGACCAAAAACTGCTTCTCCCGAAGACCAGCACTGCCGGTTCTATGCGACAGCGTCTTATACCAACCCTACGGTCCTAGGGTCTAACCTGTACATCGCAAGTGTTAGGGTTAGTCCCGCCTTGACTCGGCCCAACGGCGCCGTCTTGCATGCCGTCCCGGGTCTGGGAATCCCGGGATGGGTGAACCCGAGATTGTCTATCGGCAGACACGGGAATGCATTAGTACCGGGGTTCTTTCCGAAGAATCATGTCCAGACCATCTCTCAGGCACCCTTCAGGTTGCACATATACCACCACGCCCCGTAGCCCTACAGCCCGCACATTATACTTGAGACTGCCCTTCCGAGGTTTGTGTTGCCTTGACACCATGCGTGCAGTCGCCTTCTCCTTCTTTGCCTTTTCCTGTGTATCTCAAACGAGAGCCGTCAAGCACGAAATGTCGGCGGCAGAAGCACACACACAAAGAGCAGGAAAGGGCATATGAGGGCTAGGAGGGGAAAGTGAAGTGGTCTCTGCGTGTTCTTGTGTAACAGCAAGCATGCAGATTTCAGCCCATCGACCGCTCTCTCGCCTGTATCTGTCTATTTCCCTGTGGTCATGTTCGTTTCTGCCAGTCGTGATTTTCCACGCCCAGCGAGCTTGCCGCCCTGGTAATCCACGTCGTTTGTATGTGTGTGTGTGTGTGTGTGGATGTTTGATGCGTTTTTCCCCTTCTGCATGTGGCTGCTCGTGGCCCTCTGCTCGCTTCGCTCCGACTGTGTAGGCACGCCTGCAATGCGTGGCCCGTCGTTACTGGCTGGAACCTGGGAAGTACAAGCTGCCGCCGAGACTGCGTGCAAACGGCTGCAAACCAGGTAGCCCAGGCCATGGCCATGGCCGTGGCCACCAAGCTGCACCTTCACACAAGCCAAAAGGGGGAGGGAGGCCAGAGGAAAGGTCCCTGGATTCCGGTTTCTCTTCGTCCGGTCGGCTATCTCCTTTCTCTTTTCTGGTTTCTCTCTTCAGCCTCAACCTTGGAGAGAAACGCGCCCGGGAAAGACAGCTGTTTGGCCCCCATCCTCACTACTCGCGGGTTCGTGCATATCTGAGACTTTTGGAGTCCCGGCTATACTTGTCTGGGCTTGTCGTTTTGGTGCAGGTATACGCTGGATGGCTGACCACGGCTGGCAGCAGGGGCCGATCCTCGGAAGCGTTTGCGTGGGCGGAGTGAATAGTACGGTGTCTCTCACCTCCTCTGTCCCCCTCCTCTGGTGACCTCCCACGCTTATCCCCAGGCCAGCACTGAGCATTCAGCTTGCCCATGCCTCCATTTCTGCTCACTACGTGCCTCCCATCGTCTGATCTGCTCTGATCAGCATCTGTCAGCCGTCTACGTCCCCATCCCACCGTCTGGCAAGCCCGTCGTCCAACTGCCGCTGTCAGTCACTGCCAGCGCAATGGCGCCATCTCGTTCTCTGCCAGAACGCTTGTGCAGCGTGTAACTTGGGCCAGCCATGGCCAAGACTAATCCGCCGTGGATACACTTTCTGTGTGTGCTGCTGTCTGTTGCTCGCTCTCTTCTTCACTGAAGGAGTGCTGCTGTACCACCACCGAACCGCACTAATGCATGTCACCAGCAGAACAACGCAGTGGCAGACCACTCCAGGTGGACTTGTGTTAGACTTGCTGTGTGTTGGGCGTGTGTCTTGTCAGACGCGATGGTGCTGGACTCCTTTATCTCCTTCCTCCCTCCTCCTTCAAAGGGGTAGTCGTCGAACAGACGAGCAGGATGGTAGATACAGGAGCAGATGGTCCACCATGAAAGCAGACACTCCCTGAACAAACGCCGAGTAAACCATCCAGTGTGAACAGCCAGGCCTGATCCCAGTCCAATTAATCTGGATTGGAAATTCGCCGTGAGTCGCCGGGCCTCAGTCGGGATGCCACCAGGAAACAGATGCCGAATAGGTGCACATGCATGCTAGACTGGTACAGATCGGTGCAGGCATCCGTTCACCGTTTCGAGAGAAAGTGGCTCGCCAATCTATTGGGGTACCAGAGAGGCCTGAACGAGTGGCAGGAACCTGAAGTTGAGCCAAAGAAACCACCCTTCCCTCTCTTTTCCCAATATCATCTCGCCTCGGGGTACTTGCATGGTGATTCAGCCCATGGAGGCCGGGCGAGGTTCCGTTTGCCGGTGTGGTGGTGGGCTGCGAATGGCCTCTACGGCCATTGTGGTGTCTGTTTACTCAGGTGTTTGTATAATTCCCGGAGACCGTCCCCTGGTCTTCTTCTTGTATCTCTGTGTTTGGTGCATCACCCAACTCCAGCCAGCTTACATGGCCGAGCAAACAACTCGTCGTTTTCCACTTCGCTCTCCACTTTGGTGTGAGCGAGACACAACGGCCGCATTTGACCAGCTCTGTACGCCTGCGAGAACGTCACTGTGGTGTATTTCGGCCTCTACATACATGTGCACTTATGTGTGGGTGTGTGTATGTGTGCCAGTGTCCCCCCCCCCCTCTTCTGTCCCCTCTCACTGTTGACAACGGGTATTACCTCTGTGTCTTCCGCTCTCGGCTTCCCTGTGTGTCTTTCTCTTTTTACAACTGGCCGGTTCTGCAGGTTTCCGCTCCTCGGAATACTCTGGATTGTTGAAACACAACTCCAACTTGGCCAGTGATAAGGTATGTCAGTCACTTTCTCCTCTTCCCAAAGACACAGCCATATGCCTTGGCTGTAGCGAGGGCCAGAGTCTGGCACTCAAGCAAGACATAACTGAATAGGCTCTCAAGACACCAACATCACCAAACAGTACACAGGCCTGTCACTTGTATTTATGATCCAGTCAGTTCATGTGCGCATGTGTTACTAGGTAGTCTATGCAGGCGCCATTTCACTTCCTCTTCAAGACCACCTCCCTCGTCACCTCAGCTTCAACACCGGCCTCCCCCCAAAACACTGGCTGGTGGCATCAACAAACACCTTGGCTTGGTACCGAGAACACGACTCAGGCAAACATTGTTTCTCTTGCACGGTCCCTGTTTGTGAGACCAGGCGAACAGCACACAATAAGTGAACCCTAAGTTAAGGTCCAGTCCTAGACTCTCTGCGTCATATACGATGCCTCTGCGCACATAAATGATTCATAGTCCCCTCTGTGATTAATAAATATTTCCTCTCTCTATCTCATTGACTATTTTCTTCTCTTTATATTTCGGGATCAGGTCTTCTCTTATTCATAGTTTCCCCTCATTGACCACACTCTCTTAATCATTCTCATACAACCCACCATTATTCATAGGTGACCGCCATCCCAGGATCGAATCACACACACCCTCGACCTTCCGTTCCTGTGTCTCTCCATATTCACCATGATTCACATTCACCCACACGACCAGAGCATTTCCTCTAACCCCCACTCGGGTTTTGAGGCCGTGTTCTTTTACTACCTCTACAAAGTCGAGGCCAGTCTCTACGGCCCCGAAAACACCAAGATTGCTCCCGGCAGCAGAGGCAGCGCGGCCGATAAGATATGCACGTTTGACGAGTTCATGCAGCACGTCCTCGTCTCGTCGGCCATCTGGACCCCGGGCACCGAGGGCAACCGCCACACCACATTCCCCGAGGCCAGCATCATCGGTAGCGGCCCCAACATCGACGGCTGGTCGGGCGGCGGCCTTCGCACCAACGCCGGATACCTGCACGTCCGCTTTGCCGTGCCGCCCGACTGCCCGGCGCAGCCCGAGCCGTCGTGGTCCGACGTGTGGGACGCCATGATCCAGAGCATCCGCGAGTTCCGCCGCGACGGCGCCGACATGTGCAACGCCGACATGCGCAGCGCCTCGATGGTGCTCAGTCTCCTGCAGACCCACCGCACGCGCCTGCTGGCGATGGAGCTGCTGGCCGTGGTGCGCGACTTTGCCGTCATGGAGGCCGGCCCGCACCCGTGGGTAGCACCGCCGCAGCGCATGTACGACAAGCCGGTGCCGTTCCGCCCGCGATCCCGGCCGTCGCACTCCCCGTCCAGCCTGGAGTGGCATCAGAGAGACGACCAGCGCAAGCGCCGCGAGCCCGGCGCCACGCTGAACCTGGTCATCCAGGCGCCGGCGGAAGTCGAAGGCGAAGGCGAAGACGGCTCGGACCACCACCCCCCCAGGCCCCTCATCACCAAGACCATCAAGTTCAAGCTCGGTGACACCATCAGCAACGTGCGCGGCCAAAACGGCATGTACCCGGACGAGGAGCGGCTGTACAACATGATGAAGCAGGGCTACCGCCCGCTGCCGGCCGGCATTCCGGCCCGGGCCATCAAGAAGCCCTCGGCCATCCGCTACTCCGACCCCCGCCGCCGCTGGATCATCCGCACCAGCGGCATGCTGACCTCCGACGGCACCCACTACCAGCACCTCGACGTCGAGCTGACCATCCGCGCCACGCAAGAGCACCAGTTGAAGACAGGCGGCGCCAAGATGGTCGAAGACCGGAACTGCCTGCGGGCCGAGCTCACCGCCGTGCTTCAGGCCTGGGAATGCGGAATTGGTGATGGAGTCTCGGCCCCGCTGGCCTCCGTGCACATGCGCATGCTCCATCGCATCATCCATGTGGGCTACAGTGCTGCTGAGTCCCTGGTCGGGGCCATGGCACCGAAGACTCTGGGATATTGCCTAGGCGACCCCCGCATGCCGTGATTGTGTTTCTTCGTTTCTGTTTGTTAATATCTTGCAGTAGTTGTCTCTTCGGTTGTGCAATAAAACACAAGGTTTTCTCTCATACAGGTTGAATCGGTAGGGTGGTGATCAATGATGATTTCGGCTTGCCCTGCAACAATACTATGAAGTCTTACGATCATGTACTCTAGGATCTATTATTTGTCAAATTTAGAAATCCAACCAGCATATAGTTGGCTTCCAGGGCGGTATAACTCTAGAGTTAGAAGGCCTCAGTTGCAGCCGCTCAACCCTAATATCCGTCCCTATCTTCAAGTGGTAGGGTTAGATCTTATCGGGGAGCCCCGCCTTGCCCGAAATCTTCATCTTGACATAGAACATTTCCGAATTCTCTCCACCCGGATCTTCAGCGAATTTGCGACTTCTCAACCCGGCCTCGAGGTGACTGCACACATCAAACAATCATGGCCCCTCCTCACAAAGCCCTGGTCGAGTGGGCTGTCGCAAAAGGCGCGGCGCTGCACCCGTCGGTGGAAATCTTCGAAGATGCCGAGTCTGGCTTCGGTCTCCGGGTCCGCCAGAACACTCCCGGGGGCGGTTCTGAGAATGCACCGACCGTGCAGCCTGGTGAGACGGTAGTCGCATGTCCGATGGGTCTCACGCTCTCGTACCTGAACACGCTGCCCCAGAGCTCGCTCGCTTCCTCGGGCCTCCCGTTTCCGCCCGACTCAGACCCGTTCCCCGAGACCTTCCTGCAGACCGTGCCGCCACACGTGATCTCCCGGTTCTTCCTGATGAAGCAGCAGCTCCGTGGCGCCGAGTCTCCGTGGTACCCGTACATCCAAACGCTGGCCCCGCCCAACGCGCCGGAAGCGTGGGCGTTGCCACCGCTCTGGGACGACGACGACCTGGCGTTGCTGGACGGCACCAACGCCGGTGTGGCGGCGGATGAGCTGGCCACGCGACTGCAGAGCGAGTTTTCACTCGCCAAAGAGGCTCTACGGGGCTGGCCGGCGGCTGCGGCGTACACCCAGCGTCTCGGTGACTGGGCGTTCTGCGTGTTTGCCTCTCGCAGCTTCACGCCCAGCCTGGTGATTCCTCCATCAACGACAACGGCCTTGCAAGGTATACTACCCGCGGGTGTCAAGGTTGATGATTTTGCCATGCTTCTGCCGCTGTACGATGTGGCGAACCACTCTCTTGTCGCCCGCGTCAAGTGGGCGCCGGCTCGCGACACGGAGACTCCGGGCGTGGCCCTTGTCTCCGGGGACGAGTACACCCCGGGTGCGCAGGTGTTCAATAACTACGGCAGCAAGACAAACGCCCAGCTACTGGTGTCATATGGCTTCATAGTACCAGAATCCCCCGAACTGCACAACGATTACTTGCATCTCCGGGCACGAGGGGATGCGACACCTAACACCGCGGAAAACTCGTCTCCCAACGACTATCTCATCTCTCTGCGGCCCGTGTCGGATCCCAGCAGCGTGGTGCTTCGCCGGCGGAGCATGGTTCCTTACGCAGACGGCACGGGCTCCGAGCCCACTCCCTCCTCTCCTTGCGGCCCGGCCCCCGAGTTCTCCCGGATCCACGACAGACTCGTCTGGGACCTGGTGTCAGCGCTGGCCCCTGCCGACCAACTCGCATCTCTAGCTGGATTTACCCCGACCACGGCGGCCGAAGTGTCGGTGGCGATGCAGACGGCCGTCCGCAAGATCATGGGCTGGACCGAAGCTGGCGATCCGGGTCCTGTGCCGTCCGAGAAGGCCCAATGGGTCAGCACACTTCCGTCGGCGGTCGGCCAGGCAGTGTTGCAGGCGATGGCCATCATTGACCAGAAGCTGGAGACCGAGCTCGGGAAAGTGTTGGCCAACGACATCGAGTGCCCGGACGAGGAGACGTGGGCGCAGTTGACGCGGAACCAGAAACTGGCGCTGCAGTACCGGAAACAGTGCCATGCGGTGCTTGCGCGGGTGTTGGATCTGGCGGAGGAAGAGGGGGAGGACGGCACCGAGAGCTGAGAACCCTGCGAGGTCTAGGTGGAAGAGAGACTGCAGCTCCCTCCCTGTATTACCCGAGATCTCCTTTTGGCGGCCCGGCCATTCATGGCCATAGCAAGTGATGTTGGACACCGCCCATAATCGTCTCGAGGCCGGGATCGGCCGGCGGGTATATACGAGACGCTGTGAAATGAGGCACAGTGTTCGTTGCAGCTTTGTCGATGGGTGAATGGCGTGGATTACGACAGCTTGGGGGATGGCGAAGAGGACCGGAAGCCATATACGGGTGCATGTACTAACCTATGATATCAGCATCGGGGAACACAGCCATCATCACCCAACTTTCACGCTCTTGCAGCCCGTCTCATCCGGTTTTCACTTTGCGTGACCGCAACATCCAGGCCTATATCACGCCTCGTAAGAAAAACGTGGATGAAAACCCCCCGACCCGGGCCGGCCACACCAGGGCGTCATTTCGAACCGTCCCCAGCATGCTCCCCTGCACACGCGACCATGCCTCTGGAGCATAATTAGCCACCGAATAAATCCCCAGCATGGTTTTAAAACACGCCTCGCCTGGCTTGCCGCCTCTGTGCACGGACAGCCGACATTCTTACTATGTGTTATGTCCCTAGCCATTATTATGCTGCAAATACAGTACAGGATCCACACCGGATCAGCATAATTTCGGTGTTCAATCTTCCCGCCCCCTCGCTCTCTCTTCGCTCTCTCTTCGCTCTCGTTTTGTGTTCTGTCACTTGTTCAATTGTGCTTCTTTCGTCCTGATTTCCCGTGTCCATGTGGTCGGGAAATGACAGGTCATTTGCGTCGATGGCCCTCTAAACAGTTGTTCCAGGGCCTCCATTTTCGTTTTTCTTTCTTTTCGACCTTCCAAAGCTTAACATGGGCTTGAGGCTCGTGGGTGTGATGTGTAGCATTTTCTATGTGTTCTTGGTATAGAGATGGCTCTGGTATTATGATGCTCTCCTGTCACTGTTCAATACTGAGAACCGAAGTTGAAGTCACAGAGGAGGTGAGGGATGCAATGTTCCCCGCCCAGATAACACAAGGTGGCGTGACCCTGTGTTTGATACAGACAACAGGTGTCAGAAAGACACTCCAGGCAGTGAGGTCCCCTGTGTCAGGGGAGGTTGGGAGTGCTCAGAGCGCTTCAGTAGGGGTTGACGTTGAGCAAAGTACAGTACAGAGCCACCTTGCTGTGAGACGGCTGGCTGATACTGCATCAAGCTGGCTGGCACAGAGGGTCTTCGAGCCCTTCACCGACGGTCTTCACTCTTCACTCTTCACGCATCAACATATCGTGCTTCCTCCTCGTTCAGGGGTTTCTGCCCGGCCAGGAAAGGCTCGTGTTTGTATCCGTTCACCAAATACCACCCTGGATAAAATACCCATAATCGTCATGCCCCTGCTCGTCCCAAAACTAGTCGACTGGCCAAGCAAAAGTCCGGTGTAGGTAAAAACAAAAAACAAAAGCCAAGATACTCGAGTACGTCGAACAAGCAGGACGAAAAGCATGCTGCCAGCCTGCCAGGACAGGGCGTCGCCAAGCGAGCGCTGCGCAATGATACGGGACCGAGAATGGGGGCTCGCAGTGGGACCTCCTCCCAGATCAGTTCGGTGTTACCAGGGACACGAGATCCCAAGCACGCCTGCAACAAGAGAGTGTGAAAAAAGAAATCCAGAAGGGCCAAACAGGGCAGTTGGTGGTGTGGCCGGCGGGGTGGTATTCGCGGATGCCGTAGCCTGCAGCCGTTGGCATGGTGCGAGGCTGCGATACTGGATATTT
Organism: Knoxdaviesia proteae; assembly: GCA_001510565.1. Classification (NCBI taxonomy): domain Eukaryota; kingdom Fungi; phylum Ascomycota; class Sordariomycetes; order Microascales; family Gondwanamycetaceae; genus Knoxdaviesia; species Knoxdaviesia proteae. The sequence goes on from LNGL01000026.1 coordinate 46,394, forward strand.
GACCCGCCCGTAGCATCCAGGGGTGCACTATTGTATGTCCAGGACCTCCTTCGCCTCGCTGGTGCTGCTGCTGGGTGCACGAATTGGGCAGGCCGTTGGCATTGTTGCATTGGCTTCTTAAAGTGGTGGGTAGTGTAGTGAGAGACGGAGGGGCAGGAGAGGCACCCTGCGGTCCAGTATCTGCTGGTCCCAGTTTTGCGATTCTCTCATCAATTGAAACTCTAGATGTGACCAGTCGTTACTACACGTCCGATGGAGGTCTAACAGCATTTCGACATGATCCCAACGTTGCGGCCGTTCGACATCCTGGGTATCTGGCGGTAGGGTTAGGGCTCGTCCTATATTGGCCGTCGGGCTCTCACAGTCTTCCGTGAAGCCGCGGTGTTTGGCATGAAACGCTGGTCAAGTGACCAAATGTCCCCAGAGAGGCTTAAAACACCGGGATGGCCTGTCCGGGAACATCAGATTGAGGCGAACGTCATGGCGAGCCTCATCGATGGCGTGCGAGGGAGCGTTTCTCCTTTTTCTTAGCCGGTTATTCCCAACCCTGGACGCTGTTCTGTTTGAGACAACGAAGAACATCGAAGGCTCATATCATTCTTTTAGGCAGTTCGGTGGGCGCGCGCCCATCCAAGGGCGGGCTGGGAAGAGAGAGGCTTGGGCTTCTGTTTCAGGCTCATTTGTTCTGCACCGTTCTCGTGGCGATCGCAGGTCTGGTGGGTGGCTTCTTTGAAGTTCTTCTTACATGCATGCACGAAGACACTTGACGAAACCGCCGATCTTCGAGAGCATATGGAACCTGTGCCGTTTGTTTAATTCATTATTGACTCTTCTTTTTTTCTGGCTCAACAGCACTCGAGTCCACGGGGTCTGGAACACCCAGGAGCCAGCCTGTGTGACGAGAGAGTGTGTGGATTGTACGTGTCTATACATGAAGCTAAAGACGCAGCCACTAATCACCATCAAGCCCAAGACGCGAGGACAAGTCAACTGGCGCACGCGCTACGAGGTTTTCCGGCCAGCACATCCGTGCAGGACCGCCGAGAGCACATTTCACAAGCATGCAGAGCTGCAGAATGCAGAACACGCGTCGGCCCCGGGATGGCGTGCATCAGAATGCAGCGATGAGCTGGACAAACGCGGGGGGAGGGGAGGGGGGGAAGGGTCCTTTGGGGAGACTGAAAGCGACGACTCTCACTCGCGTGTCCATCTTCTCGACTTACTCCATCGTGCTCTTCCCGTCTCCCACTCTGACTTACACACATCCGCCGTGCCAGGGTTAGGGTTGAAACACGACGTGGCACAGATTTCATCCGATACATTCAGTGCATGCATGGCCAGGTATCGACACATTCATGCTCCTATATCGGAGAAAAACCTGCCGCCGCCAGGTTCGACGATCTGCGCGGTGGATGAGTTCCTGCACGAACATATCGGATGCTGTTTCAGTGCGGCACGGGATGTTCTCGCTCAAAAAAGGCAAATTACTGACTGTCATGGCGCACGACCGTGTGTGTGTTTCTGGCTCTCTTTGCAGAGTCTGGGTTTGCCATTGACGGTTTTGCTATCCTCTGGCCCAAAGTGCACAAGCGTGCCGTGTTTGCCCGAACCAGACGTCCAGCCCAGATCCACATGCCCTGTTGAGGGGAGCGGGAAGGCCGTCGATGCGGCGGCTTACAGGCACAGACACAGCAACAGAGGACGTGGACCTCTCTCGACACGTGTATGTAAGGGGAAGCCATAGGCCTCTCTCCAAAAGTGGACTTTCAACAGACGAGGGAGTGATGCGCTCAGCACTGGCCCAGGGACACTACCCGGGGCGGGTCGGATATGCCACCACTTGTAAGTCGACTGCAGACGGCAAGATACGTGGTGGCCAATGCAGACACGGCTGTGCCTGAGAGACGAGGAGCATTCGGAGGCTATCTTGGGCATTTCAGCAGAGCACGGCACAGCCTTTGGTAGAGGCTCGCTAACCAGACATACGTCAACAGGGCCCAAGCCCAACCGTGCTGGTGGCGATATAGAGGGCGGCAATATACGCCCAGTACGGCCTGGCCCAGACCACTGAATCGGCGAAGCAGACCGAACCAGACCAATCAATACTCAGTCTAACATCCAGGTCCATCCATATTCGTGCTTCTCGTGGGCCACGGCCCAATACAGAACAAGAAGGCCCCAGGGGGGCGGAAGCTTCTGGCGTGGGTGGTTGTGTTCGATAGGCTCCACGAGCGAGATTACCATGCGCCACCAAGTGTATACTTGGACAGCTTGGTGGTCCTCCCCCCAAGTAAAAATTTCCTTTTTTTGAGTTTTGTTTCAAGCTTGTTAATGCCCGAGATATAGTTTGGTTCTTTGTGTGGGCACGGCTTTTTGCAAGAAGCCAAAAGAGGGAATTCTTTTCGATTTTCTTTTTCTTTTCTGCTTCCAGGGGTGGGAGTGACTATGAACCTTGGACTGGTTTTCTTCTTCTTCGGGAGCTAGGGGCAAAGGAGATTTTTTCTCTTCAAAAATAGAAAGATAGGCCTGGAATCCTTTACGGAAACCTGGACGCGAACAGACCAAGCAACTGACTGAAGAAAACATCCTCACGAATCAGGACCGAAGCGTGCCTGATTGGGAGAGAGCCCGATAGAGACGCATGCTGGCTGATGTTGTGTCCAGACAACGGACCATGTGTATGTGCCTTGATGTGTTCGTTGTGGTGATGATGTGTATCTGCCAGTCGTCAGAAGAAGTCTGTTGGTTGGTTGCTCCCATCTCTCAGAGGACACCAGCAAGAAGTCTGAGAATCCCCTGGCAGCAGAAAGCAAACAACGATTGCCATCCAGCACTGCACCATGTGCACAGGCTTACAACCAGACTCGGGACAATATAACTCTGCATAATGCAGGCGTGAGTGGTCGGCCGCAATGGGAAACACTTGGACAAGTTCGCATGCTGACATGGGAGAAGACGGAGGTGCATATGCAAGTACACCAGCTATGCACGTATACCAAGGGTTTTCCGGTTAAGCTATCTCTGTTATCACGTCTGGCTCTTTGGCTGCGTCTGGTTCCTCGGAGTGTAAGTCTGGTTCAGCTACAGTCCGTACATACAGTAGACGGCCGACACCCTCTGTCCTCTTCAGTCCTGCATACACTACTACACATTACACACCCGGACGGCGTTATACGAGGCCCAAGTGGAGTTATCCGGCGAACCCTCAAGATTGGGTAACAATTGGCTGCTGCTCCTCTAACTGCTTTCTCTCGGGCCACCTCCAGATCCGGCCTCGTCTATACGCGGGCTTGCCTCTCTCTTCACAGCTAACGATAAGTTCCAGCTCTCGTCTACCGTTTTCCCTCGCTCGCTCGCTTTCTGACTCCTCGGAGATGTGGGATTGGCTCGAGGGAAGTGTTGGGCCGCATGGAGAAATTCCAGTTTGTGAGAACATGTAAAACCCAGAATTGTGTCTAAGTGTGTCCCTCACTCCACAATGTATAAAAGCGTGAGACGCCGAACATAGAGAAAAAAATAGAAAAAAGAATAATCCCAGAATGCAACCTTACTCCAGCAAGCTGTCAGGGAAATCCAACATCCAGAACCCGTCCATTTACACTGTCAATTTTATACATATATTTTGTACTCTTTCTCTCTCTTTTTATGTCTTCCATGCTCATTCACTCAGTGTCTCTGTGTCGATCCCAATATTCATACTTCAACACCGGCTTCTCCTCATCTTTTCCTCCCGTCCTCTCCTCTCCTCCTCTTCTTCTTCTCTCTTCCCTTTCCTCTTCTTTTCCTGGCCCATTATATCAACTTCAATTCGCCTCTGAGACTTTCTCGGGTCACATCTCCTGATCCGCTTTTTCCCTTTTCCCTAAGGTGTCTTCGCTATATGTATAGTACACGGGCATATACGGAGCATTTGACTTCCTCGTTCCCGCTCTCTCTTCTTCTTCCCTCTGTCTGTCTTCTCTCTCTACAACTTTTGACCTGACGGCTTGGTAGTTTGATTGTGTTTCAGTTGCTACTCTTTGGGTTTTCCCTTTCTTATTCTTCTTTCGTTCTGGACCCTGGCCTAGCTACCAGTCTTCCATATTTTGGGTTTATATCTTGGAATTGCCCTTCCTCCATCTTCTTCTTCTTTTTTATCAGATCCTCAGTGGCCCTCTGCCTCACTATTTAGACTCTCGTTCTCGTGTGGCTGTTCTTCTTCCTTTTTGACTTTCTTCTTCTCCCTTTTGCAAATCTTCATTCTTTTCTTTTCCTATTGTCTCGTCTTATTCTTTTTTCTTCCCTTCAGACTGGAGTCCTGGGACTGAGTGTTAGCGTTATCGTACAGTCTACCCTCATTGATCGAAGCTTGGCCAAAAGCTCCCTGGACCTTGAATTTCTACCCTCAAACAGCTCCTACCGCTCTCCCTCCGATATCGTCCTCCCCGAGCTCCTCCTCTCCCCTCCTCTCTCATCTTCCAATCTTTCACGATGTGTGACTATATCCAAGTTAGTCCCACTGTTTCCTCCTAACCATTCCCACAGCTCCCTTCACCACCGATTCTAACCCTCCTCTTCAGCGCGAACTCAAGTGTGGCCATGTCAAGCTTATTGTCCATCGCTGGTGTCCGGTCTACCGCCGGACCGAGAAGCCCTGCCGGCCCAATGTGGTCCATTACGAGTACTGGTGAGTTTATTTTCTCGGCTCCTCTTCTCTCTTGTCTCTTGTATTGAGCCACATGTCCATGCCAATTGTGTAATTACTGACTCCCACTCTTTCTGCCAACTGTATATAGGGGTGATCGATTGTGTGGTAAGAAGTCGTCCTTTCTCAACCATTCAGCCGTTAACTCTTGCCTCCTCCCTCCTGCCTTTGGCCCCCTTCATCTGCTGTTTTGCCCTCTCCGGATTCTCCCAGCTTCTCTCGTCCATATTTGGACGAGCACGGAACGACGTGGGGGGTTTCTTGGTTCCTGTTTGTGCTCGCATCGACTCCAGGTCACACGAAAGCCCGAACCTGCAGATATATACAGGCCTAACCACACTTTGGAAGTCTGGTGTATATGTGGCCATCGTTCCTCATATTCCTTTTTCTTATTATTGCCATTTTGCCTCTGCATTCTCTCATCTGCCCCCGTCCCCTCCCGACTCTCTCCACTCGCATTATTCCTGTTTTCTCTCTCTCCCGTGTCTGTGTTTTCGTTCTTCTGCCTTTGCTGCCCCCTTGTCCGAGTCCATATCTGGACCTATGTGTGCACGCACTATGGTTGTATTGCAGCAGTGCATGCAGGAAGCATGCAGCAATATTCATTTTTTTCCTTCTTGTATCTCCCCTGTTGTTTGCTTCCTTGGTCTATCCCGTTTCCCGGCTGCCTCCAGCTTTTCTTCTTTGCACTCGCTTGCCCCCCAAATGCTGACCAGATGTTCATGTTCTCTTCCATAGGTGATTGCCAACCTCCCCAGGTTACCCCGTGGGAGCATATGATCAAGCGAAACAAGTCGTCAGTGTCGTCAACGAATTGAAGCCATCATGACCGAGAACGGGCCCTTTCTTTTTATTTTTCCCTCCCTCACCCTTCAACAGACGACAGAACAACGACACCGGCGTTATTAGAAAAAGCAAAAAAAAAAAAAAAAAGATCAGGAGCCAAATCCTGCATCTGGCTTGGGCTTTAGACATGGGATCCACGAAGTCACGGGTATCGACAGGTGCTATGCAACAACTTATATACGGGATTTATGCAGGCATTGCACAGCTCGGTCTTTCACCCTTATTCACCACACAACGGACTCGAGATCGCTGGCATGCCAACACCACAAAACGACCACAACTCTATGCATCATGAATGACTTCTTTTCGACTACGAAAGCAAACGAATACAACCATCCATCTCCAGCAAAGCCCTGGACCCCAGTCCCGCCTATCGGAGCGAGCCTGCCCTCTCCAACATTTCTTATCATCGTTATTATGCCTTACCTGCACGACCACACACCACGCCCAGGACCACTGCCACGCAAACACAAACTTCCTCTGCATCATCAAGCACAAGCAACCCTCCCGGCCTCCGGCACGCTTGTTTGTCTGCCTCGCCACTCTGTGTCGTCTAACCCCCATGCTCTCCCCCTCCATTTCAGTCTCTCCATCTTGATTCATCGACACCATCAATCTGCTGTATTTGTGTTTTTCTCTTCTGATGGACCGTCCTTCTGCCTTCAGTATATCGATACACATCTCCAGCTTCCAAGACAAATCCCTCCCCACATCATCATTTCTCCGTTCCCCCCAAAGTCTCAATACCCCTGCCACCGTCGTTTTCTTTTTATTCCTTTTGACCAGGCCTGGCCGTTCTCCTGGGAAGGGGGATCAGGTCACACTCTGCCTCTGCTTCTTGTGTGTCCCTCGGCAGACTTATTCCGAGAAGAAAAAAGAACCAACAACACCGACTCCGGCCAGTTTCTCAGACCTTCGGGGTTCCCTGCCACCCTCTTTTTTTTTCTCGTTGCTTCCATCACCAACAAGAGTCGAACTCCCGTGGATCTTTGCCTCCCCCGCATTCATCCGATCGTCTCGCCCCCCGGACCGTCCGTTTACGCCAGCTTTTTCTCAAGTTTGTCCATCCCAATGCACGCCACCTGCAGTGAACAATGCAGCCAGCAGACACAATGCACATGTGTGTACATGTGCATGTACATTTCGTCGAAAAACAAAACCAAACCTGGATTCTCCACCTTCTGAAGCCTTGTTCAGGTAAAAGAAAAAAAAAGAGAAAAAAAAAACAGCTCGCCTTCTCTTTCGCCTCACACACTCCCTGGCCCATTTTTGGTTCCAAAGTTCAGAGAACCGAGAAAGAGAGTGAGACAGACTTTTGATGCCCGCTCTTCATTTCGATTACGAAAGAGCTCAGCTTCTCCAATTCGGCCCCCATCCTGTGTTTCTCTCCCATAACACCATCGATTCCGCCCCCGCGTCGCCACCGATTGTCCCTTGTCCCCCCCCTTCAAAACTCTCTGCGCCCCTCAACCAACTTGGGGTACCGTGTTCCCATTGCAAAGTCCCAAGGCCAGCGTGGGGGTCCATATCAGCCATGCGTGGGAGGGAGAGAGGAGAGAGGGGAGAGGAGAGAGGAGAGAGGGGAGAGGAGAGAGGAGGAGCTTGGTTTGAAATATACACGACGAGACGGACAGTCCTCATCTCATCCACACACACACTCTCTCTCTCTCACGCTCGGAAACCCTAAATAAGAGAAAATGCCTTGTCTGTGGCGTGCCCAAGCTTCCTCCACCGTTTCTCGTTGTCACCCTAAGGCGCCTCAAAAACAATATTTGGTGGAGCCTGGAACGACCTAGAATTCAATGACAAGCCCTGGAATGCTTACCGGGACCTGGCGATTCGGTGGATTCTCCGACTTACGCTTTTTTTCTTTCTGTTTTTCCAGAACCTGTCGCAATCCCACCAGTGGATTTGGGTCTTTTCTCTAGCCCCTGGTCTCTGGCCACTCTCGCTTTCATTGCGCTTTCGCGTGGTGCGAACAAATCCAGAGAGCTGGCCTGAACACGAGGAATAGCTCACAGCTTTTGGCCTGAGCTGAGTGGTTTGTTTGGTTCCTAGAAACGGATTCGGTTACCGAGTCTCGCCATCTCACTCGCGCCTATTCGTCTACCGTTTGCTATTCGCCGTCCTCACAGCCAATGAACTCCCCAGAACTACCCCATACCGCCGATATTGCTTTCAGAGTCATCAAACACTCGATATTTTCAGGTGTCATGTCTTGACTGCTCGAGAAAAAAAAGAGGAGAGGGGCCGACATATGACGAGTCTCAACGATGCCCGACCACGTGTGGAAGTTTGCATGGATATCCGCGCTGCTGAAAGAATGCAGTCTTGGGGCAGCTCATCCAGGCCCAATTCCACGTCGCCATCCACGGCATGCTGGCTTGGGCGGCCCCAAAGGCAGGGCCGAAGCTGGCCTGCTGCCCGACCTGGCCTCCACTGACAGCAGCTTCTCACAGTACGGCACACGCCCGCCACAACCCGCTCCTGACCGGGCCACGCCCCGATTATCTGGATGATTCCCTCTTTTTGTCCTCCATTTTCCTGTTCCCTTTTCTTTTCTTTCCCATCTCTGCGGACGGTCTCATTTGCCCATGGTGCTTGCTTATTCTGCATCCATTCCCTATCGGAGCTCCCTAACCCCCGCAGCCTGCGTCTGTCCAACCACCGGCCTCCCTTCAACATTTGGTACTAAGGTTGCAACCGTCCTGGACGCCTTACGGTATTGGGCAACGCAGGCATGCATCCCATCACAGCACGGCACGGAGTCCATGCTGTCCAACTATCTCTCCACACTCCGATATTGCGCGATAGCTAAGAACGCGCGAATTACTTTTTTCTTCCCTCGCCATGAAACATGTCCCCTCCCTCCCCTGCTCAAATAACGGCGTTCCTCCTCCTCCTCCTCCACCACCACCACCTGCCAGCCACGAAAGCCATGGCGTGGTCTCCCGCCCAGAGTGATCTGTTTCCCTCTTGCTCCATAAAGCCAAGCTCGCATCGAGCGGCCTGCGGGATTGGTGCTCTACGCGCCGGTGCGTGGTTTATCATTATTTTTGTTTCCTTTTCCTCGGTCCAGACTGCCATCTGCAGGCCTCTGCATCTGCAGGTGATAACTGATATCCTGCACGCTTGCTGCTATTCATCACCTTTTTCCAACTCCGGCCTTTTTTTCGTTTGGTCCTTCTGGTTGCGCACTTCTCTCTTGGGTACCCTCTTTCTCTCTTTGCGTCTTGCTGGTTCTTTCCTATACCCTTCTCTCTCTCTTCTGTTTCCTTTCTCTATCAGTGTGTCTCCTTCTTATGTTTGTGCTTTTTTTTTCTTACCATTTTTTTCTTTTCTTCTGTGGGTATGTTTGGGATATATATTTCTGCTTCTGGGTGCCAGGATCTCGCGATTCTTCAATGCGTTTCTTTTTATATTGCTATTAGGATCTTCAATGGAATTTGTACTAGGGAATGCTCATCAAAATGAACTTGATAGAAACAAGCCGATTTGTGTCTAAGGAGCTGTCCTGTGGCGTGAATCATGCCTTTGGTAGGTGTGCTCCGTACTCACCACCAAGAGTTGTGTGGCCAACTCATGCGTTTCCTCTTGTCAGTGTTGTCTTCTCAGGAAAGTCAATTTCCAAAGCTTTCGACGCTTGTATCTAGCCCATGGCATGTACATACCACCACTACTCCCCAGGAGAATTCTAGGAAGTCACGCAATGAGCACACCCGCTGTAAGGACAGCATTTTTGATTTCCTGGAGCATCGCTTTCCAAGTTATGGCTCTAGAGGACTAGTTATTTCTTCTTCTGCCTCGATCCTACCTTATCTCATATGTGCATTCCAGGGAGCTCGAATGAAAGGACCACTTCCCAAAGTTACCACAGAGATATCTAGCATCTCTACCCAGAACCGACCCTTTGGTTAGGTGCGGCAGTTCGGGTAATTAACAGGTTCAAACTCACTCGCAGTATTGGCAGTATTCGCAGTTTTCATTTCGTTTAGCTTGTATGGCTTTCTTATCTTTTCACTCCCGTAAGAAGATGTGACGGTTCAGACCTCGTCCTTCGTGATGTCATAGATGTTATTCACTGTCACTCCAAGCCGAGCGACTGGTTTCCTTGGCTGTGCCTGGATACGACGCTGGACTAATATTGTAACGAGACCCATTTCCCTTGCTTTTTGCGACTCTACAAAGCCCACACAAATCAACTATCGTGTTCTCATCGTGCAAACTCAGCCAGGAAATACCTCGTATACAGGTTATGCACTCGTAGTGGACAATCGCACTGCTCTATATTCTTCCACAGTCAGGTCGATGTTCGGGCTTCCACGCTAGAAGGCTCCGAAGCCGCGCTAGAAAATACACCGGCCCTACCCGATAATCCAACCCGTTCTAGCGGCGGTGGTGCCTAAAGCTCCTTCCTAACCCCTGAAATCCGGCAATCGCGTCGCACGGGACTGTCGGCCAGGTGTTGTCAGTTGCCCTCGCCCGGCACTTGACCGATTTTCCGCTTGTTGAATTTCTACCCAGCATCCAACGAACAACGTGGAAAGTTTATCCCACGAGAATTCCCATATCCACTCATCCCTCAACTTGTGCCGAGGTAGTCGCCCTCTGCCAAATCCGATATCTCCAACATGTCGCGTCCCCAATCAAGCCTGGAGCGCGCCACGCGCGCCTTTCACCTGGCTGTGACTGCGACTTCACACGTTGCTACTCAGGTCGCCCTCGCTTTAGATGGCGATGAAGATGTCATCTATCTTCCCGAAAAGCCCGGCTCCAGTGTGAACCCGTCGCTTCTCCGTGATCTCGCTGCCGAAGAAGCCAAGGGTGATTCTTCACGAGCTGGGTCTTTGAGTCCGGTCCAGAGACCGCAGGGAGTCTCCATTTCGCGGTGGTATGCGGCCCGGCTCGTGTTCTGGTTCCAGGATCTTCTCCCATGGGCCACCACGGTGTATGCCGGTGTCCCGGATGGTCTCCCCTCATTGCTCTGTGGTCTAGCACCTCCCATGTACTCGTCGGTGTCCGAGGTCCAGGCGTGGTTTCTCACGCCGTCGAGTTTGTCTGACGGACGATGGAAACCTATCCGGCTGGGGCAGATGGGCAAGTCCTACAGATCAAGCATGGCATACATTGTGTACTACATTGTTCTAGCTCACGTCACGAACACCTTTCTATACCCATCCAACTTATTGGTCTCGTGGGCGCCGGTGGCTGATTTGAAAATGGCCTGGCAATCTCCATGGACGTATATACTCGATAGCCTGGGGGGTTCAGGTCGGGATGCCATCTCAGCTTTTTTCAGCCAGCTGGTTCAAGATTCTATCGTGCTTTTCTTGACCACCAACCTCATGCGCCATATACGGCCAACATCATCGTCCGGCCGCCTCCGTGGTGCCGACCTCCTCCCCTTGCCCCATCGCCCTTACCCGTGGTTGCAGAACCACGTGGGTGGTGTGTTTTTTCCTTTTTATATATATGTGTCTGGGCAGTACATGTTTTTGCGCACAGCCAAAACGGTATCTATGCTTGTCGCCTTCACCAGGCTCTATCGCATGGAATCAGGACTTCCACTGGTCTTGGTCCTCACCATGTTCAAGTTCAATCCGTTGGGGGTTGTACTCATCCTCGGCTCTTCCATCAGCTACCTCTCTGTTGCTCTCATCCCAACACTTTACAGAGCCATTCGCCTCGCCGTGCGTAGCAGGTTTGGGCTGCTGGTTTCTCTACTAGCAATATCGTGTTTTACGGCATATCTCACTCGCTATTCGAACAAATACTTCATGTGGCTCCAGCTGCAGGCGCCCCTGAGGGTTCTGTTCGGCTTGGTCGTCAGCTCTATTCTTCTCGGCGCCGAGTTTGTGAATGATCCACTGGGCATTCATGTCCACCTCGTACATCATCAAAGGCTGACCGACCTCCTGGAATCCAAAACCGCCCGCCCCTGCGCCGCTGATACTGGGAAGGCGGCGAGTGTGTAGATATGCAGTGCATCTATCTACCATGTCAGATGTGGCTTGACCTGTCTTTCTTCGCATCAGGACGATCGGATGGAGGATTGTCCGTCGTGGTCTTCCCATCCCACGAGACGTTCACCTTGGCGTGCACAAGTAGCTGTACGCCCTTGTCGATAAAATCCACCTCCTGGCCATATCACCGCATTCCGGTAGTTGGCCCGGAGAGACCCCGGGTTGCATCGGAGCACCTTCCGGGTCTGACTCCGTCTTGACTTTGGAAGGAACGACCGTCTTCCTCTCGGTTGTTGTTCCTTCCATGTCTGGGACTGTTGATATTTCCTCCATTTAAGTGATATCATCAAGCTATAGCTAGCTTTTCATTTACCTTTTCTTTTTTTCTCTATCAACAACATCATAGCATCACCAACGTCAATATCATCATCACCCCACCACATTCACGATCACTTAGTTACTATGTACTTCTGCATTATTAGTGCTCTATTCTCTCTTTCCATAATGTTATCTATATCTGGCTCTCTGCTTTCTATGATTGACTGTTGGGTTTCTTTATAGTCAGGCTTATGTCTCCTATCCCGTTCACTTTGTTGTTTTCTTTTTTTCCTCCTTTCATCACCAGATGTTTACTACCGTCCATTCACTCTTTCTGAATTCAGTCGTCTAGTCTTCTTCTAGGTCAGTTTTCCTAACCCCATTATCTAGCTAGCTAGTCATTCATGATATTCTTATTTCCTCAGAATATAGCTGAATGGCTTGGTTACGCTTCTCAGCCTTTGTCTCTTCGTCTATCTTCTAACTAACACGTCATCTACTGCCTTCATTTCATATAGTGTCTCTCATCTCTGTCAGCTTTCTTATCATGTCGGATATGCCTCTTCCTCTCCCCCAGGGTGCCACCCTGGAGTCTTCCGTCTGGGAGGCCACCCTGGGCCCGGGCCTATCCGACAACTCTGGACCAACCTTCCCGAAGTTCGCCCATCTGCCAACCGTCGTCCAACGCATGATTTGGTACTATTCCATTGTTCTTGACGATCGTCGTGTCGTCGAGTTTCGAAATAACAAGCTCGCCACACGCTTCAAGCCCTACGCTGCGACCCAGGTGTGCCTTCATAGCCGCGCCGTTGCCACGTACACTTTGGATTTCTGCTTTGCCACCATGGATGACGATGAGTATGCCGACATATGCATCTCCGATTGGACTGAGGGTGAATCTGTCCCGCCGTCTCCCAAGTTCAGCACTGGTCGGGGTGCCTGGATTAACGCCGAAGTCGACATTGTGTACTTCAATACTTCCAATGCCGACATCATCAACGACTATGTTGCTCGGCGCAAGTTCGACTCCTGGGCCATCCAGAACATTGCCATTCCCTGCAGCGTCATTGATGAGTTCATGAGCACTCCATACTGCCGTCCCCGTGACTTGCCCAGCTTCAAGATCTTTCTCGGATTGCTCCAGCATTTTGCCCGCTTTTCTCAGCTAATCATTGTCATTGGAGATGCCTCGACCAACGAGACATACAACCAGTTTGGCCTGCTCCCACCTGCCGCGACCCTCTTCGATGTTGGTCCCCGCGTTGTCCACGACGAATCTCCGCTCTCCATTACCGCCCCGAACCCGTCCAATGAACTCTTGGACCGAATGTTTGGGGAGTTTTCTGTTCCCAACTACGTCAATGCCGCTAGAAACCTACTCAGATATGCCGCTTACCTCCTCCCGAAGGACATCTTTGCCGCTCGGAACCGGACTCCCGGCATTCCTGAGATGCCTGAAGTGGCTGAGGCCATCTACCAAAAGCCGATGCTACCTCGGAACTTTCAAAATCTCACTCAGGAGGAGGCCGAAGATCTTCAGGCCGTCCATCTCAGTCTCGACGGCGAGCTAGAGATGACTCTCCTCGTCTAAGTTCAAACTTGGACTTTGTGTGTTCTTCCCCCTTTTGAAATTCTGTTTCCTGGGGTTGTGATGTTATTGTTCTTTGTTGTCTTTCCTGTAAAAGTCTTTCCTGAACATTACTTTAGCTAGGAGCCGGGGAGGGCTTTTTTCCCCTCCTCACTGTTTTGCGTCTGTCTTAACTTTACTGGTGTGTTGTTCTCTTATGTTTCCTCAGTCATTCCCGTTGTTTGTCCATGGTCTGTCTATGTATGTTTCTTTTGATAATACCCCCTTGGATATCCTCTATTGTTTCTAGCCCATCATCCATTGAAGCAGATGTATTTTATGTTTCTTGCATATAGGAGAACATGCATAGCGTTACAAACCCGAGCCCAGCATCAGGCATACGAATGCTCAAAACCTTGCCGTTTTATTCATTGAGATCCTCCCACCTTGTTTATACCACTCATGATTGACAATCCACCAGCCCTCCATTCTTCAGGGAGACTCCCACCCATACAGAAATGAGAGCATGTTATTCCCCAAATGTTCCAGGCTATACCCGCCTTCAAACAGAATCAAGCTTGGGCACTGAGCCACCACCGGCAAGGCCCGGATGATGGCCGCAATGGTGGCATAATCCGAGGTATCTAGATCGAACGATCCTAGGGGATCCAATCGAAAAGTGTCGAACCCTAGACTCACTACCACCTTGTCTGGCGCAAATGCCGTGACGGCGGCGGCCAGCTCATCGACTTTCCGGAGGTATTTTGCCACACCCGATCCCACCGCCAGCGGCAGGTTCACGTTACACCCCACAGCCTCCCCCGCGCCGCGCTCATCCTCTCCACCCGTGTAGTACGGATACTCGCCCTCGCCGTGCACGCTGGTGTACAACACGTGGGGATCTGTGTAAAAGTGGGCCTGGGTGCCGTTTCCGTGGTGGAAGTCCAGGTCGATGATAGCTACACGGGGCTGCTTGTTGGTTTTCGTGAAGTGCCGTAGCGCCGCCACCGCCACCACCGCGTTGTTGATGTAGCAGTACCCGCCGGCCGCATCGGTCGTGCAGTGGTGGCCCGGCGGCCGGCACAGTGCCAGCACGGTCGGGGCAGGCCCGGATGCAGGGGTTGAGATGCCCCGAGCACCCTCGACTGCCAGGTTGGCGCTCGCCAGCGCCGACTCCCAGGTGCCGCTAGCAATCCCACTGCTCATGTCAAAGGCGAAGAAGCCGGGCCGCGCAAACACGTCGCGCGGGAGCGGGATGGCGCCGCCGAGACCAGCTTCCGGGGCGGTTGGGGGTCCGCGCCGCAACAGCGCCCGCGTGGGCATGCACTCGGGCAGGACAGTGCCCGCCGGCTCGACGAGGTCGCGGCTGCGCCAGTCGGCAAAGCACGTCTGCAGGTGGGTGAGATATGTGGAGTCGTGGGTCGCGTGGAGCAGCTGCCGGAGGAGCGCATAGTCTGCAGCTGGCTGTTCCGTCGGGCCCGTCTGGCCGGCACCAACAGCATCGCCGGACTCGGACAAGTCGGCCGCCTTCACCCCGGCATCGGCGTAGTCGTCGACCTTGAAATGCAGCTGGCGCAGGTCATGCGTCCCCTCTTTGGTTATAGCCGAAACCACGATATCAATGCGCTCCGGACACTCCAGAGCGTCTATGAGTTTGGACCCGAGTAACTCAACGACACGGTGCGCTTTGGTGGCTTCATCGTGAAGGACGAGCATCTCTTTTTCGCCTATGGTGGGAAATCTGTGAGGGCTGATAGACACGGTAAATGGATCCTACAGAAACGGGAAGAGGAAATGAGAAGATGGTAGGACTGTAATTTTTTTTCTTTTTCTTTTTTCGGGATGACACTCGGATGATTGGACAAGAACACTTTCCAGAAAGGCCCTGTGTATCAAGAAATCCTGGTCGCATAAGTTGGTGATATCAAACGGGGCGAGGGTCATTTTACCCGGGGTGTAACCCTAATCGGTGGTCTGACATTCGCGGCTTCTGAGCCACAAAAGGTCATTTTGTGGTTACATAAAAAAGATACAGATGTCATGGAGATATTGAACGCCTGTGCCATTAGCATTCGTTTTTTAACATTAAGAGATGCCACAGAAGAAGGCGAAACCCCCGTCTGTCTGTTGATGTACATAATGTCCCGAAGAAAAAAAAGAAAAAAAGAAAAAAAATAGATTATTCCAAAAAGCAGCATCACACCCGGAAAAAAAAAAGAAAAAAAAAGAGATATATCTAAGCCCAACCTCTATTTATCCAGTCCCTGCGCCTTGATGAAACGATGAATCTGCTCTCTCGTAAGCTTGTCGTTATACTGTTCCTGAACCTCGTAGAAATGTATCAACTCCTGTGTGCATTCGATGACCGCCGCAAGATCGATCGTGCTCCCGGCGAGCCACTGTGTATATTGCTGAACGCGGTTGGCTCTCAGATTCGGCTGGCGCTTGAGTGCCGCTGGATCAGATCCGCCATTGCCCGCAGGCTGCATTTGCGCCTGCACCTGGGCCTGGAGCTGGGCTTGAGCTTGAGCGAGCGCGGAAGACGCATGGGCAGCCATGCTGACCGGCATGGACGGGCCCGGACTAGCGAGAAGCTGGCCACCCGACTGCATGGCCATGGAATTGCGCGACGAAACCGACGTCAGAGACCCTCCCGCCGACGTCTGCGAAGATGCAGATCCCTGCGGAGGGGGCACGTTCGGACGCAGGACCAGAGAGAGCATGATACTCGCAAAAGCAACGATATGGGGCGGGTGCAGCATCGGCAAGTCGGTCATGAAGCTGTCGTTGATGATGGCCCAGCTCAACGAAGCGTCGTCCTGCGTCAGAGCCAGCGTCGAGCCGACAGAGAACAGGGTGCGGTACGGCTGGTGCACAACCAGCTGCGAGCTCATGGCCGAGATCAGGTAGAACTCGCACTCGCCCAGCCGCGACGTGTCCAGGCTCAGACAGTCCTGCCACAAAGACCGCGCCTCCGACACCACCAGCCTAATGTGGTGCGGACACTCCTCGACTTTGCAGGCCAGGTATACAGCGGCGGCCATCACCAGGTATGGGTTTGTGCGGCGGATCTCGACCTTGCTGTAGAAGCGTTTGACGTAGACTTGGGCGGTGGCGACAGCTTGTTGGCGGGCATTCAGACGTTTCGCAAGACGGTTTATCTCTAGAAGCGCACACACACACACACAAGACCCCCGGAAAGTCAGCTTTCTCTGTCCATTTTATCAACGGTTCCGCGTGGGTGAGAAATGGAAAGGGCATACGCTGGTTGAAGTATATATACAGGCCCCGGTCGGACTGCAGCGGGAACATCTGCGTCAGTTCACCGCTTTCTTCCGCCAGTTTCGTGCGGACGGCCGCGAGCTCGTCTTTGGTGAACAGCCAGTGCCGCCATTGTGTTGATTCCCAGTAGTTAGCCGACATGGCGACGACCGGCGGCCGGCCCGTTCGTTCTGGGCGGGTGGTTCTACCGGTGGCGACAAGAACACCGGCAGCCCTAAAATCGGGCTCAACGTTCAGGAGAAGCACATCAAAGAGGAAGGGGGAGTAAGGTACTAAGCGCGGCAGTGGTTCGAAACGAGAGAACACACGAGATTTCCAAGACTCTAGCACATGAATGATGCCGAACCGATCAAGTTCGTGATGTTGGCCATTGGAGCTCGCTTGGATCAGTCTTTCTGGATAGAAATGCCGATGTTTAGCCATGCAGATATTTCACCGCCCGGCAGAATGTCAAAGCTGTCCAGTTAATTTTTGAACTTAGACCAGAGCTTCACCTCAGCTAAGAAACCAAACACATTCTGGCTTACAGGGAATGTGTCTGCATGCTCAACTAGGTAGTACTATAAAAAGCTTCCAGTTGAAGTTTATAAGTCAGGGAAATTATGGTAAAATACCACAGTTCAAAGCATATGAGTTTGAATGTCTGGCCCATATCATAGCCGCCCTTATTATGGCTGGCCTCTCATTGGTCCCAAAACCTTCCAGGCCCCGTAAAAGTCATCTCCCACCTATAGGGCTGCTAAGTCAGCAGCTGTCTTACCTAATGGCACGTTCCTCTCTGATTGGCCATTCCATGGTCCAGCCAAATCTCGAAATTCTCGGTCTATATGCCAGCTTCAAAGTCGGGATCTTTTTTTCCTCTGTACTAACCGAACTGGATCAGTTATTCACGCTCCATATTTCTTATTTTTATTGACTCGATGTATTATTATACTAGCATCTTCTGTTTTGTTTTCCTTTGTGGCCATGTCAGTTGCCTGTGACCGTCAAACCGTGACTTCTGGCTTATGATCTCCTTTATCTCCTTTATCTTGACCCGATGACTTCGTAATCTCTCAGCCTGTGGCTGTTTTGATTCTTTCGCTCTGCCAAGTTGATTAACGTCACACTATCTCTTGATCCATTTGTCTCCTCATCGAACGGTTCCCCCCTCACCACATCTTAACGGACTACAACTGCCTTCCACCTGGCTTCTGTTATTCATTCAGTCTCCTCTGTCCTCCTGAAATCGTCCTTGTCGATGCTCTGAAGCTATTGCGCTTCTGTCCTTGCCTTCCTCGACCTGCCGTGACCTTTGCTCTCCACGACTTTAATGCCCTCGCAGTAAATCAACAGTCATGGCGCCGTTGCCAGCCGCGCCGGACCGCGCCCCGTCGAGTGCCGCTCCGCCGACCGCATCGCCTTCCGACTCGTCCGCTTCTCCCGCGTCGCCCGCGTCGCCCTCATCCGATCCGCGCCGGTGGTTATGCGTTGACCCGCGGGTCCACATTGACGATCGCGTTAAGATCCTGTGGACGCGCCTCGACGTGCAGGGCAAGGGCGAGCTGGATCTCAAGGGCCTTCGTCGTGGCTTAATGAAGATTGATCATCGTATGTATTGGCTGGAAGAAACTTTGTCGTCCTGGTATTTTGAAAGCTGCTGCATCCAGGGAGAGAGCTGTTCGACAGCCATTTCCAGCTTGACCCTCCCTGGAGCTGTCGGGAGCTGTCGCTTGAGCTCGGTGATAGTCGGATTTTCCTCATAGCTAACCCGGTTCCCGTTTGTTTCCCTCGGAGTAGCTCTAAAAAACGCCGGCGACCTTCTGCAAAAGATCATGACATCCGTCGATAAGAACGGAGACGGGAAAATTCAGTTTGAAGGTCGGTCCCGCCCATCCACTTTTTGTCACACCCATCTTATATGGCCTGTTTGCTAAACCCCCCCTACTCTGTACCCAGAGTTCCGCGACTTCGTCTACGACGCCGAGCGCCAGCTGCACACTTTGTTCCGCTCCATCGATAGCGATCATAACGGAAAGCTCGACAAATCCGAACTACGCGAAGCCTTTCGTCAGGCCGGCCTGACCGTGTCCAAACGCCGTCTCGACGACTTCTTCGAGCATGTTGATCTAGACAATGACGGCTACGTCAGCTTTGACGAGTGGAGGTGAGCATCCACACTGCTGTATATGCGGTTGCGCCGAGATGGCTCGAGGCTCGGCGCACCGCTCGGGCGGGACCTGATAGCTAACTCACGGCATCTTTTTTTCTCTGCGTTTCAGGGACTTCCTTCTGTTTATGCCCGGCCATGCTTGCGACGAGCCGCTCCAGGCTGCGCTGTCCTTCTTCTCCTCGATCGCCATGGTCAATCCTGAGGGCGACTCCCTCGTCAGCGATGATACCCTACAAGGTCTAGGTACGACAAGTTCTTTGTTGCAGTTCCTCTTTGGCTCCCTCTTTAGGATAGCTGGTCAGTCGGAACTGGAGAAACCACAACCAAATTCCACCACCGCTCGGGATCTGCTACCATCGGCATCAACCCCGAAATTGGCGTCGTCTTCCTCGTCAGCCGACACTGGCCTAGGGCCTCGCAGCAATATGTCGTCTGCGAGTGCCCAGGCCGGGTCAGCATCAGGCGATTCCTCCTCATCCTTGTCTTCTTCCACCTCCTCGAAATCCTCTGGTCTCCGCTCCGACACCTCCAAACCGAAATTCGACAACACTTCTCCATCCAGCACGGCGTCCTCGGCTAAACGCTCCGATCCCGTCCCTTCTCCGTCATCATCACAGTCGACACACCTTCCCCCGGGTGCGTTATCCTCGATATCTGCACCCCCCTCCCTCCCTATCGATTCTTCTGCATTGTCATCCTCTCTCGGGGAACTGGATGGTGGTGTTGTTGCCCAGCGGCGGCTCGCTTCAGATGCACTGGCGAGAGTCGCATCTGGCTCGTCCGCGAGCCAAGTTGCATCAGGACTCTCGCCAGATGGCGCCGAGTATCCCGCATCCGTGGGATCGTCGTCCCTCTGGCCACCACAGTCGCCGCTGGACCAGGCGCAACAGCCGCTCCCAGCCCCCCAGTTCCGCCCACTACACCACCAAGCCAAAGCCAAACTGACAGATTTTGTACCCGATCCAGGCTACTTCCTGGCCGGTGCCATTGCCGGCGGTGTGTCCCGAACAGCCACTGCCCCCCTCGACCGGCTTAAGGTCTACCTGCTAGTCGATACTCACTCGGAAGGCGAGACGGCCGTGCAAGCTTTCAAGCGAGGGAAGCCGCTCGCAGCCTTCCGCAATTCCACAGTACCCATTTTACATGCCATAAAAGACATTTGGAGTTCAGGAGGCGTGCGGAACTTTTTCACTGGTAAGTCGCGGTTTTTGGGGGGTTTTTTTCCATGTTCGAGATCCTCGTGTCTTCACCGTCTGGCACGCGCCGTGGCGTTCTTCAATGGCTAACACGACTCTTCTGGCAGGCAACGGTCTCAATGTTGTCAAAATTATGCCCGAAACTGCTATCAAGGTCAGGATTATCAATGCCCATATCTGTGGCTTGTGCGGTGTCTAAATATTCGTTCTCTTACTGACACATTCTCCCCCTCCAGTTCGGTTCGTACGAAGCCATGAAACGGACGATGGCGCGCATCGAAGGTCACAATGATCCCAAGAAGATCAGCGTTTGGTCCAAATTCACAGCTGGAGGTGTTGCCGGCATGGTTGCGCAGTAAGTTGTCTTCTCTCGAGCTTGAACGGTAACATAGTTTTAACAAATCGTTAGGTTCTGCGTCTACCCCCTCGACACGCTCAAGTTCCGACTACAGTGTGAAACCACAAAAGGCGGTCTCACTGGGAATGCTCTGATCATCGACACCGCGCGGAAAATGTACGCCGCCGGCGGCATGCGCACGGCTTACCGCGGTGTCACCATGGGCCTCGTTGGCATGTTCCCCTACAGCGCCATCGACATGGGAATGTTCGAACTCCTGAAGAAGTCATACCGCGCGTACGTCGGCCGATATCGCGGTATCCACGAGGACGACGTTGAGCCACCGAACGTGGTCACCGGCATTGTCGGTGCCACGTCCGGAGCGTTCGGCGCAACGGTAGTTTACCCGCTGAACGTGCTCCGGACGCGGCTACAGACCCAGGGCACGGCCATGCACCCGCCAACCTACACGGGGATCTGGGATGTGGCCCAGAAGACGTTCCGCAACGAGGGAATCCGCGGCATGTACAAGGGTCTGACCCCCAACTTGCTAAAAGTGGCGCCAGCTCTCAGCATTACGTGGATCGTGTATGAGAACTCCAAGAGGATGCTACGTCTGGACTAGAAACTAGCTCATTATGTTCCTGATTGGGAACATGCCGACGCATAATGTCTAATCGCAGCCATATCCACACGTCAAATTTTGCGACAGAGCCCAAGGCGCTAACCACTGCGCGTGGGGAGCAACATGTTTGTTTCGGAGTATCAAAGTGCCCAGGCGCATACAACGGACACAGGTTTTGAACAGCATTTTCAGTTTTGACTCTCTCATTCCTCACCCGGCTTCGGCGCGACTTACAGATGCATACTAGCCCACCCATCACATCTCCTTTTTTTTCTCTGTCTTTCGATATCCTTGACCATCGCAGATCTCTTCGTCTTACCGGTAGCTTCTGCCCGACGCGTATACCGCCTCCCTCCCCCAAGGTCCACCCTCCGATATGCCGATCCCTCTATCACCCACACTCTAAAGGCCAAAGACGGACTGCTTTTATTGCGGCTGTTTGTTCCAATACGCATTTCGCTTTTCTACCCGCCCTCCCCGTCTTTTCTCATGGCCCTACCCACCCGTGAAGAATCAGATTACTCTAATTTAGACTTTTGTTTGTTGGGCGGGAAAGACCATCTGTTTGGCTTCTGTTCTCTTGCTTTCTTTTTCTTTTGCCTTTTTTCAATCTCTAGACCAATGAAAGTAGAAATGACTTGATTTTCTTTTTGTTCTCCTGCTATTCCGGCAGTGCATGGGAAGGGGTACACACCGGACGAAAAGCCCTCCCCGGAGACTCTACGGGCGGTTTATCTCTCACACACCACACACACTCTCTCCTCACGCGTCGAGCTTTTTTTTTCCTCTCTTCCCATTTGGAGACCGACGGTATCTTGCCTTCTTGTCTTGCCAGTCTGGCTTTTTTGATTGTTTCCTTTGTCTTACGGGTTTCTTGGGGGAATAGAAGAAAGCAACACGGCATGGAACGTGTTGCGGTCGACGGGAACGTGTATGATTTGCGTGAGAGTAGGGATAAAATCAGCCCTTTACACACCGGCATGGTCGTTTAAGACGTGCAAATTTATAAAGAGTTCATGTTTTTGGATGTGACTTTGATGCAGTTTTGTGATTTCATACGTGCGTTCACATGGGAAATTTCCTGCGTCTTGGCTGTTAGGGTTAGGGTTGGTGTATCACACCAGGCGTTGGTGGGTGACACCTGAGGAAGGAAAGAAGGCCTTAGTAGAAGGCGCAACCATGTATTATTAGTCATCATCATTAGGCAGCAGCGGGAGGGGTAATATCTGGATTCTGAGGTCTAGACCCCCCACCCTAAAAACTCTTCCTAATATATCCTCTTTTCTACTATTCTATATTGATATATATTTATATAGCTATATGATACTAGCTTTTAGGGGACTCGCCGCGCTTTCGCCCGATATTTCTAACGTCGTCTATTTACTAATACTATTCTCGTTTAATTTCTTAATCCCCTAACGCTTCCTCTCCCGATACTAGTAGTTCTATTATTAATTACCGCCCTAATAGTTAAGTTAAGTAACCCCTCTAATAACCCCCCCCTATCCCCGCTCGGTTTTCCTTATTCCTATCTAAAGAATAGGCTAGTTTTACTACTATCCCTTTAAAAAAGTAACGTGGTTTTCGTAACTCTACCGGAATCTTATAAGGTTATATCGTAACGTCGGTTTTACCTATTCCCCTCTAAAGAATACTCCGGTTTTATTACTATCCCTTTAAAAAAGTAGCGTAGTTCTCGTAACTCTACCGGAATCTTATAAGGTTACGTTATAACGTTAGTTTTACCTATTTCCCTATAAAGAATAGTTCGGTTTTACTATTATCCCTTTAAAAAAGTAGCGTAGGTAGTATAATCCTACCGGAATTTTATATAACTAGCCTATAGCGAATAGACCTAAGACGTAGGTCCCTACCTTATCTAAGATCCGCTACGCGAAGTATAGTAACTTTAAAACGATAGCCGTAAGCCCCTATACTAGCTACGAGCCGACTAAGGAGATACTATCCCTAACCCTATAGATCGATCCGAACCCGACTCCTACGTTACCGATAGCGCTAGCTATAATAATATCCCTAGTTTCCCTTATCCTAGACTTAGGTAGTATACCTACCTTTTAGGGAGATAAGCCCGCCTTAGCGTAGTTAATTAATATTAATTAGAAGATAGATATATACCCGGATCTAACTCCCTACTAATACTATCGAATAATTATCGCCCTCTACCGTAGCCTAGCGATATTAATATTATAGAATACTTAGTCGTAGTTAAAGGTTAAGTAAGGTTAAAAGCTAGATAAGGAAGACTTTAACGCCTTCTAGAAGGCCCTAATATAGGTATACCTATTACGTTAGAAGACCTCTATCGAGGCGATTAATCGCCTAGCCTAGGGAAAGTCTAAAACCCTAATAGAATACTATACGCGAGCTATACCGGTTATCGCGGGCCTAACGGGCGCCGTATTATAGATAATAGATATAAAGCGACTAGGTATATAAACGGTATTAAGTATATTCGTTAATAGTATTATAGATATAGACGTAAGATATAAATACTTAGTAAGAGGTACGGACCGTATAGGTACGCTAGCGGATTACTAAAGTATAGTCCTAGCCG
The DNA here is from genome assembly GCA_001510565.1 of Knoxdaviesia proteae. NCBI lineage: Eukaryota > Fungi > Ascomycota > Sordariomycetes > Microascales > Gondwanamycetaceae > Knoxdaviesia > Knoxdaviesia proteae. The sequence continues at coordinate 69,939 of LNGL01000026.1, forward strand.
CCGAACGTATAATAACGTATCGCTACTAAGCTAAGGTAGAAAAGTTAGTTATAATAAAGATCGAATAATACGATATAAATATTCCTAAGGGCTCGGACCCTAATACGTTTACGGTATCCTATAGCTATAGAATACTATTACCGGCCCCGCTAGCTACTTAACCGAATAGCGTAAACGCTAGCCTAATACCGGTAATACCGGGCCCGCCTATACTAGATAGAAAGACCTCCTAGAACATATATATTAACGGTTTAAAACCCCTCCTAGAGGACTAGTAGTTAAGCCCCGTTTATATTTCATACGGTAAGGTAGGTTACCGAAGCCCGGGATACCGCGCCCCCCCCCTAAAAGTATAGGAGTAAGTAATCCTATAGGAAATAGTTATCCCTCGGCGCTTTATAGCGCGTATAGCTACCGCTAAGGTAAGGAAGACGGAGCTATAACTAGACCCTAACGACGTCTACGCTATATACCTAGAGCTACTAGGCCTCGAGCTAGATACTCCCGACGCTTAGATAGCGAATACGTACTCGGGAAAGGCTAAACGCCGCGCTACGGAGGATAGCCCGGTAGGGGTGGATCCTATACCTAGAGAAGAGTAGGTATGAGTACCTAGGCGCCGCACGAGACTAGTACCGATCTAAGCGATAGTAGGTAGAAAACCGTTTAATTAGAATAAAATTACGGATACCTAAGTTACCCTTTCCTTAGGGGAGCTATAGGAAATTAGCCTAGAGGCGGCCCGGTAGTTAAAGAAAGCCGCTACGAAGCTACGTAATAAACGAACTACGGGTAAGCGTAAAGCGATAATAGCTATTATATAGCGAGTAGGTACCCCAGGCTAGATATTTTAAATACCCGTTATAGTAATAACGCCTAGGGGCCCCGTAGATATAGCCGCCGGAAGAGCTATAGTAGATTAGGGCGCCGATATATATATTATAGACGAGCTAATAGCCCGGGAACTAGGCTTAATAATCTATAACCTAGTAGAGGGTAAGCTTAGGCCGCTAACTATAACCTATACGGATAGCTAAGAGGTAAATACTAAGCTATATATTATCGTAGATATTAATATCGTAGGTATCTTCTACCCTAGCGTCTAGGTAACGGTTTAGAAGTACGAGAACCGTTAGATACGCCTAATTCTAGGGTAGACCTAGCTCTAGGATATTAACGCGAATATAGATATCCGCTCTAACACCCTTCGATTTAAAAAAGACAGCCTCTAGGTAACTATTCGCGGAGGAATAATAGAGTTCGCTAAGGACTAGAAACTCCTAATATAACCGGTAGACCTAGCCTCCGGTATACTAGAGATTACAATAGAACCGGTAGGTAACGACTCTAGTAACGAGTCTAATAAGTTAGATAATAACGACTCGATCGATCTATCCGATACTAAAGCGGAAAACTAAGGGGCCTAGCTAAGACCGCGGGCTAGGCCGGAAGCTTAGGCGGTCGCGCCGCCGGGGTCGAAGAACCCTAGACGGCGAGATCGAGTTTCTACTACGTGGAATTTAACGCTAGGGATACTAGTAGGGCGTATACCGACGACCTAGGTACGCCTAATAACCCGTATAGTTTATATTCTTCTATATCTACTTACTAGGTAGAGTCTAACGACTCCTATATACCCGATATTCTATATAAAATATATCCTTCTATTTCTACTTACCGGGTAGAGTCTAACGACTCCTATATACCTAATATTCTATATAAAATATATCCTTCTATTTCTACTTACTAGGTAGAGTCTAACGACTCCTATATACCCGATATTTTATATAACTTATATCCTTATACGCCTATATACTAGATAGAGCCCGACGAATCCCGCGTACTTAACGCTTCGTACGATTTATACTTTTCTATTTCTATTTATTAGGTAGAGTCTAATAACTCCTATATACCCGATACTCCGTACGATATATATCCTTCTATTTCTACTTACTAGGTAAAATCTAATAACTCCTATATACCCGATCCGTATTCTTTTAACCCGCCCGATAACCCTACCGTTACGAATACTAATAAGACGAAGGCCTTACGCCTATTAGATATATACTAACTTATACTAGATAAGTCGGCTACTAAAGAAGAGGTATATATATAGTTCCTCTCTATAGGCCTCTACCTAGGAGATACGCTACTAATTTCCGACGCCTTACGTACGGAAATAGAGAGGATATTCTATATATATAAGAAACTAAATACCTTAACCCTATTAGATATCCCTATAATACCGATATATACTTACTAGCCTTAACTAGTACTTAGTATAACCCTATAGGGCCGGTAGTACGTTAAGCGCTAGACCGAACCCTAGAAATTCTAGTTAAATAAGCTAGTATAGGAAGCTATAGACGCGGGTATATACGAGTCTATATTCGCTACTAACGGGGAGTTATCCCCGTAGAACTTATAGCCGGTACTCGTAGATAAGCTAGGTAACTTAACTAGAGAGAAGAGGTTAACGTTCGACTACGGCTTCATCTAGGAAACACTACCTAGTATTAAGATAAAAACTATTAATAAAGTAACTACCTACCTTAATTATCTATCTTATAAGGTATATACGCGGTTTAACTTAAAATACGCGTTCTAAAGTATCCCTATAGTAAAGGAATATTAGAAGGTATACGCCTTCTATATCCCCGGATTCCCCTAGCTCTAACCGATAAGAATACTATAAGGGGTATCCTCTAGCCCCGCTAGTATATAGGAAGTAGTAACGATACTTCTAGGATCTTTAGCCTCTAAACTAAACTTATAGGCCCCTTATAGGGACGGAACCCCTATAGTAGAAAGGTACGTTAACGATATCTTTATAGCTAGTAAATTAATTAAGGATATCTAATATATTATCCGATACTACTTACTACCGTAACTCCTTTAGGCGGATTTTAGGTTAAATTTTATAAAGTTAAGCCTTAATATATTAGCTATAAAGGCGTTAGGGTTTAACTATATCGTAAGTAGGGGCTATAAGCTATCGTTTAATAAGATATAAAAGATCTAGAACTAGCCTACGCCCTAGAACTAATTATACGTCCGGAGCTTCCTTAATACGGTAACGGTATATAAGAGATAGATTAAGAACTATATAGAACTTATACGGCCCTTATACCGTCTAACTAGGAAGGTTAAGTAGAAATAGGGCCCGGCTAAAGCGGCTACCTTCGCGATTCTTAAAGAGGCTATTATAAGAGTCCTAAACTAAGGGGGTTACGATAGTCGCTTACTAGTTAGGATCTATACCGACGCGTCGGCGTACGCTAATAGCTATATTATTATATAGCTCCGTAGTAGAGTAGAGGTACCTATACTATTTAATAGCTTTATCTTTATAAAGCTATAGATAAACTATAGTATATATAAGAGGGAACTATACGCTATAGTAATACTAGTTAAGAAATATAACTTTATATTTCGGAATAGCTAAGTATCTACTATATATACTAACTATAAGCTACTAGCGACGTTCCTATTTAGCGGCTATTAGGAAGGGATATTTACCTAGTAGGCGACCGACCTTAGAATACTAAACGTTAAAATAAAGTAGCTAGCTAGAAGCTAAAATATAATAGTAGACGCGCTAAGTAGGACTATCTTCCTAGATTACGACTACTAAGAGATAGGCCCCCTAGAGGATATAAGCGAGGCTATTAGTACTAGTTAGGTATAAAAGGATAACCCGGGAGGTATCGATACGATACTAAGTAATAGCCTAGGTATATATACGGTAGTAAACCTCTTCTCTAGATCGGAATAGTATAGCGAGGTATATAACTATATCCGAAGAAATACTACTACCTTAGTAGAAAACGACGCGTAAGTTAGGGCGGTAGCCTAATAGTTCCGACTAGCTAAAGGGACCCTATAGCGGAAAATCGCTAAAATATAGAAAGAATACGTTAATAAGATAGATATACCCGGGATACTAAAAAAATTCTACGAAGACTCCGGATATCCGGGACTAGATATTACGCGAAGAAGTATTTAAACCTAGTACTAGTAGCCGACGCTCTCCCGGGATATCGTAGTATAGTATACGGGATACGTCCCGTATATAGTATATAGGCTAAATAGACCGCTAAACCCGAGTTAACTAGTTACTATATAGGGACTAATATCGGTTATAGGAATAGATTATATAGGACCCTTACTAATAGTAGGGGGTATAATATATATTCTAGTTATAATTAACTACTTTACCTAGTTTATTTAGTTAAGACTAGTTTAATTAACTTTAGCGGCTAAGATAATAGAGACCGTAACTACTATCCTATTATTACTTTAAGTTAACCCCCCTCTAATTTATATCGACGACGGCCTAGCCTTTAAAGGGGTTTTTAAGGCTAGAATAGAGAAGAGAGGCTCGAAGGTCGTTATAATACCTTTAGGAAGCTATAAAAGCGCTAGCCGAGTAGAAATCTATAATAAAGTATAGTAAACGATAATAGCTAAGGAACTTTAGACCCGAGGATTAGACGTTATAGACTAGGGAAAGAAGCTTAACTACGTAGAAGGTTATATAAATATACGACTAATATAGTACCTCGGATTCTCGCTAAAAGAAATATTATTTAGCCTCGAGCTAACTACTCGTATATAGGGATCGTACGTGGAAATACCGGAATAGAATACGGATAACGCCGCTAACTACGCCGCGAGAGTGGCCTAGCATATAGCTATATGTGAGGAAAGACGGGAATCGGTTACTTAAATCTATACTTCGGAGAATAAGCGCCGCTACGCCGCTTACGCGGTAAGGGAAAATCGCGGTCTAGAGGATAGTATACTCGTTATACTTCGGAAAATATACTTAACGTAAAAGCTACCGAAGTTCTAACTAAGGTAGATCGGCCTTCTACGGATATTAGTAAGGGTTTCCCGGATATCCTATACCTTAGCGTAGATAGACGGTAAGAGAATCCGGAAGCCCCGATACGCGGACTAACTTAAGCTATTCTAGGCGAGGCCGGCTTACCTCGCGGGAGACGTGTAACCGATTAGGACGAGAGATAGATACTCGCGGGGCTCGGTATATACCGGGGGGGGGGACGCGTTAGTAGGTAATACCTAAGGAAGGAAAGAAGGCCTTAGTAGAAGGCGTAACTATATATTATTAGTTATCATCATTAGGTAGTAGCGGGAGGGGTAATATCTAGATTCTGAGGTCTAGACCCCCCACCCCAAAAACTCTTCCCAATACATCCTCTTTTCTGCTATTCCACATTGATGCACATTTGTGTAGCTGTGTGATACCAGCTTTTGCCAGGCACAGGCACGAACGCTGACTGCGGTGCCCTACGGGGAGACGACCAAATCTACTGGTGCAGCTATCTTGATAGAGTTTGGGGCGGCTGTCTAGTACGTACTCGTAGTTCATAAGGTACTAGTGGATTGGATTAGGAACCTAAAAAGGGAGTTAGAGTACTAGACTACGCGGGCACGGCAGTCCTGGCTGGCCAAGTGATGATTTTTTCGAGGCTCTTCATGAAAGCTTGTCGGATGCAGTGTAACCCCAGCGCCGAGAGATCCCCGTCCAAACCATCATGGCCATATCCATCACAGCCTCTATGGTTCATTTCTATGGATTGAGAATTGGCCAAGAATCGCGAGTGGGACGGCCACCCACTCCGCTCTCCGAGTGTCCGGACAGACAAGAGAATCCGAGGAATCAACCTCTGCCGTTCAGGATGGAACAGAACGAGGTTGTGGATATCCAAAAGACCAAAACCCAATGGCAAGGCTCATGGGTAGTGTCAGACAACCCCCGACCGGAAATCAGACATGGCAGAAGCAGCAAAACTGGAGCCGGTCACCACACCGCGGCAAAACTATACACCGAAAAAGCCATAAGCTTGCGCCGGACCCGATGCGAGCCTTTCCTAAAAAGGGAGGTCGATAAGGCCAGGAAATAAGCGAGAAGCGGGTGCTTAACCAAGCACGAAATCAACGCTGAGCAAGACTTCTTCCAATTTCCCTTGGGCGGAGTTCTCGTGGATTTAGTGGTTGATAACTTGATATCAAGTCTGGAAATAAAGAAAGAGACCTCACGGCTACAGGGTCCAAAGACCGTTTTGTTGCCTCTGGTATACACAGTATACTCGTCGGACACTAGAAGTTCCTTTGCCCAGTAGGCCAAGACGCCGAAACAGACAATACGTGCAAAAGAAACAGCAGACAAAAGCTTGCAAGTCACGGAACGACATCGAATCCATCCACTGGCCTCTCGCTGCACTGCAGCTTGCAAGTTCCCCGCCATGGCCATATTGACAGAATAAAATCTTCCTGGCCGCGTCAGCGTTGGAGCTGAAGTTCCCTGTCACTGGACCGTTTCTGAGCTTTCCAGGGTTTTTCTTCTTCTTTTTTTCTCTCGTGACTGGTGGCGATTCGGCTTCGTTTTGTTTGTTTCGCCGCTTCTGGAGTTCTATCTGTTTCTCTCACGCGATTGTGTGGTCAACGCCGTTTCGCCGCACTCTGCCGTTTTCCTCCTCACTTTTTCACTATTCGGAGTTCGTCTTGGGAGGAAAGCTTAGCTTCGCATCAAAGAGAGAGTGGCCCTGTGCATGCATGCCTGTTTCTTTCTGTGTCTCGTTGAAATCATCTCGCTCTCGTACACCAGCATTTTCGACATCGGCCTGAAGCTGATCAACGAAGAACAGCCAGATAGCACTCGAGTTATCTGCACGTCTCCGCGATCGGCTAACCTGTTGGATCGACACACCTGTGCTAACTGCCTGCTTCCCTCGGAAATTCTCTTATCATATCATCTTATCATTCACCTGGTTCTCCATCTTTTCCCTCTTCCCAAACAATCTCGAGATTCTGCTTCACTTCTGGTGTGAAGAAGCAAAGCTTTCGCAGAGTCCACCATCTTCAACACCTATCGAGAAAGACTGCTCCCTTCATCCGTCAATTAGGCGACAAGAACAAGGAGAAGAAGAAGAGAAAGAAGGGGTTGAATTCAACTCAAACAGAACTGCCGACGGATTGCCAACCACCCCGTTCTTCCGCCCTCGGTGTCTTGCAAACGCGCTGATCTGTGTTCCACCACCGCCGAAACACCGCCAAAGCAAACCCCAGAGTTCCCTGTTTCCCCCATTCTCGCCTCTATCTCGCCCTCGCGCAGGAAGAGAAAAAGAAAAGAAAAAAAGAAAAAAAATTTCATCCCAAGAGATCATCCGGCCAGCATTTTCTCTGTTCATCTGATCTGGCCCGATTACTGGGGACTCGGGCTTCTAAAAAAGCTTCTCTCTTCTCTTCTCTTCACCTCCACGCTTCTCCCGGGTTTCCTTACGTAACCGCCGGCGACCTGCTGACCGTGCGAACGCGCACTGCCGCCCACCACTGCCCACCGTGCGCCGCACTGTACCACCACCGGCCCGCTCCGACGTCCGTGCTGACTAACACAGCGCGCCTGGCAACCGCGCCGGACCTCGCAGCCCGGAAGTCGACGACATTCTCCGGAAGGCCACGGAGAGAACCCAGAATCCCGGGCGGCCCCCAACTTTTCACCCCAATTCCCCCCGAACTGGCTAAACGAAGACGCCATCGCTCTCCACACATCATTCCTGCTTCGGCCCAGCGATCGGAGCTGTCAAGAGCTTTGATTCCCAAGCTCGTGAGCGCTTCTCTTGCTTGCCATAGGCTCCCCGGAACTGTTCGGACCAGCTGTGATCGAAGTCTGGCTCGACTACGAGAGAATACGTCAGCTCTCTCCACATTTGGGAACCCATTTTCTTTTCTCTTTGGATTTTTTTTTCTTCCCATAACCCCAATTCGGCCGGGTTTGATCGGCCGTGTTAATTGCATTTTTTTCTTCTAATTAATTCTCGCCCCCGTCTGACGGCGTCCCCAGACACACAGCCCAAGCAAGAGAAATACGAAACAAAGAAGTAATCTTTCTTTCTTTTGGTTGCATTCCTGGCCTCGTCAGTTAACTTCGGCCATCTCGCTCTTTTCCTCTATTCTCCTCCCTCGTTCTCTTCTATGCAAGCTTCCGGCTACGGGTCTGGAGCCGCGGGGAGGCCTTCCTCGGCGGCTCCAGCGGTCCCGTATTACGACGACTCCGACGATCTAGAGGCCCAGCAGATGCTGATTGATGCCTTGTCTCCTGCTGACGGATTCCGGGCGTCCTTTCCTGGTGGGCGGCCGTCTTCTTCGGCAGTGGCAGCAGTGCCTCCCACAGCAGCACCCACCACTACATCTCCTCCACCCCCTGCAACACGAGCAACCCCAACTTACCCAGCTGTTCCCAGTCCTGGCCCGGGCTCAGCTCTAGGCTTTGGAGCCCCTAGCGCAGCCACTACCACAAGCAGCAAAGCGTCGCTCTATCCCGCGGCCGCGCCCTACGCCGACTTCCCTCCCCAGTACCAGCCTTACACCGGGCCAACCGCCGCCCACGGCCTTCCACTGTCCCTGGCTGCTGTTCCTTATGTTCCCGATGTGCTGGTCGAAGACCCCTCGCTGGCCTGGCGCGAAAACTCCAAGGCGCGAGACGGCCTTCCTCCTCCTACCTATCCCTTCTCTGGCTCCCATCCACCCCCGGCCTCGCCTGTAACCGAGAGCGACCACCCCCTAATGCACCATGCCCCGACTGGCCATTACCCTCTATATCCCTCCATTCCTCCTGCCCAAGCCGCTGCCTCCCCTCCCCCAACCCACGCGTCGTCATCGCCGTCGTCGCCCTCCTCCACCCCATTCCCGCGTCCGACGTCTCCTCCTTCTTCCGCACTTCCTCTTCCTCCCCATCTCATCTCACACCTGCAGCAACACTCCCTTCCAGCACACGCCCAGCCTCACCCACACCATCCAAACACATATATCTACACCATTCCCGCCCCATCCTCATCCAACTCAATCCCTCCTCCGTCTTCATCCACTTCACACTATCACCATCCCCATCCCCATCATCCTTCTTCATCCTCCACCTCCACTCCCACCTCACCATCGTCGCCCCGATCATCCCGCCACCACATCTTCAACCCTCACACCCGCACTCTGTCGTCGTCCACCCAGGCCCTCGACCGCTCCATTCTTGACGTGCTCGCCAGCCTGCCCCCCCAGGCCCACGCCACCTCTACCCACTACTACGGGCCGTCATCGTCGTCGGTGACCGCCCCTTTGCTCAGCACCACGGCCGGCTCCACCTCCGCAGGTTCTCCCGGTCCCGCCTCGCCGGTTCCTGCCACCCTGCCGTCTGGCTCGCTCGCCTCCCACAACACCGCCTACCAGACCTTCCCGTCCGCCGCCGCCATGGGCAACCCCGACGAAGAGCGCGCCTGGCTCCTGCCCGGCAACGCCCCTCCCCCGGAGGACCGCCGCTTCTGGGTCCGTGTCAAGCGCAATGTGCCCGGCACCTGGCGCTCGCGCCTTGTGTCTTTCCTCGGAGCCATGCTGCTGATCTCCATCGTTGCTGGAGTCGGCTTCTCCGTCCTCGGCGGTGCCCACAAGATGCATGTAAGTTCTGGCTGCCTCCTTTTTTTTTATTGTCTCTTCCCGTCTTCTATCCCCACCCCAACACCACAGAGCATCTCCTAACCAGCGTCTTCCAGTTCATCACCGATGCCGACATCCCCCACGGCCTCTTCCCCGTAAAGGCCTCCGGCGACGTCAAGTTCGTGCGCCCCGACAAGTGCCACGACGCCGAGTTCCGCCTCCCTCACTCGCGCTTCTCTGTCGACTTCAACGAGACCCGCTCGCTCACCATCCGCCAGATCCTCGAGAAGCAGGAGAAGCCGGTCGGCGCCGAGCTGACCCGCGTGTACGGCGACATCGTCCTGCGCGACGTCGAGGCCTGGGGCTCCGCCGGCCTCGACGTTGAGATCATTGCCAACGACCCGTCGCTGAACGCCACCGTCGCCTGGGACGAGGACGACCAGTACCTCAAGGTCATCACCCCGCACCAGCGCGTCTGGGACCACGAGCTGCGCCCCTGCCTGCAGGTCCGCATCACCTTGCGCGCCCCGCACAACGCCCGCCTGGATGCCGTCGTCGTCTCCGGCGTCAACCTCGACATCAACCTCGACCCGTCGCTGACGCTGGCCTCCTCGGCCCTCAAGCTGGAGTCCGTGGCCGGCGACATCGACACCCGCGATGCCCGCTCCGTCAACTCGCGCTTCGTGCACGTCGGCTCGGTGTCCGGAAACATCACCGGCTCGCTGCCGCTGTACGACGAGCTGATCCTCAACACCGTGTCCGGCGACGTCAACGTCGACGTCGTCCTCCACGAGGCGGATGTCGAGAACCCCCACCCCGCCGTCTTCACCGCCACCAGCACCTCGGGCGACCTGCACGTCTCCATGCCCATCGACCCCGCCGCCGTGCCCAAGCGCGACTACCTCACCACCCTCGTGGCCACCTCGGGCTCCATCAACGCCAACGCCGTCTTCGGCTCGCGCGGCGAGTTCTCGTCGGTGTCCGGCGACGTTGTTGCCTCCCTGCTGCCCCTGTTCGCCGTTGACGCCGCCGAGAACGAGTGCGGCTCGCTCTCGTCGTCGTCCGTCAGCGCCAGCCAGCACATCACCGTGCTCGAGCCGCTCTGGGCCGTGTTCCCCGTGGCCGCCCACTCCGCCTTCACCCCGGCCGCCGGCTCCGCCGACCCGGAGACCGCCGCCGAGATCGCCGCCTTCCTGATGTCGGCCGCCACGCCCAAGGACGCCGCTGCCGCCGCCGCCGCCGTTGCCGCCCCGTTCCGCCAGCTCGACTGCCTCAAGTCGTCGCACACCTCGGTCAGCGGTGACGCGTCGGTTGTCTACCCCGCCTCGTGGTCCGGCCGCTTCGGCATGTCCGCCCTCTCCGGCACTCTCTCCGTCGAGGGTGACGGCGTTGTCGTTGACGAGGCCCGCGGAGGTCCCCGCAACGGCCTGTTCAAGAAGCTCACCGGCCACAAGGGCGAGGGTCTCTCCGTCATCAACAGCAGCACTGTTAGCGGCGAGATCAACCTGCTCGTTGGCCAGGTCACCGAGGCTCTATAAATTGGTTCGCCATTTTACCCCCCTTTCTATATGAGCATCTCTTCCTCCGAGATTGTCATGATTTATGCTGAGGAGATCCAAAAAGTGTTTTTCACGCCGAGTTGTTGTCGTTCTTACTGTTGTTGTTACTACTGCTGAGCCATCCATGACTTTATTCTATCTGTGTTCTTGAGAGTTGTCTCCTTTCTCTATACTGGAGTTCCAAGTTCCTGATGTTATCCTTCGCTTCTCTTCCGACCTGTTTTTCCTTGCTCCAGAGTCTTTTCTCTGGGTATTTGAATCTGGTCATGGATTGGTTAAACGTTTTCCTAACTATTTTTTATCTGTGTACCTTTTCTGCTTTCGAGCTTCTTCAAGAAGTCTTATATTTATTTCCTATGTTTTATGGTTTAACTGGCTCTCGGATCATGGATCACAGCGACATTTGCTTTTTTTAATCTAATTATATCTGCTTTTGATAATTTCTGCTTATGCCTATCAAACCGATAAAAAACAATAAAAAAATTGATACAAACTGTATGTATATACATGAGCGGAGCGTGTAGTGGCCACGGTAAAAGTGACATGTGTCATGAGAGTGTATCATGAGAGTGTAGTGGCGTCGTAGGGTCCGTTTGCAAGAGAGGAAAACCATACACTGGCACCCCAAGAAGAGCACAACGCAATGAAGACGTGCTCAGCACTCCTCAAACTGCCGAGCCACCTCCAACACCGTCTCCTCCACCTTCTTGTACCGGACCTGGAACTGGAGCCACGATTCCAAGCCCGCCACACCAACCCCCAGCGTGGGCAGCGCCAGAACCTGCATCGGCCGGTCGGGAAACACCGGTCTCTCACTGCCGCCCTCCATCGGCGCAGCCACCGCCGTGGCAGCCTTGAAATCCACCTCACCGTCGTACACCAGCGCCGGCAGCACATAGCGAAGTTTGCCCGGCGCGACCTGCCGGAGGAGTTCGTCGAGCTTCTTGCGGCTGAACGTTTTAGATGACTGTCGGGTGGGAGGCTGCGGGGGCTCGGTTCGAACGGGCAGGCCAAGCTTGGCCATGTCGTCGTCGGTAACAGCCAGGGACGAGTCCGCGTACGAGAAGTTGTAGTTGTAGACGTGGTAGTGCGAGTTGCCGGGGGACCACTTCCGCGACCCGTCAGCATTCAGCGCCGCTCGCAGGGCAGTCAGGTCGGCCACAGTTAGAGGCACAACAAACACGCGCCCCGGAATGCGCTGCTGGATGTTGATCCAGAAGCGCCCGTCGAACAGCTTCCACCCTTGCCAGCTGCGCATGGTCCAATGCGGGCTGAGGGACAGTCGATAGGGTGTAGTGAGAGCCGATGAGGGAATACCTTTGGCTGAAGAGAATGTTACCGAGGGCTTCTGCTCATTGCTGTTGTAGAGCGCGCGGGTTAACGTCCAGCGCGTGGACGAGGCTTGTCGGGGCGTGCCTTTGGAAATGAGAGGTTTGGAAGGATCGGGATCGGAGATCTCATTAGGAGTGAACAAGACGCTTCCAATATTGAATGCTTTCGGTGGGGAATCCACGGCCTTCCCGTCCCCAGGAAGAGCCAAGCCTGGGAACAGCCGCAGTACTGATGATGCTAGTGTAGTCAGCTCCGGGAGGGTTTGCCGCGGCGTGACGACAGCAATCAGCCGGCGCAGTGCCAGAGCGGCCACATCCCGCCGGTGCAGGAGACGCTGCCGCGTCTTGAAATCACTCTCGGCATCTCGGGCTTGCGGACGCACGGCGAGATCGGGGAACTCAACCGTCAGGGATCCCGTGTTGGACATGAATGAACAGTAGGGTAACCGGCGCAGGAGCCGGGTGGCAGACTCGTCGTCCACCTGTGCGTTGGCCGCGCACCGCGCACTGAGGCGCAGGATGCTGGGCTTGCGGAGCGCCACGGGGAGCTGCTCGGGCTTGCGGACAAGGTGGCGGACGGTGTTGCGTGCGGTGAGGGTGGGGTCGGCGTTTGTGGGGTCTTCGAACCACCGGATGTTGTTGGCTTCGCATGTAGCTATCAATCGGTCCTTGCTGAAGTGTAGAAACGGTCGGTACACCTGCACGCCGCCGTATTCAACCTTGAGGGGTACCAGGCCCGGCACTTGTGACTTTGGATACGCGTTATACTGATGCCAACCAGTGTCGGCAGGGTCGGGGCTCACCGGATTAGGCTGGCCAAAGAGATCCAAGTCGGGCAATGCCTCCAAGTCATGGCTGCCATGTTCATGTTCGCCGTCGTCGTCTCGCCGTTTCGTGAACTGCCGCAAGTCATACCGCAGTTGCCTCCGCATTCTCTTGACCGCACGCGCCGGTAAGGCAAACGACAGAAACGTGTTCTTGCCCTGTATAAGGTCGACCATGCCGCTATGCGATACCCCGTGCATGTCCTCGCACTCGGGGATGTCGGCGCGGGGGCGCATTCCCGCGAGTCCGCGCGGCCCGGCCCCGGCAAGCAGCCGCATGAGCACAGTTTCGTACTGATCGTCGGCGTGGTGGGCAAACAGCAGGCTGTCGGTGTTCAAATTAAGGCACGCCTCGCCCAGCGCGCGGTACCGCGCCCGGCGCGCCAGACTCTCCATGTTCGGGAGCGCCGCCGCGTCGCTGCCGCCGCCGGGAATGCCGTACTGCGTCCAGTCGATACTGACTACAGTAGGGTATACCGACCGCAGCTTCCGCAGCTCCCGGGCAACGGCGTGTGCCTCGGTGCCGCTTTCGGGCCGCAGCTGGTGGTTCACGATGATCGCGTTGACGGCGCTGTAGGGGTTATCGGCAATTTTGAACGTCGAGTGCGACTTGCGCAGTTCTGAGAGCAGGAAGGCCAGGGCCATGGAGTCTACACCGCCGGACACAGCCAGACCTGGACACAGTTAGCAGTTTCTCTTGACTCTCACGGAGATCTCGCCGTCCCGAGAGCAGCTTCTTACCGATGCGCCGGTGTATCAAGGCGCGGGCTCGCGGGAATCGCGGCGGACATGTTGCCCGCAAAGCGGCCGCAAACTCGCTGACCGAGATTGGCTTCGCGCCACGGTGGAGAACCTCAGGTATCGAGCCCATTCCATCTCATGCTGTGGTCTGAAAATCCGTCAATGGGGAGGAATACAGCGGTGGAAACGACGTGTGTGAAAAGCTTTGATGGAAAAACAGTGGCTCGATGCCGACCATAAGTCTGTAAGCAGTCCGCGATTTTGGTGCGAGCCTGGAAAAGAAGGAGCGAAGATGCCGGTGAGCGTCGGTCAGGCCCGGTGAGCCTTCGGTCAACGGCCAATCAGGAACTGGCGCCGACATCGCAATTTCGCGACCTTTTTTTCTGGTCCTTTTCGTGAACTTTGGTGGCACACGACACGCAGTTGTTCACACATGAGACATCTTGAGCAAACAATAACGTTTCTCCAACTCTCCTTTGCGTATATATTTTCTTTGCGAGCGTTGTGGTTTGGCTCTTTCTCCCCCAACTTGCTTCATTATCAACCCCGATCGCTCCAACTCGGCTTCTCCTCCGTCTCGTCTCGTCTCGTCTCGTCTCGTCTCGGCTTCACTGGGCTGTTTGACCCTCGCTCCGCGCTCGGCGCCCGCGAACACCACCGGCCCAATCCCGCGACCGCGAACACTTCCTCAGCCCATACAGTCCTCGCAGACGAGCCCCCCGACCATGACGTCCGGCCCGGCGCCCGCGCCACCCCCCTTCCAGACGGCCCTGCTGGCCGGCGCACTGGCCGGCACCACGGTCGACCTGTCGCTCTTCCCGCTCGACACCCTCAAAACTCGCCTGCAGTCCTCCGCGGGCTTCTTCGCGTCCGGCGGCTTCCGTGGCATGTACCGCGGCATTGGCTCGGCCGTGGTCGGCTCGGCGCCCGGCGCCGCGCTGTTCTTCTCCACATACGAGGCCGTCAAGGCCGGCGCCGCGCCGTACGTGAGCAGCCCGGTGGTGCTGCACATGGCGGCGGCGTCGCTGGGCGAGGTTGCGGCGTGCTCGGTGCGCGTGCCGACGGAGGTGGTCAAGCAGCGCGCCCAGGCCGGCCTGCACGGCGGGCGGTCCAGCGCGGCGCTGGCGGATATCCTGGGCCGCCGCGCCACGGTCGGCCTGGCCGGCGTGTGGCGCGAGCTGTACCGCGGCTGGAGCATCACAGTGATGCGCGAGGTGCCGTTCACTGTGATCCAGTTCCCGCTGTGGGAGGCCATGAAGGCGTGGAGCCGGCGCCGGCGCGGCGTGGCGCAGCCCGGCGCTGGCGCGCCGGATGTCGGCGCCGTGGAGAGCGCTCTGTACGGCAGCCTGGCTGGCGGTGTTGCGGCCGCTGCAACTACCCCGCTGGATGTCCTCAAGACCCGGGTTATGCTGGCCAAGAAGCGCACGTCGGTGGCGAGCGTGCTCCGGGATATCCTCGCCACCGATGGTGTCCGGCCGCTGTTCGCCGGCATCGGCCCGCGCGTTACCTGGATCAGCATTGGCGGCGCCATCTTCTTGGGTAGTTACCAGTGGTCCGTCAACTTGTTGTCTGGACAGCGGCGCAATCCGTAGGCTCTCTACACCTTACTCTCTGCTTCCTTCTCACCCTTCCTCATGTCTCATGTATCACACGCAATGCCCAGCATTTTGTACCACCATCGCATACCCATCATTTGTCTTCCAGCAACACGAATCCCACATCGGAACTTGTTGCTTGTATATTACATACTTAAGACGCTGTTTTCAAAAAAAAAAAAAAATAGAGACAATAGACGGACCGTAAAGATAGAAATGAAACACTTCCCCAATTCAGTTTTCCGCCCACCTCATATTATATATATCCGTCATCTCATCAACATCACCGCGAGAAACCGCTGACACACAGACACACCAGTTACAAATATGTACAAGACCGCTGTTGGGATCAAGAATGGCTTCGGCTCCAACAACTAACAATACTGATATGTATGCAGCCGCCATAACAAACGCTTGGTGGAGGGTTTCCACACATAAGAATAAACCAAGAGAAATAGAAAACAAAAAAGAAAACGACTGAGAGGATAACGAAGTGGGAAAATATCTTGCAAAGAAATAGAAAAGGAGCGCTCCCTAACTCTCAAGCAATGACGTTGGATATATGTGAAGGATGAAGATAGAGGATAAAACCAAAACAATACTCGAAGCACTCGAAGCAAACCGCTGGACACCGCCACATAACTGCGTGCACTCACTTCAGTTTCGGGGGATGAAACGCGTGCGCATTTTATCGCGAAGAACCAGGCGCGCTTGAAGATACTTGTGCTTCGCCTAAGAATCTGCGGGTGTTCGCACCGCTGAAGTAGTCTCTGCTGCGACTGGGGGTTCTCTTTCGACCTTCTGGACCGCCCGTCGGAACCGCTGGCGCAATCGAAGATACTTTCGCTCCATCTAAGCCACTGCCGGCGTTGGTACCGCTGAAGTAGTCTCCGTTGCGACTGGGGGTTCACTTTCGACCTCCGTGACGACCGGCCGGGGCGGAATCGCCTTGCGACCATTGGCTTTGTAGTAGAGCATGACATCGCTGCCGCCCTTCCAGATGTGGGCACGCAGCGTGGCCAGACTCATTTTGCGTGGCAGAAGCTACGAGGAGACATGTTAGAACAGGCCGATTGGGGGACAGAGAAATGGGCTTAGGGTGTCTTACCTGGTCGTTGCAGTACAGCTCAAGGTACTCCTCAGGCTGTAGCTCATCTGGCTCTGCGTCTTCGGGAAGCGGATCTATCTTCTCCGCCACATACGCCAGGATCTTACGCACACGGAGCATTCTGTTAGCATTGAGGCGATTATTTCCGTCCACGGACGTGATCCGCGGCAGAAGATCCTGCCAGGGCTGGAGCACAAAGGACACCTTGACGGGGTCCTTGAATGGGATCTGGTTCATCAGAAGCACGTCACCGAGCCACATGGCACTACGCTGCTCGATGATCTCGACGTCCTTGGCAACTGTATCCACCGTGCCCATGTAGATATTGGAGCTGACTCCGGCGGATGTCTCCTCCTGCAAGATGATCTTCGTGCCCGGGGGCAGTTTCAACATCGGGGTGTCGTTGGGTTGGCTGGGCGTAAGCTTGGATTCAAGCGGCTGGTCGGGCGCGTCGGCCAGTTGCTTTTCGTATTCGCGGCGCACCTTTTGGAGGACACCGTAAAAGCTGTCGTCGACCTCCTTTTCATGGGTTGAAGAAGCTTCCGACTCCTCAGCCTTCTCATCGGTGGCTGCCGTCTTGTCGGGCGCTTGGGCCGTTGATGCCGACCGGCCAAGTTTCTTGGATCCGAATCCCATTCCCATGCGGAACTTCTTGCCGAAAGGCGTGCTGGGCGTCTTAGCCTGGTCTTCCTTGGCCTTCTCCTTCTCCTTGTCCTTGTCCTTCTCCTTCTCCTTGGTCTTGGCATCAGCCACCTCGGCAGCTGCTGGTGTGGGGGGGATTGCGTTGACCTTGGGAGCCTGGAGGGCTGGTATGGGCTCGATAGGAGCAATTGCACTGCTGAAGTAGTCGTCCTGCGAGGGTCTACTAGTCTGCGATAGTCTCTTATCGGGAGCGGTGAGATGAGACGAAGGTTGCGATTGCTCTTGTGTCAGCCCAAGGCCAGGAGTGGCCATAGCAATGCTAAATCCGGGGGTTGAAGGTCCATGGCTGCTGGAGGCAAGTGCTTGGCCATCGGCGCCAAAGTTGGAGGATGGGATGGCAATCGATGCGGGAGGCTTGGCGCGGGAGCCGTACTTCTTTTCAGCTTCATCGGACAGCTTCTTTCGGTAGGCGGCGTCTCGCTCGAGTTCGACATCGACGACACCAGCAAACAAATTGCGGAGAATCCATTTACCCAGGTTGACTAAGAGAGAAGCAGGAAACACAGGTTAGAAATTTGGCTTCCGGAAAGCACGGGGGACCTGGACACAACAACAGTCGGATAGGAGATAGGAGGGGAGACATACTTCTTTGGTCCTCTCTGAAGTCAGAGGCATTCTCGAGTTCCAACTCATCGGCATACACTTCACCGTCAAAGCAGTTGAACGGCTCCAAGACCACAGTAAGACTTCCGGAGCTGATGTCAATCGAGCACCACGGCGCGATAGCTTCTAGGGTGTTGACTTCAGGCAGGATATCTTGGATGTGACGCTTGCCAAAGCTCTTGATCGGCTTGGCCTGGATCAAATCCCATAGCAAAACGTCGCCAGCAGTGTCGAGAGTGAGGACTCGTCTGCGGTCATCTAGGAGTTTGTGCTTCACGAGACCGAATTCTCCCTCAATGGTCTCCTCTGGCAAGTGGTGTATGGGCTCAACCACCGGGACTACATTGTCCAGAACTTCCGAGCCCTTGCGGCCGTTGACGGTGCTGGTGAGCGTCTTGACGTCGGCGTCGCGGTGCACGGAGGGGAAGGAGGCGGTGTTGGAAATGCGCAGGATGCTGTGGGCAGGGATTTCCTTCTTCGTTGAAGCACCGTTCGTGGCGGGGGCGGACGCGGTTGGTGCAGGAGCCGGAGATTCGATGGACTGCGTGACGACGGAAGCCGAGCGCGAGTGTGTGCGGTAAGCCTCGGGAAGCTGGATTTGCGCTCCTGTGTCGACCGATTGCCAGCGGTTGATGGACGAGCTCGACGTGGCCGTCCAGACGTAATCGCCACAAGCAACAACCTTGCTAACCCCGTCAGTCTCGCGGGCCAGAGCCAGCGACAGGCCGTCGTCCAAATCTTCTAGGGAGCCGCGGACATCGGTCTTGACGACCAGCCCGGACCGGTCGCTGCTGTAGAAGACGCCGAGGGTGGGGTCCTCGGACGAGAGCGACCAGACACTGTCGTTGTGCATGGTGAAGGTGTACATACAGCGACCCGCCGTGACACTCCACAGCTTGATGGTCTGGTCGGAGCTGGCAGTCAAGACCTTGTCGCCATCCTCGTTGAGCAGAATGGCTCGGATGTTGTCGGTATGTCCGACAAACTTGCTGATCTTCTTGCCGGACTTGGGGTCCCAGAGTCTCACGATTGATTCCGGCCCGCCACTAGCCATCAGATTGCGGGAAACAGCCAACGAGTACACCGAGCCCTTCTCGGGGATTTCCTCGCCACTGACATCAATCTCCAAGGTTTTGCCGCCGCCATTGAGATCCCATAGGTAGATCATGCGATCGAGACCACCTGACGCGACGTAGTTGGCACCCGACGCGGCGGGCGGGGCAGCAACACACTTGACATAGTCGGCATGTTCTCCGATCTTGTGAGGCTCAGTAGAATCTGAGGCAAAAGGGCGCCAAACCTTCACGGTAAGGTCGGACGAGACGGAAACCAGAGCTTGGTTGTTCGAAGTGAGGACGATGTCGTTGATCCAGTGAGTATGGGCTTGGGTCTGTTTACGCAAAGTCGAGGCGGCTTTGGGTGGTTTCGTCGTGATCGAACCGTCGGATGAGTGCTTGAGGTTTAGATTGAGGTCCCAGGCGCATACCATGCCATCGCGGCCGCCGGAGTACCTGTGGGAGGAGTGACAAACACGTGAGCACAACAGAAACAGAGAAAGATGGCTGTGGTAGTTGCCAGGTATACGTACAGGATGGCATTGTCACGGTCGACAGCAAGGCCGTTCACACCAAGTCTATGTCCACCAAACGAAGCCTTTGGAAGCTCGAGAACTGCATGAGGGTGAGAAAGTCACGAGGGTGTTAGTAGGTCGTCTCAGACATGCCTGTTTGCAGTCGTAGAAGACACAAGAATACGCCGAAAGCACCCGTGCGTCACAGAAGGACAAGGGGTACAGTTGCGCTGGGGTTTCAACCAACGGACAGCGGAACAGAAACACAAGCCGAAACCCAACCGACGACAAACATCCCACGGAGGACATGCCGCAAGAGGCGAGAAAGACAACGAAGTTACAGTAGGACAGAGAGACATGGCGCATATCACGGACGGCAATGCGCATATATAGGGGGAAAGCCTCAGCCGGGTTCAGGAGACAAGCAAACACCACTTACCGTAGCTGATTCGTTGGCGGGCCTTCTTAGCAGCCACCGCCATGATGGGCTGGCATGAAAGATATGGATGGGATGAAGTGAGGAGAAAGAGGAACACAGGGAGATGATGATACTGTGTCTATTAGAATATGGAAGTCCCAAATGATCCACGATATTGCAAAGGGACACAAGATAAGATAAGATTAGAAGCAATAACCTGGAGAAATAGAAAAGAAAGAAATGAAGAGAAGACGAAGAAGTAAAAGATGGGGAAATAAGAGGAGGAAGTGGAAGTGGTGAGAAGATCGATCGATAGAAGGAGAAGTTAAGTGGGACACGATGAAAAAGAGTGTGGCTGATGGAATCAGACGTAATTTTTTGGTGGGCGGCCCTGACGGCCCGTTTTGGGACTTCTGCCACCTGGAAGATTAGCGGCTCGAGAGGCCGACAAATTGGGGTAAGTACGATGTGGTTGGATTTTCTTTTTGGAGGAAGGTGCAGTGGGTGGGACCTGCTAAAAGACGTTATCGCATTCCCCTTGCAGTCGCGATGCTGGGCATTTTGCGGGGATAAATGGGCGGGGCTTCTGCTGGTGGTTGCTCTTTTGGAGGTGGCTGGCACTTGCCTGACGTGGAAGAGAGATGAGGGTTGCACCTGCCGATATCCAGAGGAGACGCTGAGGCAGGTTGCACGTGTTGCGCCCTTGGTCGCTCCTTCCTGCCGAAATCCTTCTAGACAGGCTTCTAGACTTCTTACCAACTGTCCTGATATCATGAAGAACATCCACCCTCGATTTCTCCAGTATCCACCTCTGGCCTTTTCTTGTGCGACCTGATCTTCCTTTTCTCTGGATATAATGCCGCCGTTATGGTGGGTGGTCCACTGGTTCCTGGTTGTGTGTTCGCCCTAACGCGCGCACTTTCAGGGCTGGCCAGGCCACGTTATCGCTTCTCCACCCATCATCCAGCGAAATGGCCTCTGTGCCTTTATCCAGGCGCCTGATATTCTAGCGCCCGCTTAAATCGAGGACCTCTCCCCCCTGTTGGGGATTGTTGGCGTTGAAGTTGAACCTCCAGGTATTCGTCTTCCTGCGCAGTATGACATCTGCGGCCAGCCAGTGTATGCATGCAAGAAGCTCTTCAGCGCAAAACTTCAGATGACGGCAGAGTGTTACGTGACACTTCATATCCTGTGCCACCAGCGACGGAACCAGGCTTGCTCGTTTCGTCGTGTTTGCTCATGACACCACAATGCCAAGAACTGTCTCCTTCTCGGCTCCAAGATCGCATCGCCGATCGCGGATGCTCACAAACATGGTAAAGATGAGCGAGAGAGCGAGCTGTGGAACCGGGCAGACAATTCTCTTTTGCTGCAAACCACGAACCACAAGCACCAGTGACTGCCGTAACAATGACAGACGGTAGCAAAGTCCTTCTGTGAATGAGTGATGTTTGATCTTGCACTTGCTTCATACGTGCTTCACATGCACCACTCTCAATAGAAAGAACGGAAGTCTGCTTGGCAGCAAGAACAAAACCACAACCACACACGCGGACATGTAAACCTCCAGAACCAGACAAGTGGTCGATTAACTTGACCTCTCTCTTCTGTCCCCCTCTTCTGCCCCCCATCCTCCTGTCTCCATTCTCTTCCACTCCTTCCTTCGTCTCTCTGTTCTTCTTCTCCAACTCGCAACGGGCCCAGAACCGAGGAGCCAGTATCACCAACTGTCAACCCTTCATTTTTTCCACCCGGGCCTCATCCACACACCAAAAAGCTATCATGAAGCCTGTCCTTGTCCTCGGCCTTCTGGCCGGCACGGTTGCTGCCATCGAGGCCAAGACCGGAGTCCTGACTCCAGAAATGTCTCGCCTTATCGACGGAATCACCTTCAAATCTCTCATCGCCGTCAACGCGCCCGCTAAAGATGCCGTCACCAGCCGCGTGCAGGCCCTCCGCCGGGTCAGCAACCAGCGCGGAGGCCACTCGGCCGCCAACGCCATCCGCGAAGTCAAGAAGCGCAACCTCGCCGCACGGGGCACCCCCATCCAGAACCTGACGGCCGTGTCGGAGTTTTCCACCCAGTACGCCGTCGAGGTGCTGTGGGATGGCCACCCGGTCGAGCTGATCTTCGACACCGGCAGCAGCGACACCTGGACCGTCAAGTCGGATTTTGTGTGCCTGACGCCATTTGGCACCGAGCTCCCGCAGTCGTCGTGCCACTGGGGCCCCAACTTCATCGACAGCTTCGCGCACAACACCACCAGCGAACTTCACTTTGCCACTGTCTACGGCTCCGGCGAACAGATCAGCGGCCCCACGGGCCTCAGCGACCTGACTCTCGGCGGCATTACCGTGATCAATCAGACGGTGGCTCTGGCCAATGCCACTTACTGGCTCGGTAACAACGTGACCAATGGCATTCTCGGAGTGGCTTATGGCGCGCTGACCAGTGCCTACCGCGGCCCAACTGGCGAGGAGAGGCCGGATCTGGAGCAGACTTACACTCCGGTGCTGGCTACTATGGTGAATCAGGGGCTCATCCAGCCGTACTTTAGTGTACTCATGGAGAAGGGCACCGGGAACGGAGTTGTGGCTTGGGGAGGCATTCCCATCACGCCCTGGACTCCGAAGACCTTCACGACCACCCCTATTTTGATTGTATGTTGGCTCTCCGCCAAGTGTGAACGCCATGGTGCATTGCTCTAACACATTACTCTCACTTCTTCTTACAGGCCAGCGTCCAACCCATCAAATCTTCATCTTACGAGTACTCTTACTACACCATCATGGTTGATGGAATGCGGTGGGGACAGACAACTGATTCTCGCAAGTTTCTGTATATTGTTGACACCGGTACCACTTTGATGTATCTCCCTCCTCGTATGTAACCATCCAAACCCTTCTACCCCCCCCGAACTACCGACTAACTGTCTCCAGAACTTGCCGAGGCCATCGCCAATGAGTTCCAGCCCCGGGCGGTCTACATCTCACAGTACGGCAGCTACTTTGTGCCCTGCTACTCAAGTCCGCCGCAACTGGCCGTGATTATCGGAGGCTCCAAGATGTGGATCAACCCTGACCACCTCATCTACCGCGATTTCGTCGATCCTGTGACGGGATACTGCGCTCTGGGTATCACTACGGGAGGCTCCGGGCCGTATATTCTGGGAGATGTGTTCCTCCAGAGTGTGATGGCTGTGTTTGATGTCGGAGCTGCCCAGATGAGATTCTACTCGCCGTATTAGAATCTCATCCATTGTCGTCCGTTTTCTTTGCCCTACTAATTGACATTCACGATGGGGGTAAAGAGGCCGCTTCATGATCATTTAAAAATAACTTTTTCTGTTTTCTTTTTGGTTCGACCTTGAATTCTGTTATCTAGCTTCCCCTAATTTCCCCACAACTGCAACCCCCACCTACAACTCGTCAGATCCATCATTAAATATTACAAAAAGAAGAAATCCATTATCAAAACATCGACTCGTGACGATTCGGTTTTCTTTCGCCGCAAACTCAACCAACTTAAGCAGAAGCGGCCTTAAGGCGGAGGAGCTGGGTGTAGGTATCCTTCATGGTCTCCCCGAGAGTGCGGTACTTCAGGCCAAGTTCACGGGTGACCTTGGATCCATCAACATCGTACACGTCGGGGTAGACGCCAGGGGTTCCGGCCGGAAGACTGTCCTTGAGCTCAGGGAGGGCCTCGCGGGCAGCGTCGACAGCGAGCTGGTAGTTGAAGCGCTGACCAGTCCACCAGCGCTGGCCACCGGCAGAGGGAGTCTCAAAGGCAAGCACGTGGACCAGCGAGACGTCGCGGACATCGACGAAGCCGCCGAAGTCGAACGGGGGCAGCTCCTTCGCGCCGAGCAGGCCGTACAGCAGGCTAATCGACTCGCCGAGGGCTTTCGGGCTGGCGGGGTCAGCCACGTACGGGCCGAAGATCCACGGCGGGTTGATCGCGGCCACATCGAAGTTGACCTCGGCCTTGTGGGCCTCGATCCAGTCCCACACGGCGCGCTCGGCCAGAGACTTGCTGGCGCAGTAGGCCTCAGCACCGCCAGCCACGGCCGCGCGCTCAAAGGTGGTCGGGTTCCAGTCCTTCTCGTCGTAGGTGTAGCCCGGGCGAGCGCCGGCATTGGGGTCGAGCACGGCCGCGTGGCTGGAGGTGATCACGATGCGGCGGACGTTCGGGCCGTTGGCCTTGGCGGCCTCGAGCACGGCGAGCGAGCCCTGGATGGCCGGGTCAAGAAGGTCGCGCACGTTGTCCTCGGGGTCCAGGATGAACGGCGAAGCGGAGTGCAGCACGCCGATCACCTCGGGAGTAAAGGCGGAGGCATAGGCAGCGGCGTCGGTCAGGTTGGGCACAATGGCGGTGGTCAGAGTGCCGGCGGCGGCAGCAGTGGGGAACTGAGCGGTGATCTTGGCGGCGGCGGAGGCAGAGCGGGCTGTGGCCACGACGGAGTACCCACGGTTGAGGGAGTCCTGGATCAGATGGGCTCCAAGGAAGCCCGATCCGCCGGTGATGAGAAGAGTGTTGGGGGCAGACATTGTTGGTAGAATAACGGTGGGGAAGTTGGTGTAAGGTGTGTGTGTTAGTCGACGACGAAGAAGATGTGAAGATGGGAACGAAATTGATCAAGGAGATGACAGTCAAAGGGAGATGGCCGATATATATATGTAAGTGTGGGTGAGTATGTGTGTGATAGCTGCCTAGCTAGCTCCGAAGTTTGAAGCAGAGTGGGAAAAGGGGGCCCCCAACCCCGATGAAGAATGTTCGGTTCCAGACTCCCGATGAATAAACGGCCTGGACAGGGACTCAGCCTAAAGGCCGATGGGGAAAGAAGGGTGGCCATAGCTTCTGCTCCGCGAATTCAGAGGGGTGGAGAATATCAGGAAGTGAGACAAGAGCTTGTTGAAGAACACCAAGGAGAACCGCAAGGAACAAAAGTGACGTCACCCACAAGTAACGCCGATCGTGGAGTATATAGGGCTTAGGGTCCCACCCGAAGCGCCAATTTCTGATATATAATTCGATCACTTATCGCCGAAAGGGTCCTTCAGCCCTGGCAGCCAGGGTCTCGTCTCGTTTTCGGCGTTGCCAGAGAAGCGGGCGTAAAAGTTGCAGCCTAGATGTCGCTTATGCTTTGCGCCGATACAGCAATTTACAAGCCTGAACATCGACGGTCCCGAAACGTCATTCTGCCTGTGTCGCAATTCCACCGTGAATGCACACAAACATCGAACATCACGACATGCACAAAACCCAACTCGCGTCCCACCGTCACGGCGTGACAGCCAAAGCCACACTGGTCGCGGTGTCTCAGAGATCTCTGGTTTCCCTACATGTCTCTCTTGACAAAGGAACATCAGCCTGCGTGTCTAAACTTTCCATTGCAAGCCCCTCTCTATATGTGCATCTGGCGTTCGGGATTCCGCTGAAATGGCGGTGTCGGCGTACCGTCGATCAAGTGCCGCTGGCACCTCGTAGGTGACTGATTTAGGACCACGGTATGAATGGATCCGAGATGCGGGCTGTTGGGAACCAGGCCGATAAACTAAGCGAAGAAACTTATATCTTGCTTCTTTAACACCCCACGCGTAAGCCCGTATGGCAAAAGAGCGTTAGTGCGAGTGGGCGATGCTGGGTCTCCCCTGTCGGTGTCGTGCTATGGCAAACGAGCGCCGATGACTCCTCCCAAAAGACCCCCGTGCCTGTTAACGCCGACACCGTACACGGCCCCACATATTTCGGCGAACACCTCGCTACACATACATAACCCCGCTATGTCCGCAACTCCCATCCCCAGATGCCATTATTAATTCTCCCGTTTGGCCAATCTGTCCAGAAACCCTGAATCCTCCTCTTCCTGCTTTCCAAGCATTTTTTTCAAAGGTTCCCCCGAACGCCGTTGCTCGGACTATAGCCGTGCCTAGCTCGACAACACCAAACCTTGTATAACGGTGATGTCGACCATGTTGTATGGTGATACCTCGATGCAAACCTCATCTCGGGCGGCTGCAAGCCAAGCACACACAAATTTGTTCCAGTCATCCACGCCGTTCCAGCATCTACAGGTGGACTAGATAACCATCTCCGCCTCTTCAGGTTTTCTGTTCCCAAGGCCGAATCACACCATCTTGTTAATCCCACCACCACCACCACCACCACCACCACCACCACCACCGCGTTTGCATGCTTCGTGAGAGATCCGCGCCAATTCATACGCACTCGTGCACCGGCGACTGTTTTCTCAGTCCCTCCTCGGCAGCTGGTGCGCCTGCCGCCGGCCAACTCGGCGTGGGACAAGTGAACCCCGCCGGAATACCCGGAATCTCAGGGATGAAGTGCGGGGTTGTCGGACCGCTGAAGGGGGCGGACGGGGTTGGATGGCGGAAGTTCATTGGTATAGAGTCTTCTCGTGCCCTTCCTATATTCTGTTGTCGGGGTTCGGAGGTAGTTCTTCCATACCTCTTGTCTGATCCTGAGGCCGGGACGAGCCTGAAGAGCAAACGCCAAGCGGTGATGCTTCTGCCGGGCTTGAATGATGTCAGGAGGACACAGGTACCTATAGGAGGCACGTTGGAAGTCTGACATTTGAAAATGGTGAGGTTTTCCATTTGGTTCCAATGACCGATTTTGTGAAGATTTGCAGAGCTGATTTTCCCTTCTGGGGGTTCGGGTGTTCAAACGAGAACCTTCTTGGTGATCAGCTTGATCTGATCTCATGCCCTGGCCCCAACGACAGTCACAGTCTCCATCCGCGACCATCGAATTTAGAACCGTTTCCACAAGAAGTTCTCTTTTCTTTCATGCCAGATGCTCCGAGGCCCGAAGACTTGAGTCGGCGCGAAGAGATAATACTCCTTTATCAAGCTCGTTCCCCGAAGCAAAAAGATAGCCGCCTATCCAGCAACATTTCAGCCCCATAGCTATAAGGTGTGCTCTCAGTAGAACGACTCGAAGCAAGGCCAGGAGGTCCGGAGAGAACTAAAGCTACCGCAAATATATCGATCCGTCGAATATATTCCAATAGCCACTACGTCGCGAGGAAGCCCGAACGCACAGCAAAGGAGTCGAACCTCGCGGGAATCGAACGGGCGACCTTCAACCGGGTTGCGCCGTGTCGCCTGAAGCACGAACTGGGCTCATAGCCGTTGAGCTAAAACGGGCCAGAAAAAGAGGCGGCCATTTGCTCATGTGCATATAATCGCTTGTATAGTATCTCTACTAACGGCTGGGACTTTTACACCCTGTAACCCTGTAAGTTTCTCCCCCTGGATGAACGCATAGACGTTTCATACCTGGACTTGAATACGCTCACTCGCAAGTCAGACACAGTCAAGTGCACAGCTTCAGCATCCGAACCGAAACAGAAAACCACAGTCCCTCACATCGTCTTATTCAGGTCTGCATCTCGTCACCCCACAACCACCCTGGATTCCCACGCATCTTAGGGTTGCGGATGGGATTGCCCAATTCGGGACACAGCTGTGACGACGGCTTTGACCGAATATCCCCATGCAACACGAAGTTCTCTGCGCATATTATGTATGAATGTAAATAATGTTGAGGTGTCTCCCGGCCAGGTGTCCCGCAGGTCCACCCCCAAACCCGACACGCGAATGCAGCAGACCCAATCCGTGGGCCCATGTGATATTGGAACGTGGGATATTTGGCTGCTAAGTGTTGGGGGGCTGGGTGGACGGTGGGATTCTTATATGTATGTACTCTAGGGACATGGGCCATGAACCCAACAGACATGATTGATGCATCCCGTGCTGGTTCTTGTATCCGGGTGAAGGTTTGTCTGCATGAGCAAGAACCTTTTTTTTTTCTGTCACACCGACCAGGTTTCGCTCGCCCCAAGACATGGATATTAAGTCACATTCTTGGCGCACTGGTTACTATCCTCTTTTTGCTACTCCATCTAGAGAGATGGCGGGCCATCTGATGAAGACTCTCTCGACAGCGAAAACCCATTGATTCCGTCTTCCTCGTCCACGTTGTAGTCTCCCTCCTCATCATCGTCAACCATACCAGATGCCCCCGAGAGGGCCGCAACGCGCAACAAGTTTCACTGGAGTTCCAAGAGCTCCATGCTTGGCAGGTCATCAGGATTCTCCGCACTGATAGTCAATATCTGCCCTGTTCGGAGAGGCAAGCCACGGCGTCGATGCCTCTTGCTTTGCATGTTGTTGATACTGTGGTGTAGACGGCCCGGACATCCCAGCAGTGGCGGTATCTGTATCTGTAGGACAGGGGATGTCGTCGGCCATCATGGCAGAGACGGCTGGTTCGTGTTTGCCCACGTGACGTTGGAGCTGCTTAGGGTATTTGGCCACTTAGGGTCAAGAATACTCTTATGTTCCTAACCCGGTTATTTTCACAAATGATGGGGGGGGGGGGTTTCCTCTCGGAAGGAATCACCGCGAGCACCTTCCCCTTTCCACATCTCGGACGAAAACAACCCCCACGTCCACTTGGTGGCTTGAATTACACAATTCAAAGCTGAGAAGAGCAGGCACGCTCTTCACTCCCACGTCACATGACCTGCAGCCAGCTGACCTAGGGCTGGAAGTCGGGAACACAGCCAGAGCAAGTGATCATGCCAGGTATTTTTCTTATGTTCTTCACCCAAACGGCTATTGACTGATTAGCTTCGCCGTTGTGATGTCCTTTCACGCTCTTTCGGTTAACCGATGCTACGGCAATGCTGGTTTCTGTATTGGTAGAGATCAAAAACAAAAACAGGGCAAGCAACCCCCACCTGTCAGATGGCGGTAAAGCACACACAAAAAAGCCCGAAGAAAAAAAACGACCCCTCTTGGTGCTTCGGTAGTGGCTGGCTTCGTGCTCGTGCTAGTTGGTACAGTACCTGGTCGGCTCGGGTGTGGCCAATGGCGGCGTAGTTGGAGTCATCAAGGTTGGAGACGGTACGAAGAGCCGGATATAGCAGCTCGTTACAATTAACAGAAAGCTTTCCCGGGATTGAACGAACATGTTTGTGAAGATCCGGGCAGCAGTGAAGTGTAAGAGCAGATTACAGCAAGACGTTGTAGGGGCCGGGAAGGCAACTGGCCAGCTCAGACACCCACACATACAAGGATAATCCGAGATCCAAACATGGCAGCGTGCCGCCCCAGCTCGGCGGAAGCGATGCAGAAAGAGAAGCAAAAAAGAAAAAAAAGAAGAAAAAAATTCGGCCCAAGTCAGCTGTCTCTCTAGGAAAATCTGGTTCGGCGCAGCTACCAGTTCTCAGTCTGTCTCTGTCTCTGTAGTCTTCCACCTCGCTTCTCCTGCTTCTCCGAATCCAGGGATCCGCGAGACTGCCAGGGAGATCTAGAACTCTTGGAGAAAAGAATGTGTTGCACAGGTGGTCAGCAGACGTGGAGAAAAAAAGAAAAGAAAAAAAAGAAAAAAGAAATAAAAAGGAAAAAAGGAGGAAGAAGAAGCCATTTTGGCAAATGTTCACCACCCTTTACAGACATGTGCACAGTACACACCCCATTTCCCCCGCGTTCCCGGACAAAGTTACTCAATGGTATATATCTCTGTGTGAAGATGGAGGTAGAGCTTCGAGACGTCCTCCCGGTTTCCCCAAAATCACGCATTCCTCCCCTCCTCTCTCCTCTCGTTCCCCAGGTTTTTGGCCTGGTGGTCCTTTCTTTTGTTTGGACAGTTTCATAGCCGCCCAGAAGCTCGGATGACTGCTTATACCGAAGCATTACCTCCATCTCCCCGCACTTCCGTTGGTGTTATGGCGTTTGAGCATATGTCCAGGCCAGACATCATTCTCTCTTTCTCTCTCTCTCGCCCTCTGCTATCATCTGTACCTCTACACTACTTCTTGCTATCTGGCCCCTCTAAATCTCAACCTATTTACCCTTTCCATGTGTAAAAGCTCCGTATGAATACGGGTTTTCCCGGGGATCAGGCCGCATAAGAGAAGCAGCCACCTTGTAAAGTCTTGTGGTGTGCAAAAACAGGGTCCTTTGCCCCCCTTTCAGCACCATTTTACACCAGTAGAAGACATCTCCAGAGAGTCCTTCGACCACTAGGAAGTGATCCCTCCTTGCATTTTTGGAGGGGCCCATGTTCCCACTTCCCTCCCCCGGAAATCCCGACATTCTCCGGTCTCTACCGACGTAGCTCAGCAATAAATCTTCCACGGTGCATCTCGGTTGAAATCTCTTTATCAGTGTCACCGCCACGACCTAATACACACATACATACCCCCGTGCAGCCATCCATTGCAGACGCCCTGAACAAACGCCAATCCCGGTACCCAGTAGACACCTGTATACTGTACTGCAGACACCACACCAGAATTGCTGTGTGCTTCCTCCCCCGGCCATAGCTACGCTTTCATACGCTGTCAATCTGCTGTTTGCACACACACACACATACACACACACACACACGCACGCCTCCGCTGTCTCCGCTCGCCG
This sequence comes from Knoxdaviesia proteae, assembly GCA_001510565.1. Lineage (NCBI taxonomy): Eukaryota > Fungi > Ascomycota > Sordariomycetes > Microascales > Gondwanamycetaceae > Knoxdaviesia > Knoxdaviesia proteae. The sequence continues at coordinate 100,289 of LNGL01000026.1, forward strand.
GCCCGCCTGTCCAAACTCGCTCTCTTTTCTTCCCTCCTCCTGTCCATCCACTTTCCAGTTTTTCCGTCCTGGCTCCCTTTCCTCCGGCACTACGTACTGGACATCCCACATCCTTCACACACTGCACCACTATCGTGTCAGGATATCACAAGCCAGAATAAGCTTTTTTTTCCTCTTGTCAGTCATCCAACCTTACGACCCCAACGGCAAAACATCTGCTTCTCCACAGTCTAGCCCTTCCCTTCTCTGGTTGCCTCCCTCGGCCATTCATCTCTTGACGTCCTCACTGCCGTTTCTCGTCCCCCCAGAAGCCAAGCTCTATGTATTCACACACTGGCTCTTCCAAACATCCGCTATCGAAGAAAAATCAGGCGCTTATCAGCCACTCCGTTAGCCTGGCCAATCCCAAATCCTTCAATAGCCGGGCCTATTCAAATCTTCCCTGCTGTTCGTTTTTTTCTGATCTGATCTGATCTCTCTCTCTGCTTTTCTCTCTCCCTCTCTCTCGTGATACGAACTCCCCCAGCTGTCCACCACGATAAATTTGGCCACTGCGGGTAACTTGGTATTCCTGCCGACATCCCGTCTTCTCTTCGACTTCTATCTGCGTGTTTTCCTTTCCTGCTGCTTTCGCCTGTAACCCCCCCCATTCCGCCATTCTGCGTCTATCCGCCGTTCCATTGTTTCACTGCCTGCTATATTTCTTTCTCTATCTCTTTATTTTCAACCCTCGTGTGCCGTTTTTTTTGGTCCGGCGGTCTGGCCCCTCTTCTGAATCTCCCTCTATCAGCTTCGCTAGCCCGACTTTTTCTCTCTCATATCTTCTCCTCATCTCCCTGACATCTTGAAGATCCTCATTTTGTCCTGTCTCATCCCATATCTGTCCATTTTTAGAGGATCACTTGCGTTGAAATCTTTCATCTCCATTCTTCTTCTCTTTTCCTTCGGTGTCCTTCCGTCCATCCCTCCGCCAGCACTTCGTCTCCGAGCTTCCATCGTGTGTCTGCAGCATACCATTTACACCGCCCTGATCTTGAAGCTTTGGCCCGCGTGTGCCTCGGAATCCTGCCTTTTTCTCTCTGCTACTACTGCACTCTTCCCGTCGCCCACCACACCACCAATTTTTGGCCGGACCTCAGACTCCTCCTACTGGCTTTTCTCGGTCTTTTCTCTTCACCGTGTTGGTCGTGTTTGGCTCCCAACAAAGCTCGTCTCTTCATCTGGCCTGCATCCGCTTGACTGCGGCTGACCCTAAGAATCCGTCGAATCAGCGTCTGAGTGAAATTCGAGCAACGACCACCGAGAAGTCCTTGGCCCGTTCTTGTCAGGAATTAGACAGCACTTCCTCTTACCGACACGTCTTCGCTTTCTATTCTTGTCTCACTCCTTCCACTCTGCTCTTCCTCCTCGCTTCTCTTTCTTCTCCCTCCCTGACTTGATTCCGCCTGCCAGCTGTCTGCATCTGTCGCACTCATCCATTCCGCCTCTGCATCACGCGATCACTTCACAGCCGTGCCTGAGTTCTTCAGCTTCACACTTCACTTCCTCAACTTCTTTTTCAACCTTACTCTATTATCTTCAGGATTTTATTCTTTCTCTCCCTCCTTCATTCAGCATTTAGGGTCCTTCTCTCACTTCCTATCCTCACTTGAAGGCTTTTCCCCTTTCTTTTTCCCTCTCTTTGAAGCTGCCGTAGCAGTATCTTTGCTGTCATATAGCTCCTTTATATTCCTCCGGTCATCTCAGATTTGCATCAGATTGCCTCACTCCCACCTAGCTTTGCTTATAGTTTGGTCCAGACGTCAAACGTAAAGCTTAGCCGTATTCCTCAGTTTCCGAGCAAAAGACTCACCCTAAGCTGCTCTAAGTCACTGAAACTTACGAGTACATCCTTCAACTTGTTATCACCATCATCAGCTCTTTTAAGACTCATTCCGGTTATCTCGTCTCCTGGATAAAGGGAAAAAAAATCGCCTACATCTCATTTCTCTTTTCCTGTCCCTGGTTTATTTTTTTTCCCTTCTCCATCATACTTTGTGGTTCCTAGCAACTTTTCTTTACAGATCATCCCAACTTTCCAAGTTTCATCAAGAAACATCTGATCTGGTCCAATTCCTCCAGAGATTCCGTCTCTGATTCCAGATCATTTGATTGATTCTTGATTCTTCGATTTCTGATTTTCGTGCTGGATTGTCTGAATCTTCATTCGCAATGCCTCCCAAGCCTCGCGTTGGTGTTCCGGTCGAAGACGCTCGCATTTGCGTCGTCATGGTTGGACTTCCTGCTCGCGGCAAGAGTTATATTGCGCAGAAGGGTAAGCTTGTGGAGAAGTCCCCAAAAGTTGTTTCCCGTCAACCGGCCAGCCCCACAGAAGCCTTTCAACTGTGTCTGTTCAGTACTAACCAGTCAACTTTTCTCCTTTTTTGTGTTTAGCCCAGAGATATCTGCAGTGGCTCTCCATTCCGTCCAAGACTTTCAATGTCGGCAACTACCGCCGGAATGACGCCCCTCAGCCCACTGCTGATTTCTTCGACTTCAACAACCCGGAGGGTGAGCGCAAGCGCCGTGCCGCTGCCGAGGCCGCTGTGGCCGACATGCTAGATTGGTTCAAGAAGGAGAAGGGCGTTGTGGCCATTCTCGACGCCACCAACTCGACTAAGGAACGCCGTGCCTGGGTTCACCAGACCTGCGAAGCCCAAGGCATCGAAGTCATCTTTGTTGAGAGCAAGTGTGACGATGAGGACCTGATCATGGCCAATATCCGGGATGTTAAGACCACAAGCCCCGACTACAAGGGCCAGGATCCCGAGGCCGCTGCCCAGGACTTCCGCAACCGCATCCGCATGTACGAGAAGGTGTACAAGACCATTGACGGCGACCAGGATGAGTCAGACTACACGTATCTGAAGATCATGAACGTTGGTAGACAGGTGATTATCAACCGCATCCGCGATTACCTCCAGAGCCGTGTCGTCTACTATCTCATGAACCTCCACATCCGCCCCCGTTCGGTCTGGCTTTCGCGCGTGAGTGGTTTCTCTTTTTTCCTTTTTTTTTTTTCCATTGTCTATTTCAGAAAGTGTGCGAACAAATGACTAACCCTAACATTACGATCCGCTTGCAGCACGGAGAGTCCATGTTCAATCTGGATGGTCGTATTGGCGGAGACGCTGGCCTGTCTCCTCGTGGAGAGCAGTATGCCCTGAAGCTCCCTGAGCTTGTGCTGAAGTCTGTCGGCGTAAGTTTTGCCCCTTGTTTATCACCCAGCCTTTATTGCTTTGTTTAAGTCTGTGGGCTTGTCTCTCCCCCTTTCCCTCACCCTTTTCCTTCCTCATTGTTTTCATGTTTTCTCTTGCTACTCATCTCATCAGCCCTATATACTAACCCCTGACTTCCAGGACAACCACCCTCTCACTGTGTGGACCTCCACGCTCAAGCGCACCATCGCCACCGCGCGCTTCCTTCCTCCCACCTACAACCAGCTGCAGTGGAAGGCCCTCGACGAGCTCGATTCTGGTGTCTGCGACGGTCTCACTTACCAAGAGATCAAGGACCAGTACCCTGAGGACTTCGCTGCCCGGGACGAAGACAAGTACAATTACCGGTACCGCGGCGGCGAGTCGTACCGCGACGTGGTTATTCGCCTCGAGCCGATCATCATGGAACTGGAGCGCAGCGAAGACATCCTGATCGTTACTCACCAGGCTGTGCTCCGTTGCATTTACGCGTATTTCATGAAGAAGGACCAGACCAAGAGCCCCTGGATGAACGTGCCCCTGCACACCCTGATCAAGCTTACGCCCCGTGCCTACGGCACCGAAGAGGTCCGCTACGAGGCGAACATCCCCGCGGTCAGCACCTGGCGCGGAAAGGGCAGCACGGCCAAGCACGAGGATCCCGTTGCTGGCATGTAAACTGCCGAGCGTTGCTGGTTACAGTCTGAGCTCGAGAGACACCACCGGAGAGACGCGTTCTTAATATTGTGGCTGGCCGCTTCCTTTCCCGGCCACCCTCCCCGTTTCGCGTCCCTCTATCTCTTGTCCTCTCTTAGCCACCTTGCTGATGCACACTTCTGTACGCTTTACATCGATGCCCGCGGTACGAGTTCGACTGCCCAGTCGCTCTCCGCCCTCTCATTCTTCTCTCTTCCGCAGTGTGTTCCCTCCTAATGTCTCCTTTTTTTTCCTTCATGACGCCTGTTTTCTCTTGATTTCTTCGCTCGGGTTACTCATTTGTCTTTTACCGCTCAAGGTTGTCTTCTTACAAGACCCGGGGCTTCGGTGTTTCTGATGGATTGCATGGTAGTTTAGTCCTTTTAGTCTTTTCTGCGTTTCGCTTTTTTTTTCATGGGACGGGATAACGATAAAGATTACCGGTACATGGACGACAATAAAAAGGAGGGACTTTTTTCCAAAACATGATGTCTTCTTTCATGATTCCTATTTTCATTCTTCTTTTCAAATTCTTTGGGTTTGCCTTTTCGTTTGCGTTAGCTTGCTTCCAGGTGGAAGTTCGTTTGCTTTTTCAGGGGTATGGCCGGGCAACATGTCTCGGGCACATGCACGGTCCCGTGCATCGTCGGTTTGAGGAGAAGTCAAGAATAGGTACATTCTAGCGGTCTTAAACAAACAAGCGTCTCCTATCCAGAGTTACTTCTTATTGCAGCTTCCGGTGTACAGCAAACGTGGCGGTCGCAGGTCAGCCAAACATATCTTCAAGCGAGCAGACAAGAGATCAACCCATCAGCATATACATAGAACGAACAAGAACTGCTCCGACACCTCATCAGTCAAAGCATCCCGTAGCATCTTCGGTCAGCCCCAAGATTCCAGCTGCTTCTACGTCACAATCAGGGATGTCGGCGGTGGGGGAGCAATCGGCAAGTTGGTAGGAAACCGCACGCCCTGGTCCCCCTAGTTGACAGCATCACAAGATAGTCAGCAGTGACCACACCCACACGACAGACAACGGGGGAGAGGGCGGAGAACGTACATGCTCAACAATACAGCCATCTTCAACCCGGTTCCGGTCGACAATCTCGCCCCTGCCGGTGACGGCGCAGTTCAGCCACCCGGAGTCGCCGTTGAACGCGGTCCGCAGCCCGCGGATCGACAGGCCGCCGCAGATCGGGCCGAGGGCGTCCAGGGCCGCGTTGGGGCCGTTGCCTGAGGCGATGGGGTTATGGTTCTATTGTTTTGCGCTTCTCGTTAGTCGTTACTCTCTCTCTCCCCCATATCTAGACAGACCATCGCTTTAGGGTAGTTCCAAAGGCGAGAAGACAAATTGGGGGATACAGACGATGTTCACGGATCCAATGTACTCGAACGCCCGCGTCAGGCTCTTCTCCACCAAGAAGGCCTCTGCAAAAACAGCGAAGCGCACGCGGGTCTCCGCTTCGGTCGGCGGCGGGACCAGGGCCACGAGGGGTCGGAAGCCGGAGGAGGAGGGCGCGCATTGTAGCCAGCAGTTTTCGGCGTTTGTTCGTCGGCTTGGTTTGCCAGGTCCGTTTGCTGAAGGAAGAACTACCAGAGAAACAGCGGGTAGATACATATCCCGGGTGCACAGCAGCTAAGACAAACACATCGGAGGACCAGAGTACCTTGAGACTCAAGTGAAGTCTCTTTGCAGAACAAACGCTTTGCGCGTCCCCTAGTTTCCCGGGACAAGCTCTGCCCTGATATCTGAAATGCCCCCCAAAACCAGCTTCAGCAAAAGTCACGATAGTTCATCCAGGTTGGGGTTACAGCCCCAACCCTAACTCCAGACACGCTAGGGTTACTTGTGATCTCCACGGACCAGTTTTATCAGACCATGCACGCCCATATTTCAACTGACGATAGGACACCCTTTCCGGCACGAGGCCCTTGGCCCCAGAGACAAACGAGCAGCAAATAAATAAGACTACGATCCAGGCTCAAACGGTTCAGTCAGTGCATGGCTGCTAATTCCCGTTACCACATAGAAAGCGGTTGCTTTTTTGGCGGGGCGGGCCGGGGTGCCAGAATTGGCGTTCCTCCCTGTCACCGTCAGCTTGCTTCTTGAGGTTTCTAGCATGCGAAGTCAGATGCTACCGGGGTCTTGGAACCGTTTAAAGTTCACAATTCCGAGCTTCATCGTTGTGTGGGTTGTTGGAAATAGCATCACCCGACTTAGGGTTCCCTTGATTACCTCATGGCCCAGCTGATTATGTAAGCCGTCGGTGTCTCGCGCCACGATATACGACATTTCGAAACACGCGGTTGTAGACGAGTGGGCGAATTTCCCTTCTTCTCAGCTTTTTTCTGTCTGCTGCAGCGATTGTCGCTTATCGTTGCAACGGCATATCGCGGGTCAAATAATATCTCATCTGACGTATATATTTCCCAGGTCTCTTCCAATATCTTCAGGCAGGCATTCCCCTCACACTGTTCGCTTTTTCGTCCCTTGAACTGCGTCTGTTCGATCTCTTTGGATATACCTCTCTTCTGTCTTGTTGCTACTACGCCCTTACCGCTCATCCTAGACTCTCATCCGATCCGGGCCGAACGGCATTCCCGGCCCTTGCGTCCCGCGTCCTCCGGCCAAGTCCCGGGGTTCGGCGGCTCTTTGTTTGCGCCGAGTCTGGCCAAGTGGTGCCCCCGTACCGACGTCAAGTGCCCTGGAGATGCATGGGAGTTCCGTGGCCGTATCTCCCCGACACCGCCGCCCTTGTCCCGGCTGATCCGCCGTCGACGCGACTGACACACACATTGCTGTGCAGACCTGAAGTGTGTAACCTGAGCACTGCGGGAATTTTATAGAAGGCTTTCAAAACTGCGCGTCTCCCGCCAGAGACACATTCTTCGTGCACAATGCCTGCCGAGCTTCACGAAAAGTCCGGCCGGGCCGACGACAAGGCCGCCGATGTGCCGGACATTTCCATGCCGACCGACGACCTTCTGGACCTGTTTATCTACCGCCACTTGCTCAAGTCCGACATGTCCCATTTGACGCCAAGGTGAGTTCGGGTTTCCCTTCCCGGTGGGGAGTAGGCCGGGGGCTTGGCTTGGCAGGCTCATCGCGTTTGTTCCAGGCATTATAACTGACTCTGTATTAGTCGCTGGTGGTTCTCGTCGTCCGCGTTTCCAATGATTGCCGGCACTTTCGGCCCGATGGCGTCGGCGTTTTCCATTCTTGCTCTGGTGCGGCCGTGGCGCCAGTTGGTTGAGGACCAGGGCGACAACGTGGCTAGAGGGGAGAAGTATATCAAGGATCCCGCTTGGTAAGTTCCTTTGTCCGGCTAGTCCCAGCGTTAAAGGTTAACCGAATGCTTATCCCTTAGGCTCACGATCATCAACTCGGTGCAGTTGGTGGTTGCACTCATATCAAACATGTTTCTGTTATTGAACATGGCCCGCCGGGTTCGCTTCAACGTGGCTCAACCTGTAACCATTGTCGGATGGTGAGTGACTTGTTGATAGAGATCTAGAGAGGGGTTGTGAGTGTGGCGTACTAACACCTCCGTTTAGGGCCATGTCCTCCATTTGCCTCATCGCCCTCTTATGTGCTGCTGGCACATACCTGGATGACGATGTCGGCGTCGCTGGTCCCTATGTGTGGTCCCAGTCTCTGTATTACGGTATCTGGGCCGCCATTCTGTACTTCGTCGTATCATTTCTCATGGGTCTGACAGTCTGGGGAGCCATGGCCGGCCACTACCGCAGAGACTTCAATCTCACCATAAGCCAACGCACCCTCATGCTGCAGACAATCATGCTCCTCATCTACCTTTTACTTGGCGCCCTGCTGTTCTCCCGGCTGGAAGGCTGGCCGTACGTTGATGGCGTCTATTGGGCTACCATCACGCTCTTCACCATTGGATTCGGTGATTTCTTAACTACCACCCCCGTGTCCCGGGCTCTGCTGATCCCGTATGCCCTGATCGGCGTTATCAGCATCGGTCTGGTCATCGGCTCCATCCGGAGCCTGGTGCTTGACCGCGGCAAGCACAAGCTCGACGCCCGCATGGTTGAGAAGAACCGCCGCCGGCTGATCCGATCGCTGACGCTTCGCGGCAAGGACGAGGTTTTACATCCCATTACTGGCGATGTGCCGCCGCTGTCCGCAGATGGGACTCCCGGCCCGCTACAGTCTCAGCTGCCAACACGCACCCCAGATGAGTTCGAGCGGCGGCGCAAGGAGTTCGAGCTGATGCGCAAAGTGCAGGCACGCGGTATGCGTATCCGCCGGTGGCTGGCCATGTCGATCTCCGGTGGCACATGGATCGCGCTGTGGCTGGTTGGGGCCAAAGTATTCCAGGAGACTGAATACCCCTACCAGGGTTGGAACTACTTTGACGGCTTCTACTTTACCTTTGTGTCCCTAACCACTATCGGTTATGGCGACCGTGTGCCGGTTTCCAATGCTGGCCGCTCGTTCTTCGTGTTCTGGGCCTTGTTGGGCCTACCGACTACTACTATCGTCATCTCCCACGCCTCCGATACTATTGCCCGGGATGTCAAACACATAACCAACCAGCTGGGTAAAATCACCATTCTGCCGTCACAGGCGGGTTATGGAGTTGAATTCAAACACCTGGTCAATCAAATCACGTTTGGCCGGCTGTTCAAGGACTACCAGGCGCCAACAACACCCTCGGAGGGATCCGACGCCGATGAGCCCAGCAGTGACAGTCGAACCAGCCTGCACAGCTCCCGGCGCCGGGGCCTTCAGAGCCGTGGTACAGTCACCGGTGATGAGACCCCGAACGGGGAACCCACTCACGTCGGGCTATCCCGAGGCGCTCATCACTCTGACAACGGGGATGATATGACGCTCTTTGCCGGACCGTCGCAGACTTCATCGTCCCCTCTGCGCCAGAACCCGGCGGCACATAAGAGTCTTGCCGGGACTGCCACTGGGGCCGAAGTCATTCGCGAGATGGACGGAGAGCTTCATCGTGGCCGGAGTCGACACATTGGCAAACACACCGTACTCGGCGAACTGGAATCCGCACACCCCAACTTCCTGCGCCAGCACCCGCGCAGCTCCTCCGTCACCACAGAGCGCATGGAACGCTCTCTCTCGCGGCTGCGCGACCGCCACTCGACCGAGCTTCCCACGGGCCTGGACCTACTCTTCCTCCTCGCCTCCGAAATCGCCGCGCTGACCGTCCACCTAACCGACGAAGAACCGCGGCGCTACTCGTTCGAAGACTGGGCGTGGTACCTGCGGCTGGTTGGCGAGGACGAAGCAAGCCCTGTGACCCACCGCACCGCCCGCGAAAACATCGTTGGCGACGTGGCGACGTGGCGCCGGCGGCTGTCCAAGCATCGCAAAGGTCCCAGCGGCAGCCAACGTTCGCAGAAACGGCACAAGCGGCCGGCCGGGACGATGGAAGAGCCGCCGGCGCTGTACGACGCCTTCGCCGCGGGCGCGCGCTCATGGAGCTGGGTTGGCGTCACGTCGCCGCTCATGGCCGACCAGAACGAGACCGAGTGGATCCTGGAGCGGTTGACTGAACGGCTGCGCCGGGAGCTGTACTCCTCGATGCGGCGGCAGCGCGAAGCCAAGTACCGCAAGGCGCGCGGAGGCAAAGATGTCCGGCCTGAAACAGTCGCTGCGGCTGATGCTAGTGGTGCTAGAGCTGGGAAGGCACTGCAGAAAGCTGTTGCGTCGGCAGCAGGTAAACCAGAAACATCCGCTGCTGTTGTTGACGAGAAGACACCGGTGGGAGATTCTAAAGAAGCTGCTGGGAGTGGTAAGTGATACTCTAGCAAGCCGGGATGTACATTTTGGAGATTTTACGATGCGGCGTTTTTGGGTACTGGCAGACAACCCTTTCAAATCTTGTCGTAATACGGGTTGCTGATTTTCCTTGATTTTACCTTGTGTTCGATATTTACGTTCGCGATATATACCAAGCTGGAAGGTTTTTTTTTTCTTTTTTTATAAATTCAAAATGCAATATTCACCACCAAGAGTATGAGTTCTAGTATGTGGAAGGCAAAAGAGAATGTGGATTTCGCTCAACAAAAGCATGTTATTTATCATTTCGACATCTCCAATCCGTGATACATGAATCCCTGGGACAAGATACACCCAGTCACTAGAAACAAGACGCAGCAAACATCACACGTCACCCAGCATATCCGGGTCCACCATCATGATCTCCCGCCGCTTAGTTGCCAGTGGTGTAGGCGCTGGTGTAAGTGGTATCGGTGAAGGTGTAGGAGTAGGTTGGGCTGGCGGTCACCGTGGCGTCGTCGCAGGTGGTGTACTCGCCCTTCCACGGGCCCCAGTTGAACCAGCCGCCGGGGCGGTGCCACCAGTCGGGAGTCTCGGTGGGGGTCTCGGTGCAAGTGGGCGAGTAGGTCTTCGTAGTCTCGGTGCAGGTGGTACTAGTAGTCCACTTGTCGCCACCGTTGTACGGGCCGTAGCCTCCGTAGCCGCCGTTTCCGTTTCCGCGGAAGCGCGGCTCCATGGCAAGGGCCATACTAAAGTAGTGTGCTTGGTTAGCCACTTTTTCACCGGTTATTAGAGAAGCAATGGGGGCACTCTTACGGAGCGGCAATGGCAAGAATGAGAGTAGAGGCGTGCATGGTGAGTAAGTTCTTTTGCTAAGCGAGATATATGTGAAAGAATGTGAGGGCGAGCTGAGAGACGTCGAGTCTTCGGTGCCGTTGGATGAATAGATATTGAAAAAGAGCGGGTATCTTCGTAGAGAAAGTTGGTTGGTGAGTGGAGTTCTGTTCTGGGTTGGACTGAATATGAGGAGGCTCTGTCACCTCTTATAGCCTGGGATCGACCGAAGAAGTGTGTTTACCATCGCTCATCTAGTACTACATGTATCGTCATGATACTTTCAGTGGAATGCCTGGTCGCGGATCGCAATGAGGAGAGATACAGTTCCGTGAAATGTCAGTGGCACCGATTGGTGTGCCCGTGTTTTTCTTCTTCTCAAGTTGAAACTCTCCCTTTAATCCCGATGCCTCTGCGGCTTTATACGCTGGTATGTTGAGGAACTGTGTGTTCGCGTTGACGAATTTTACATGTCTTACTTGAGATATTAGATGAAACAGAAAAACAAATATCCGGTTTCTGTGCATACTCCATTGCAAATTCTCTTCATTCAAAGTCCAATTCGCGCAAGCATACTCTTGTATATGTATCATGCAGTCGATAAGCGTTGATGCTAGCTGTTCCGTGTAACGCTGTGGGGGAGCTTTCATATGCACCAGCAGGTAATAAACTTTTCTAGCTAGTCAAGATAATGTAAATTTTATGCATAGCACTTAAATAACAGTTTGATTTCATCTTCCTAGTTTATGAAAGAGTCCTGCGAGTCAAGCGTCTGTAGGTCCACTATTGAAATACATATGAGAGCCACCAAGGGACTTTCTAGAAAGTGGTAGTAGATAGAATATTGAGTGACGTGAGTGAAGAACTTTGAATAGCAAGGGTGTGCTACTGTTACCTCCAGGAACTCAGCAGCTAAATAGCCATATGCAGCGGAAATATCGGGACTAACACGGGATATGCAGAGCCTCCCTGCCATGTCGATCGTCATCGAGGTTTAATTATTGTTCTAGATACTAACCGAGGAATGCATAACCAGAGGGAGTTGAATCAGGGTCTACATGATAACGTGTCTGACTGATGTGGCCGCCTAACTTGACATGACAGGATCTTGGTTGAACGTCCAGCCAAACGCGAAGTATGCGACATAACGCCGAGGGCGGATCGCCAGATCAGCATCGGGACTAATCGGGTAGCCTGGAGCCATTATCTCTCTGGCTGCTAACGCAGGCTGCATCCTCGTACTGGGGTGTGGGCTCTACGGGACATTGTTGGGATGTGAGGCATATCCCAGCCTCTCGGTTCTTCCAAGCAAACGTCACATGTTCAGTACACGTTTTGGATGCCGGTTCTACAGGGCGAGAGAAAGAAAAAGTACTCGGCTGGATACTGTAAGGGATATGCCTTCCTTGAAAGTTGGAAGTACCACGCGAAGAGTGTCCTGGGTCTGGACTTGCGTATGCCCAACAATTCCCTTAGGGTCAGGGGTGGCAGTTAGGATGAGATGGCTTCACAAGGTGGAAAGTCGTCGTACGTCGGCTTTCAGCTGTGTAGTCGTATGAGAAATGGATGAGCATGTAGCCCGGCCGGGTCGAAGTGCATGTCAACATGCTCATTAGGACAGTTCATATCTATCATAGAGTTTCCCTAGACAGTAATATTAATATAGATACCAGAGATGATGTTGAGAGAGAAACCAGCCTTGGGAACTAAGTATGAAGATAGACTGACTATCTGGTAAAAGATTCATCCTTCTGTTAAGTTCCCTTTGGTATATCTTCTTCACAACACTGCCGAGAGACAAGTACATGAATCCTCGCCGATTTCAACCAGGAACTTGTTCACAAACCCAGATTTCTCTACGTATGAAACCTAAAGAATCGCAGTACTAAGTATATACATGTGGATCCTGATGTTGCAGAGTCTCAATCCTATCCTACACCATCCGAACTACACCAGTGAGCACGCCAAGGCAACGGCCATTCCTCAGACTTCTCTTTGGGATCATAGTCTATTTTACTAGAATAGATTCTATGTAGATGCAGTATACTGCCCATTATCGTGATGCCAAGTAGCTGTCACGGGGTGAAAAAAACCGGGGCTCCAGCGCCGAGTCCCACCCTCAGCCCGGCCCCGAGCCCCACTATCGTATCTACGGGATGTGGTCGTTTATCTGCGGTAAGAGTTGGGTTCCTCGCTCTCACGGGCTTCGATCTCGGCTCAGTCACGTGTTGCGGCTCTTCTAGAAGGCTTCTTTTTGCCGCGATCGTTCGCTCCTGCCTTGCTGGCACTGCTTGTGTCCCATAATAGCATCAGTTAAGCGCACTCCTTCCATCTCATTTGTAGCACCTTCCGAGTTCTAGAACAGGGTAGGTCACGAGATTTCCATGCTCCCGTAACTTTAAAGTTAACTTTAAAGCTAAAATGCAAGTCGGTGCTGCTGTCCTTTGGATTTGACCAGTTTTCGTTCATGCTGCGGCGTTGCCCGGAGGAGGGTGTTTGACTTCCATCCGTGTCGGAGGACGTATGGGGCATCTCCTGCATCAGCACTTGGTTTGTAGATGCGTCAAAGATATCGCCTCCGTAGTCTACACTCAATCTCAATGAAAGTATACCCGCGTATCAATCAAGCCCCCACGTACCTCGGCTCATGACCAGATGAGTGCTCTGTCATCTCCCCGTTACTAAGACTTCACATACACGGTGGTGTCTAATCAACAGATTAGTGAAATATTGTCGATGCTGTATTATCTAGTCCTCTTCCTGACTAGGTGGAAGCCTTGTCACTCATGCTTCCCCTCACTCTCTATTAGTTTTGGCTCTCCCCATCTCTTTTCCTCTTCTTGAAAACCGTCTTTCTCCCCCTTCTTCCCTCCTCATGGAATATAGCCAGCGCACAATCACGCCAATATCTCCATTTTCTAAGCACTCAAAATCAAACACGAACCAATACTGATATTGATAATTTCAAAAACACAGAGAGGGCAACGCTTTACTGTTCTCTCAGTCGGCCAGAGCCATTATCACACATCCATTTACAACCGCCAAATTATCTCCGTCTCGATATCTCAAACGACACCGACAAGAGCTTCAAAAGTTACTTCCACACTCAGTTCACTGCACACAGTTGAAGTAATACGCCGATAAATCAATACCAACCTCAACATGTCTTCGCAGGAAGAGTTACAGGAAGATCCGCGCCGCTTGAGTCTCCGGGCCCAAGTCGATATCCTCCCCACAATTTACGAGGGTGAGGTGTATGACCCGGAATTCGACAGTGACGATGAAGACTGGGAGAGTGAGGACGAAGAGCTTGACGAGGGCCACGTAACAGAAGCACACGGCGAATATGAACAGGGTGAAGTTCGTGACGAGACTGGTGACGATGAAGAGACTGGCGAGAAAGACCAGGCGCATGAGGAAACAAAGCTTGCATCCAATGAAATCGAGATCTTGTCGACCGAGCCACTGCAGCCCTGTCCACATCAGGACGCCGACGGGGACTGTCCCAGTGCCCAGGATGGCCGTTCGGCGGAGCCCGGCTCTCGCAGCAGCTCCGATTCGGTAAGCCTCTTGCAATCAACTTCACATGAACACCGCTAGACACCTGAGATCGAGCCAGTCCGGCCAAGCCGCCGTAGCCCGCGGGCTATCCGGCTTGTAAGCTGGGCTGCGACCTCAGTGGTATGCGGTGCGGGCAACCTGTCAGTTACTAACGATTCCGCCATGACTAAATAACCCTATCAGTCATCTTCCAGTCAGGTGCTCATAGCCGCTGCTCCAGGACGCTCGCGCCTGAAGAAACCCCGTCGGGATATCCTGTGCATGAGGAAGATTGTGAAATCCCGCGGCGCCCGGGTTGCCCGAGCATTCGCCGGTCTGCGGGGCCGGGCTCGTGAGAACTTCGGGGCATTGAAGGTGGCCATGGGAGGGAACACGCCTTTTGCCGGCTAGGCTTGTGGAAGTTTTCTTGGAGTTCTGGCGTTTTCAAAATAGTCTTCACGGTCTCTGATTTCGGGCTTTCCAGCTGGGTTTGTTATATCGTATGGAGTTTTGGTTACGGCGCGGAGTCTGGCGCGGAGGATATAAATGCGAGTCTCCGATGTGGTGCGGCATATCAGGAGACATGTTAGTGGTTTTCTCTTTGAGATTGCTTCGTTCTATCTGTCAAGTCTTTGCTTGTTCTGGTTGTTTCTCGACAGGCACACTTTCTTTTCCAGTCTTGAAAGTTCCAAAAAGAAAAAAAATGAATTTATTTTTTAAGAGAAAAATCTAGAAGTTCAAGAGAATGCAGCAGAAATTTATTGTATAAAACCTCCGTCTAAGTGAATTTCACACGAGATCAAAAGCATCCCAGAAATTCCGACGTACCCGGAGGACTTGCCGGCCCCACCCGTGCACACAGAGCCGGGCCCGGAGCCGATTCGGGTTATTAGCCAGTACAGTGCACGGAGCAGGGAATCCAGTCTCTCGGCGACTTCCGTAATACGAGCCGTAATGGATTCCTTAAACAGCTTGCCACAGTCGCAAGCACCATATAAGCCCCCCACGCCCTCATCGGTTGTGGTGTGGCACAACATCACCAGATATCCCGCCGAGAGACCAATCGGGGGTGTGGGATTCACATGCGAGGTTCGGGGTTTTGGCCCCCGGAAACAGGTTAGAGTTTCCCCGAAGGCAAGTGGCCGTGTGTGGCTTGGACCAAACAGGACTGCACAACTCGTACCACCTTATGCGTTGTCCGTGGCCTGGATTACACCAAAGATGCCAAAAAGTCGGTGAGCGAAAAGAGAGCGGCCACTGTTTTATAGCCACCATGGACAGCACTCGGAAAGGGACAGTATGTACAGTACAGTAGACATACTATGAAGACACAGGGCCAAGCCATCATGTGTGTTTAACACATGGGAAGAAAAGATCACATTCCCAGACGTTTTGTAACATCCCAGCTGGGGTCCAGAAACGCACGGGAAATGACCAAAACTGGATAATGCCAGTCTTTACGTATGAGAAGTTCCACCGTCCCAAAGAAAAGAAGCAAACAGCGTCCTGTAAGAAAGGGGCTTCAGTGGCTTCGGCGTAGGCGTAATGAATTGAATTCGGGGAACAGCATCGTGATTGATTTACTGATCCCCCCCGACCCTGCAAAGTCCATCATGTGCCAGAATGTCCAGGGCAGTCTACGGGGGGTTTGCAGATGTGGAACAGGGGATGTGTTCTTGTGCATGCAGTGTTTGGGGTGGTTGAGTGGTGTCCAGGCGCGGCGACCGGCCTTTGGGCATGCTGTGTGCAGGGAAGAAATCAATTCAATGAACCGAGCAGTGAAGAAGCCACTGCGAGGCCGGTGAGACTCGTCCAGAGCTCAGCACACGCTGCCTCCCTGTAAAATCGACCGGGCCAGCGTAGGGCACCAGCTGAACTCACAAGCTCACGGCTCCGGGAAATGAGCACAAGCCCAGAGCCCACTGTCAAGGTATCGATAAGCCCATGTGGCCGGCAGAGCAGCGAAATGCACACCACCCACTCTTCACCGCCCAAGCCATTAATGTTGAAGTGCGGTGCACAAGGGGCTAAACCCGTTCCGGGGGGGTTGCTGTCCCGCTTCTCTCTTTCGGGCTCGCAATCTCGCCTCGGGTGAAACAACCCCGGTGGACGGGAAATTGGACTGTTTTCGACCAGCTGCGAAACAGCACGCGAAGGATCATCGCCGTGGGAAGGGAAACAGGCAGAGCAGGGCCCGGAGCCCCCTCCTGTTATGGGGGGGTAAACAGAAGTGTACAGCGATAAAGCTCAAGTTCAGAGGAAAGGGTGCAATCACAGTCACCCTCTATCACCATCGCCTTCATCCGCCCCGTGATATTCAAGCTGTGTTCTAGACTTCTAGTAGGAGGGACAGATACTGATGCCGTCCCACAATGCCCAGACTATTCTTTCCTTCGAACCCTGTTACCAGACACGAGCCTTGCTGCATGTTCACCGCTTGGAGGATGCACATACCTGCAATCAAGAGCGGAGAATGTGAAGAATTCTAGAAGTTCCTTCAGTGGGGATTTACAGGAGGCCCTAGAACAGGGGAACTGAGGAAGACGAACAATCTTTAGTGGATTTAAAGTTGATGCGACGGGGGCTTAGCAGTCCCGTTAGTGTTGGTGGACCACCGGAACTGAATGGTCAGGGCCTGGACCGACGGTTTCCCCAGCTCGATGAAAATCAAAATGCAAGGTCTAAACAACCCTCTAGTCTACAATGAACAAGTATGTGTGTAAATGCTCTCCTTAAACGAACAAACAGGCACACAGAAAAAATTGTGTATTGGAAGGACAAGCGCCTGTGGGATGCACGACACCTCAGTAATACGTTCTGGAGAGCAAGAAAATGCACAAAAGAAAATGTGTAAACACAGCCAAAGGAAACTCCACCGATACTGAGAAGCACTGCACGGAGTAGTAGATGGACACAAGAAACGGGATTACAGCCTGATAAAAACAAGGAGAAAAGCTAGAGATGTGAAAACCCAAGAAGAACGCAAAATGCTAATGTAGACGCAAGAAAAAGCAATCGGAAAGGAACGAAGAAGCGATGCAAAGGACCCGATGATGGTAGAAGAAAAAAGAAGAAAAAAAAACTCCCCGTTGAAAATGCACGAAACACAAGAATAAAACCCAATTTTGACAACCTCTGGTGAAAGAAAACTGACCGAGCTGGACCACATAGCGTCGGCATGACCAAAAAAAGAACGAAAGCAAGACGCAGGGAATTTAAAAAGAGAATAGTAATAAAAAGGAGGAAGAGAAGAAACGAAAGAAGACGCCAACACCTGGCTTAAATCGCCCAGCTCCCTCGCCGCTCTCGAACACCCCAGTTCTGCGGCGTCGAGTCATCCAGATCGGGGTGCTGGCGCGCCCACTCGTAGATGTAGATCTTGAGAGCCCGCCACCGCGCACATCGCGGCGCCTGGTCGCTCTCGGGAGCACGGGGAGAGGCTGTGCCGCTCGGGGGGGCTCCGGCAGACTTCTGTTCCAGCTGCAGGCGTTTGTTGAAGCCGGCATCTTTGGCCACGACGAACCCGGTCGCCGTGTTGGAGTCGTCGTCGCGCCGCAGCTCTTCTATCGGCACCCGCGAGATCTTGGATAGCTCGGCGTCGAACGCCCGCGCCATCGACGGGTACCCCAGGGACAGGTAGTTGAACACCTGCGTAGTGAACGCGTCGTCGAACTCCTCGGCAATCTTGCGCTCTAGCCGGTCCTTTTCGTCGCGGCTGAGCTTTTGCGTCGTAGTCTTTCCGCCGCAGACCTTGCACGTGAGTACATCCTGCGGGTTCGGCTTGCTGGTAACATCGGCACTGGTAGCGCTACTGCCGGTCTCGTTGGACGAAGAACTGCTGGATGTGCTCACTGTGTAAGTGTGCGCATGGGAAGCAGGCACTTCGCCGACGGCAAGAGAGTCGGAGATCTCAGTAACAGCCGAATCGGGAATGAGAATGGACGACGACTGCGAATCAGAACTAGGCGGCGTGGTAATGCTAATCATCGGCGCGGCGAAAGCACTATCGAAGACGTCACTGGATGAACCTGACTGGGTATCAGGGGTTTTGAGCAAGGCCGACGGCTGATCAAGCGGGGTAACTCCCATAGAATCGGGGACAGTGGTCTCTTCCACGCCAGGTTCACGGTAACAGCAGCCCCGCCAGAGACCAGGCTCCGGGGTGCTGCTGCCACTACCACGGCGTCGGCGGCTCCCAAACGCGGCGGAAACTGCTCCAGTAGACGGCCCGCCCTGGCCGCGATCACTGGTGCGAACGCGAGTGCGGCCACGCTCATAGCCATCGGGATGCAGGTCGTAGTTATCGTCCTGGCGTCCCCAAACACCACCAATTCCACCGCCAACCATGCTTCCGCCGCCGTGTTTGCTGTCAGTAGAGCCCAGGTGGTGGTAGTTATCCAGAACATGATGTTCCAAGACAGTCTGGTCGGGGGAGTTGCAACGGCGGAAGACAATGTCGGAGCCCAACATGGGAGGCGAGGCAGCCGTACGCATCTTGCGGATTTCATCGTCATCGAGGCCGCGGCGGCCGAGAGCACCGCCACCGCCAAAGGGATATCCAAATGGCTTTCCAAACGGCCGGAATCCCCCAACACCAGCGCCAGCATTAGCCGCCGAGCTGTGGTGGAAACCAGTCTCCGGAGGGATCCTCGATGAGTCAAGTCCACCAGCAGCCAGGGCTTTCCACCCAGGCTTATCGGCAGAATCGCCAGCCTTGACGGCCGGGGACCCAATAGGCGATGAAGAGATGTACGGCATGGCGAGATCGGCGGCAAGGTTCCGACGGGCGTTGGCCGAAAGGGGGGACGATTGGCGCGGGGAGGAAGAGCCATAGGTCTCGGTGACATAGGGGTCAGGCTGAATAAAAGGCATCAGGAATTCCCCTATGGGACCTCTAGGGCCGGGGAACGACGATTTGGATGATCCCTTCGTGGAAAGCCGACGCGAAGTGAGCCAGAGAGTATCTGGAGGGGCCTCGTGGTCATAGTCAAGGTCTGGATCCAGGTCATCTTCGTCGGACTCGTCGGACTCGTGGGCTAGACCGCCCTCGGATTCGTGGAGAGCGAGATTTTGTTTGTCATCGACATTTGGCTTGTCAGAGCTAAAGTTGGAGACGGGCACAGGATCGGACTTGTCCAGACCTTTGGCAGCATGGGTGGAGGTGGAGGTGGGCACATCGTCGGAAGCAGGGCCACGAATGGGGTCAAAAGGAATGCTGGGAACGGCGGGAATATTTGTCGGGGCAGGGGTAGCAGCAGCATCAATGGCAAGAAGAGGAGCACTGGTGGGAATGGCAGAAGTAGCGGTGACGGGAATGGTTGGAATGGAGGAAACCACGGCATCAGTGCTCGTAAGAGCATCACCTGCAACTACAGCAATATTGGTTGGGGAAATGGGCGAAGGAGCACCTCCATCAAGACTGATTGGATGAGGAGCATAGGTGGAGGATGAGGGTGCAGCATCAGTGGGAACAACTACAGTGGTGGTAGTGATGGTGTTCGCAGCTCCAACAGCCCCAACAGCACCAAGAACAGGGGCTCCAGCGACGCTAGCCGTGTTGAGCCGGGGTGGGTTTAGGCCATCTGCATGTTCTTGCATGGCCTTGAACCACCAGCCCAGGTCAGACGACCGGCGGCGGAGAACACGAGGATGGTGTTTTTCATAGCGAAAAACGCCGGGGCCCACAGGCGAGGCGGCGCCGGGGGTGTCATCGGTGCTGGAAGACTCTTCGCCCTCGCTGTCGCGGAAGTAAAAGTGGACGATATTTCCTTCACGGGCCTGGCTATTGGGGAACGCGGCAAGGGCGGCGTCACGGAGTTGGCGTTCGGCTTCCCGGGCGGCCAGATCTAGCAGGTAGGAGGAAAAGGTCTCGTCTTCACTTTCGCGGCGGGACAGAACCTCGCGGGACTCGATCCGTCGGTAGCGACGGTTGCCGGTGGTGGTAGTGTTGGTGTTGGCATTGTTGGCGCCATTGTTGTTGTTGTTGTTGTTGTTGTAGTTATCGGTGGTATGGTCCTCATCTTCGACCCGTTTCTTAGAGCGGGAGCGATTGACGTAGATGTGGTTTGTGTACGGAGTGATGTCAGTTTTGTCGGTGGGGCGGGTGGCGGGGCCGACGTCACCAACCCGGCGAGAGCGTCGGGAGGTTTCAATCAGCTGGGGAGCAAAGCGGCGCTTCTCAGTCGGCTGGGCGGTGGCTGTAGAGGGAATCACAGAGCTAGAAGCAGCGGCAGGAGGAGCAGTGTCGGCAGCGCAGGGCTGGGCGGAAGCATGGGCGGCCAGAGCAGACTGAATGTGTGGAAGAGCGGTAGCGAATGACGGGTCAGGCTCAGCGGGCGACAGAGGAGGAGAGGGGTCGGGAGTCAGCTCGGGGTTGGGGCCGGTTCGAGGAGTTACACGCGGCGGGAAAGCTGAAGCAATCGACGGGTAGTAAAGAGGAGCATTGCTGGGGTATCTCGAGGTGGTGGAGTTTGCTGCATGATCTGCTGCGGTTGTGGA
Organism: Knoxdaviesia proteae; assembly: GCA_001510565.1. Lineage (NCBI taxonomy): Eukaryota > Fungi > Ascomycota > Sordariomycetes > Microascales > Gondwanamycetaceae > Knoxdaviesia > Knoxdaviesia proteae. The sequence continues at coordinate 120,866 of LNGL01000026.1, forward strand.
GGCATAAAGTGGGTGACGCGGAGTGACGGAGGCGGGAGCATCAGCAGCTGTTGTCGGAATCGGCGTTGGGATGGCTGAGATGGTTTTCGTGCTCCGGCGGGAGGATGACTTGACCCGCACGCGTTCGTAAGTTGTTTCGATGTGATCAGGGAGAAAGCGCCGGCGCGGGGGAGACGCCGGCGTGTCTTGGTCCATGTCCAAGAGCGCAAAGCCGCAAGAAGAGGGGAACAGTCAATGGCGAGAGTATCGGGTTGTGCAATACTCTGTATTTTTTTTTCTTCCTTTGTTTAAAGGATAATCTGTTGAGGTAATTGAGGGCTATCGGGCGGGGATAGCAGGATCCGGACGGGTTTTAGAGTGAGAGTGGGTTGGTCGTGTGCGCAATATGCAGGTTGCGTTGTATGTGATCAAGGTGAGAGTGCTGCAGTGTGGCCAACAAATGGCGGGCCTGAGCGTCTCTTTTGGGGGGACAGAAACGGTCTAGACTTGGAGGTGAGTGAGCGAGTGTGGGTGGCGGCAAATCGGACACCGACAGGGCGGTGAGAGGCGGCGGACGAGGAAAAAGTGGTGGGATGTGGGATGTTGTGAGAAACTCACTTGTACGAGGCGCTCAACGTCAGAAGCGGGGGAGGCAAGGGCCAGAAGAGGATGAGAAGAAGAGGAGAGAGAAGAAAGACAGAAGGGTCCGATGAGGGCACAGAATAGGGAGGAAGAGAGAGTAGAGTGGTCTATGAGAGAGCTTGAGAGACAAAGGAAAGACACAGTTTCAGTTGGACGGCGAAGAAACACGGCGAGATAACGAAAGAGGGTCGAAGAGCGGGAAACTCGGAAAGAGGGAAGGAAGCGAGAGAAGAGAAAAAAGTGAGGGAAAAAAAGATTATAGAAAAAAGATCGTGAGAGAGGAAGAAGGGAAACAAGGTCAAGAAGAAGAAGGGTGCAAAATAGGGGATCAATTGAAGAAAGGCAAATCCAGGTACACAACACAGACCCGAGAAGCGAGAAAATTAAGTCATTCCCCCCACTCGAGAAGAGAATGCGAGGACCCTAAAAAACAAAAGCTTCTAGTGGCAACCGATCAAGTTGAGGCGCAAAGTCAAGGTCCAAGCAACGCCCAGCTTAACTGTAGCTGGTACCTGGACATAAGCATGTGAGAAGAAAACAAATATATACGGAGCAAGTGAGGCTTAGATCCAAGCAGAAAAGGCGAGATTGTCAGGAGACAAGACGACGACGATGCCAATAAGGCCGGAAAGAATATACAGAGAGAGAAAGGAATAGAAGAAGAGAGAGACCGTGGGGGATACGAGAGAAAGGAAGATCGAGTGATCGAGAGAGAGGAAGCAGCGGTGAAGACAGTAAGGCCCAAAACGGAGAAGTCCGGCCGGTGGTGAGTGGACGATACGATACGTCGGCAGACGAAGAGAAGAAGAGGAGGAAGATGATTCACATCTCACGTCGTAAAAGGTGGTGATGCAAGGATCGAGAAGCGTCCAGCTGATGCGGCCTGTGTGAGGTTCTGTGGTCTGCCCTGGGCCCCTGTTAATGGGATACATGGGCGGACGGGATATAGCAGCACGCTGGAGCCAGGATGCAGGGACTTGACTTACAGACCTGGTGCAAAGTCAGTTCTCGTACTGTACTGGGTGCCGTAACGATGCAGGAATAGCATGTAAGTATGGTGATGCAGCCGTGATATGAGCTCAGGCACAAGGTACTCGATACACTGTCCGGCTGAGATCGAAAGAATGCCAAAGGGACGCCAACCACAAACGTTGGTGGTTTTAGGCTCTATCGGGGAGGCGAAAAATGCCAGGCAAGTGAGTTGAGTTGGCGCCCTGAACTGGCGATTTCGAGTGAGGCGAAAGAAGAACGTGGGGAGCAGTTTTGCCCACGAGAAATTCCATCGGATGTGGGATGAAGATGCATTGAACTAAGGGTTTGGGGGGGGTCGGGATTATGTAAACGGTACATAGGCGCATTCATTTCATTCACGAGAAGGTGCAGCGTTCCTTCCTCCCCCAAACCCCCATAAGTGCATGCATTCGGTATGTGCATGTATCCACTAACTGCATATGGGCACCCACCCATTAAATGCATAAGCGTTCGTTAAGCGCGCATATCTGATACAACAATACGGCGGGCCTGTGATATCTTTTTCTCTCTTGGGCACAATCATTTCCCTCCTCCATCCCACCACGCTATTTTGGGTGTGTTTGCTTTTGTGATAAGCCAGGAAAACGGTACCGAAGGGTTGCTTTCGCAAAATATGAGTAACTCCCCGTATGGTGGGGGGGACATATCGCCAATCTCATCCAACCTGATACATCTTTATATAACAATATATCATTGCCCTTCTCGACATCAAAAGCCTCTCGGGTCTTGATACTCACATTTCACTCGTCTCATGCAGTGCGTTTGTCTCTATTCAAACACGCCCTTTGTCTTCGCTCGCTTGGTGGTGTTCTCCCTTTCTCCACTTCGCCATGGACCGCCTCGATAGCGAGCTGCCGTGAGACCTCCTGGTCAACGAGCTGGAATGGGCTGGAAGCGAGCAGTACCCCTTCTGCGGCATCTTGGCCCTCAACGTCAATGTCTGGCCGGACTCGACTACCTGGGAGGAGAGCATGAAGACCTTTGCTGAGGCGCTGGGCGCCGCCCATCGTCCGGCACGCTGCGGCCCTCCACAAGACCCTCCCCCGGACTTTTGAGCGGCTCCGGCCCGACTCTACGTGATCGACGACAAGGTCGTCCTAGAGATTGAGGAAGACCTCGCCGCCTGCCGGGATAAGTACTGGCTAGAGAAGAACAGGAAATGGGACAATCCCACTGAACACAAATACACCGTGGCCTGTCTTCACGAAATTGAAAAGCACCCCTCGTGCAAATGCGTCTTTCCACGCACCCACCGTCGCCTCGACACATATACGGCCAAGTTCCAGGATCCGCCCGACGACTGGGAAGATTACGGGTGGTAGAATGGCGTAAGTTATCTCAAACTTGAAGTCATTGCCGCCCTGCTCCAACGATAGAGGATCGACGTGCTGCTCCCGATATGCAACCAGCCAAAGAGTCGACAATTGAGCTGGCATTATATCCAAAGTGTGGGACGGGTCCCGGGAAGCTACCGAAACCTCTAGTTATCGCAACATGAAGTTGTACCAGATGCTCCTTGAGACTCTCACCAAGCGCGACGAAACTCCCATCGCAAAGCTACCCCACCAACGCTTCCTTAGTACCCCGAAAGGTCACACCCATGGCATGAATTCGCACGAATATTTCCATATGACCTCCCCTCCTGAAACTTACCATCCGTTTCTCGATGAGCATGCAGAACCCCGACCGGCTGTTCCGCTTACCAGACATGATCAGTCTCTTCGAGTGTCGGCCATTGTTACAATCACGCAGGCGAGCAGCCACCGGGAATCCGACGCATTCTACCCAGATGGAATTGCGGACTTCTCCGAGTTCATGTCAATGAACCATCCGTTCGAATCGTTACCACCGACCTACTCAGTCGAGGAGTCTGAAGAAGTGCGGGAGCTCTTCCGCTCCGGTACTCCCCCGCCTGTGGAACTCATTGTGTCCATCATAGAACTTGCCGGCCATCTCCCCACCAAGGTCCGTAGGCTCGGCGTTCTCATGATTCTCTCCATGACGACAACCGGGACAAATTCGTGGACGATATGGAAAACTGTTGGATAATCATGTTATACTAAGCTTTGATGGATAAAGTCATTTTTCGCGGGCCCTCAATCGATCCCGGCCCCGAGCTAGTGTCCCCAGGAGACGAACAGTCCCCCGTTGATAGCGCATTTGATAACGAGGTTTCTCGGAAAGTTGCAGCACGCAGCATATACCGTTTCGAATCAGCCCTCGTAGACCTGGAGCTTGGTCGAGAGGAATCGCCCGCGTGCCTCGCTTCTCAGTTTTATCCCCACGACTCCGACGTTGAGCCTGCAGATACCAACGAAATACATAGTGTTTATAGACCCACGGATGAAGAAGGTATCGGTGTTCACGACGATGGTGGTGGTGGGAGTGATGATGTTCATGATGAGGGTAGTGATGAGCCTGAGTCATGTGTCAGTCGCCCAGCCAAGTGAAATCTAAAAGAAAGTATATTACGTGCATGTTATATAGGCTGTCTTGACCGATTTTTTGTTTGCTCTTTTTGCTTCTCATTCTTTTAGTTCTATTTTCATTCTGTCTCTTCCATGTTTGTGTGTTCCTCCACTGCTAAGAAAAGCTCCAGTAGTAAATGTTGATGCTCTGTAAACCTCCACACATCTCCTTCACATTACCAGAGATGTTCGCACAAATCGCACCACATCCTGCCAGTTGGAGCAGTCGCGAGCGCGACTGACATGTTCCAGCGAGTGAAGACGGCGGCCGAGATCTTCATGCCGTCGCGCACGAACTGGCAGGCTTGGCCGAAGCAGTTGTCGTACCAACACGAGCAGCCGGCGATGGTGGCCGGGTCATACTACATCACCGGTGACACGCCGGCCGACACGTGGACCAGCTTGACCGCCAGAAGCAGTCAGATAACGGCCACATGGCAGAGTCGCGAGTGTATATCTATGGTCTCTATCCTTTTAAGTAGAAGTTGAGTCCTGGGGTGAAATCAAGTGATCGAGGGGTTACTAGGTTAGAGAGAGAAGAGAGGTTGAGAGGTCTCTGACGAGGAAAAGGTGGGAGGTTCTCTCCTGTCTGCGGGAGTTAAATTATGGGCCTGAACTGGGTGCTCCTCGCAGATTTCCATCAGCTGAGAAAGATAAAAAGCACACAGTATATTAACATCCTCCCCCAAGGGGACCGGCGGGCTGCCTGGTCGGGCGCGGCTTGTCGCTTTATTTACACAGGCATAATATCATCAAACACCCTGCGTGACTGACATGTCTACGCCGACGTTGCATTTTGGATGGAATAGTGTAATGTCGGTTGAAGTCGGCACCTTGGCATATAACTAACGCGTTCTTATAAAGTGTCTCGCTTTTACTCTTCTTCTATCTTCAGAACATAATGGGACGCACACGAGTACGACTCCGAGCTCTTCATATATCACCGCCCTTCACACGTACCAGTGTGAGGTCTTTCGCGATGATCTTCGATCTTCATCGGCCGGCTGCAAGAGCTCTGGTCGGTCTTCTTCGACCGGGACCGGCCCAAGACCTCTATGAGTTTGACTCGCTCCCGGTTCCAGGACTGGAAGATGCCCGTGAATCTACCAGCGCATCCGAAGGTCAGAATCACTCCGTTGTTAGCGGCCTTCGCATGTTGATTCCCGTGTCCAACCTGCAGTCAATTACCAGCCCGAGACTTGAATCGTCTCGTATCAGACCGTTCCCACTGACCGGCTATTCTAGATACCCATTTCCGTATTGGAGGCGCTGCGGGCTCCAGACTCCAGGTCGCCAACTGCCCGAAGCTTACCAGCGCCATCAACCCCAAGTGTATCGCGGGTCAACTGATGCTGCACTTGAGCAAGTCGTCAATCGTATACTTGGAGAACGTCTAGCCGGGGGTTTCTGACCATGACCTCGATAGCGGCATGGATCAGACCCAGATTGATATCTCTGTTGCCCGAGGTAAATTCCTGTCCTCGTCAGTTATCCCTCCTGGAGTGTATGGTAAGAAATCAAGTGCGTGAAACTTGTTAAGCCTAGCTTTGTGGCTTAGGTGTACTGATTGAAAGCACCGCTGATCCCGTGTGGCTTTAGGGAACTTCGTCCGAGCACAGCGTCCTGTACCAATACCAGCTTTCCGGAGCCCGGAACGTCGTCATGGGAATGGTGAGTCCCGGGACTCCTCACCAGCATAAAATTCAAACCCTATGGGTAGTCTAAAAGAACAGAAGCTGACTGGAGAGGGACCATCAATAGATTCAGACCGAGAGCCCCTATTTCCCGCCTCGTCCGCAAGCCCCCGCTCCGTTCTCGGGAAGCGTGGGCCGTTTCCCCAACGATCCCACCTTCAGAGATTGTCCGGCCGGTCACCCCACTGCGCTGCTGCTTGGGGTCTTCGCGTGATGTCCTCGACAAACATGCACATCATTGGAGCGGGTTTGTACAACTGGTTCCAGGACTTTTCCCAAGACTGCGTGCCCAATCAGAAGTGCCAGCTTCATGTGGTTAAGATCTCCCATTATGGAAACCTGTACACCATCGGAACCGTGTAAATGGTTATCTCTCGCTGCCGAACACCAGCCAAGCAGATCATCCGCGAACCTCGATCATCAACGCGTGGGTGATGGCTTCTTCTAGAGCGTAAGCTCATATTCCCCTATCCACGAATAACAGCTGGTATATTTCAAAGTCGGAAACATGGCTATCCCAATATATCCTTCAGTGCGGGAGGTCTTGGCGAAGGCGAGATCAATCTCGATGGCTTTGAGCTAGACATGACCGCGATGACGAGTGTCACATACAAGTCGCGGTATTCCACCATTGACCAGCTGGAATCCGCACTTACCTTCGTTTCCAACGGCTACTTCGACACGTACATGGTGCAGATCGAACACGGGATCATGGACGACTCTGTTTCGTCCTACACCAAGATTTTCGACAGCAGCTACGACAAGAAATTTGCAGCGTACGAAAAGGCCGTCCTGCAGCATGTCCCGTTTGCCATCGACCGACTATGGCTGGCGCACAGGCCAGCGGTTTCTTCCAGTGTACGGAAACGAAGTGCGTCACCTGCTGTTCCGCCTGCAAGTACTCGTGCCCGTCCAACTAAGACTAGACGGGTTCCATCTCTGGAGTCCGGGCCGACCCCGTCAGCTGCCCAGCCAAGATCCTCAACAAGGACACCAGCCGCGCCAATGTCGCGAACATCACCTACCAGTGCATGAATGTGTCCGGGTTCCAGGCCGCCATTGCCGAGCGTGGCGTCGATCCGTCCTTGCTGACCTGGGGCCGCCTGACAGCCTACATCAACCCCAAATGTGCCAGAATGTCCGGCTTGAGCTGTGGCGATCTGACGAGCACGTTCTGGAGCGGCTACCCGGTTCTGAAGGCCGACGCGAAGGTCGCGAACCCCAAGGACTACATCAGCAAGTCCTTTGAAGACGACAAGCTCCCCTCTATCTTGATTGGGGATACCCTCTCGGAAAACTCGCTGGAGGACTCTCTGTTTGGAAGCGCCGTTGGCCTTGTTCCAGCTCTTTTGCTGAACCACTCTATCAGCACACTGCAGAAGGCCATCGAGACCACCGACAACACCCCCGAAGCGCAGCGCAAGTCAACTATCGTTAATTTCAAGATGTCGTCCCTCTTGCTCACTCTATTGATTGGCGACGCCTCGGCGCCATCGGGATGGCGGCTTTGAGAACCACTATTTTGCTGGCCGGCGATGCCGCCAGTGTTGGACTCGGCATCTACTCGGCTGTGGAGAACAGCAGCTCGGGATTCAACGCCTTCTTCGATACCGTGACTAGGTACATAAGTAGAGGCAGGAGCAGTAACATAATCTATGCTTCACAGCTAACACAGAACATAGCCTGCAGCGATTTTACTATAGACAGTTTCCTGGGAATAAAAACTCATGTTGGAAAAGTTGATACTATGAAAAACGGGGCCGCATGTCGCGCATGGTCTGATCATTTCTTTTCAAAAGTCAAGAGCACTAAATAGATCCAATATTCATCACTTCCATTCTTCATGCCAGAGCAAGCCAACACAAACTTTGTGTCCAAGTCCGTTCTTGTGCACCTGTGATTGTCGTAGCCAGGATTTCAAGATTAACCCTATTTTCCAACCCTAAGGCGGTTGCGCCTAGCTGAAGCGCGCTGTGAGTGCAGAAGCTTTTAGCGCAAAAGAAGCCTGTCCCAAGGAAAGAGCCAGAATTCCAGAGCTTCTTTCCGTTTGTTCTCTTCAGCCTGCTCCTTCCATTTCTGTGTTCTTCTTTGTTCAGCTGATTTGTGCCTTCCTCTTTCATGGCGGCAATTTGATCCTTCCGGATTCTTAATCTAATGACATCTCATCCTCAATAACTTCAGGACTCTTCAACTTGACGACACTTCCCTTCCCTCCCCCCTTTTTATCCCTTCACACGATCAACAGCTTCATTACGAGTAAATCCAAAGAGTGCGTGTCGATGTTTTCTGATTCCGTGATCGGCAGAACCGAAAATCATATCACGACCCTCGCGGATCCGATATCACGAGTCTAGAGATACGCGGCCGGCTAATTTGAGCGAAGCGATTCACTTGGTCCCGTCAACGGCGACCGGCACACGGCCCGCCAGTTTACCACAGCTCGGTCCCGGCCTAACTTTCCGACAACCCGGCGGCTCAACACAACCCATCAACATCGGCCGCTTGTGGTCCCCCGGATTCCCATCTCCCGATATAATCCCCGCGATCCCCCGTTCCTGCTGGCGGCGATGGAGCCGTCTCCGCTGACGCGGCAGCCGCAGCCCGAGTCGTTCCAGCCGAAGATTGTGTCGTTGTACCAGGCGTTGTTTGTGGTGAGTAGTTTCAGCGGGAGTCAGATGGATACCTCGCCACACGGTCAATTGAGTGGTGGAGCCCCAAACAAAGCCATCAGTTGTGCTAACCACAATGTTCCGGCTCCTCTAGACCCGCGACGATGAAGACGAAGATGGCCCACACGACAAGTCCGACGGCTTCTGGACCGAGTTCTTCCTCCTCAAACCTGACGGCGCTTCCCTACGCCAGATCCTCGACGGCCTAAGTCCCGGTGCGGTCCAGACCCGCCAAGCGCGTACGCAGGAGCTGTTTGCGCGTTCAGTGACGGCTATAAAGGGGGCCGGGCGGCCTGGGTCCCGCAGCAACGGAACATCGACGACCGCCGTCGCTGCCGCAGGATCGGCGGCGATTGCGACGCAGCTTCATGCGCTGGAGACCCTCAAGACTTTCCTTGGCGTGGTGCTGGCAAAGAAGTACGCCCACCAGAGCTCAGACGTGATCACCTTGCTGGCGGGGCTGGACTCGATCGATACCGTGTTCACAGACTTCGTCAACACTCTGGACACCATCATCCGGTCGTCTCCGTCGTACGCATTACGCCAAGCCGCCGTCGACCTTGTGCTGGCAATCACCGCCGGCGCGTACCAGACCACACTCCTCACATATCTGATCCAAAAGGACCTGTTTCCAGCAGTCATCAAGTTCGTGCACGAGGCCGAGGCGCTGCCCGATGTGTTCCGGCCGTTTGTGCTGCTGGGCCTGCTGGCAAACTACAACAAGTTCGAGTTCCAGAACCCGTACGGCCTGCGGCTAAACGACTTTGTGAATGAGGCCACCATCAAGCACGTGGTCCGCGCTGTCGGCGTCGCCAGTGTCCGGATGCGCCAGGCGTACGTCGATGTGCAAGACGACCTGCCCGAGGCGTGGACGCTGTCGTCAACGCTGAGCTTGATAGGCTTAGGTGGCTTGGTTGGTGGTGCGGCAGCGCAGAAACAGGAGAAAAAGAAGAAGCCAGTGTATGATGAGGAGACCATGAAGAAGATGTTCACCAAGTTGTAAGTGGCCCCGATCTATCTGTCGTGATAGCAGGTCATGTATACTAACGATGGGTACTAGGCCACTGGATCTTGCCGCCGTCCTCCTCTCAACCTATGATTTCGCACATGCAAACAAGCTGTTCTGCCTCTACTTCGTCACGCTCCCAGCAGACCCCGAGGGCGAACGGCCGCTCGCCAGCTACATCTCACTGACGTCTTACCTACTTGACCACGCCCATCTCTCTCAGCGATCGACATACTACGCACATCTCAATCTCATGGTTCTCCGCCTACTCATCGAAGACCCGTCGATCTGCAAGCGACTATGCAGCGAGGCATCTTCCGAGCCGGTGCGGCTCTGCCGGCAACGCCAGCCATACCTGCCACTACCGAAGGGGGACCGGCCGCTCGCCGCTAGTCTACTAGACACGATGATCGCGGGAATCAGCCATAACCTGCGGCGGCGGCTCGACGTGCGGCTGTACACTTTGAGCGTTGGTATCTTACTGCGCGTCGTCTCGCACCTGTCCCGCACGCGTGTGCGCTTGGCTTACCACTGGTCGGAGCTGTTCCGTGCGCTCCTGTCTCTCGCGCGCTTCCTGGTGCAGTACCACGCAGACTTGCACGACCTGGCGCACATCGACACGCTGGTCGACCACGTCGTCAACCTTGTGGCGCTGTCGCTATCCGCAGGCGAAGCATTCCTGCCCACGCCCGCCGCGTACGACGACTTGTTCTACAAGGTCGTGGAGACCAGCGATGTGCTGGACCGCTTGAAGACGTCGTACTCGCTGGCAAACCGCAAGGGCAACTCAATCGATACGCTCCTGAGTGTGTGTGTGCACTACAAGGAGATGCTGGCCGGCAGTGGCGGGGCGGCGGCCACACGGCGCCGCGGTGCACAGCTCACCAGTCTCCAAGTTGCTGAGACCATCCGCCAAGGGTACGACACTCTGAGTATCCAGACCAAAGAAGGTCTCGATACGTGGGAGCGGTTCCGAGAGGCTGATGAACGGACGCTGTTGAAGAGCGTGGCGAGAGTGGTTGTAGTTGACGCCCGGCGTTTGTTAGCGGAGTGAGTAGTGGTCAGGGTTGGGGTTGGGGTTCTCTTCTTAGTCTGTACTCTTTCTTTTGTAATGTTTTATTTCTTTCGTCGTCCTCTGGCTTCTCCCCGTTCCTCCCTTTTCCTCATATAGCGCCTGATCTGACAGTTCTCGTTTTCTTGGGAGGTTGGAACTTATTAAATAGATACACTCGTTTACGTTCACGCTGAATAGGTCGTTCCACATAGACCAAAAAAAGTTAAGAACCACCGAGCCAAAGTGAGGAATGTGTGCACATTGATCATTCGATCGAGTCTATTGATGTTCCATGAACAAGATATTCGTACAGTCGTATCGTATCGACATTAAAAGCGCTGCTTTGCCCGCTCCCAGCCAGAATCCAACCCTCTTTAATCAGCATCCTTCATCACCAAATCCGGATCAACCTCCAAGCCAAGATCGCGGTCCTCCAGGAACCGACGTCCCAGCAGCATGTCCGGTAGGTAATCCTGGCGCACGAGACCATCGCGGTAGTTGGGCGGGTACTTGTACTCCGCGCCATATCCCAGCTCCGACATCAGCCGGGTGGGCGCGTTGCGCAGGTGGATCGGAATAGGCAGAGCCGCCACGCCGGGCTCGCGCAGCGCCGCCATGGCGTTGTTCAGGCCGCGGTATGCGCGCGTGCTCTTGGGCGCCAGCGCCAACGCCACCGTGCAATGGGCCAGCGGAATACGCGCCTCGGGCAGTCCTATCTGCTGCGTGGCGGTGTACGTGGACGTTGCAAGTGACAGGAGCGAGTTGTCCGCAAGACCGACGTCCTCGGACGCAACAACCACCAGGCGCCGGGCAATGAACAGCGGGTCCTCGCCCGACTGGAGCATGCGCGCCAGGTAGTACAGCGCCGCGTCGGGATCGTTGCCGCGGAGCGCCTTGTGGAACGCCGAGATGGTGTCGTAGTGCTGGTCGCCAGCACGGTCGTACACGAGCGTTTTGGTGAGCGACGCCTTGATATCCGCCTTGGTCATACCCTCGCGGGTAGACAGTGAGAGAGCAAGTTCGAGGAGGTTCAGCGCCGTTCGCGCATCTCCGTCGCTGAAGTTCCCCAGGTACGTAAGCATTTCCTCGTCGATAAGGTCCTCGGTAGGGGAGCTGGTGCTGAACGGGTCTGAGCCACTGATGCTACCCGGCTCAACGGGCCGTAGCTCAGGGCGGTCCCGGCGTTCGTCGGTAAGGGCTCGCTCAAGAATCTCGCGCACAGCGTCAGCGGACAACTTGGACAGCGTGAAGGTGCGGCAGCGCGACAGGAGCGCATTCTGCAAGCGGAACGACGGGTTCTCGGTGGTGGCGCCAATCAGCGTGATGACGCCCGATTCAACCGGCATCAGGAACACGTCCTGTTGCGACTTGCTAAAGCGGTGGATCTCGTCGCAGAAAATGATCGTCTTCTTGCCCGTCAGGGCCTTCTCGTTCGCCGCCGCGTCGAACATCTTCTTGCACTCAGCCACGCCCGTGGTGGTGGCGTTTATCTCAATGAACCGACTGCGCACGGTGCGCGCAATGCACCGCGCAATTGTCGTCTTGCCAGTACCAGCCGGGCCCCACAGGATCATCGACGGCACACGATCAGTCTCAATCAGCACCCGCAGCACGCCCTGCTTTCCAACAAGGTCTTGGCCGGAAATTTCATCGAGGGTCTGCGGCCGCATCCGCTCGGCCAGAGGCGCAGACCGGTTGTTCTTGCTCTTCTTCAAGGCCGTGGGAGGCACGCCGCCCGCAGGCTGTGCGGCATTGAAAGGCTCACGCTGGGTCTCGCTCTCGGACAGGCCCGGACCACTATCGAACTGGCGCTTCTGTCCAACAATCTGTTTCAAAGCATCGGGATTGGGGGCGGGCGCGGTAGGGGGGGCAGTAGAGGAAGCTGCAGTAGCAGCATCACGAGAGGCTCTCTTCGCGGCAGGAGTCTGGAAGAATGAAGAAGGCGACGGGCGCTTCTGGCCAATGATCTGAGATTGGGAGGCGGAGGGGGCACGCGAGGGCCGAAAGGTCGAGCCGGTCGAGCCGGAGGTGGGAGGAGCGGACGAAGCCGGGGGAGAAGATCGGTCGTCGGGCGCAAGGAAGAAAGCACACTGGGAGTCGAGGTGTTTGTTGATGTCGGATTCTTTGACCCGCTTGTTGCACGCGGGGCACGAAAGAACGTTGCTGGCGGTGGTCGTCATAGGAGGAGATTGGTTGGCCACACGCTGTGCCGCGTTAAAGAAGGGCATGGTGAGGGCGGGAGAGAGGAGGGAACAAGGCAGAGAGGGTCGAGAGAGAAGGATCTCGAAGGATTGAGGTCGATAGGCGGATACTGTTTCAGTTGGTCTTCAGACAGTCGGCGGGAGCACGGCGATTAGCAAACGAGGCAAAGCAGAGGACGGGGAGATATATGAAGCGGCCCAACAAACAGTCCGATCTCGACAAACGGAGAATGCAAAGCAATGCAAGGGGAATAGATACATACGGTCGCACAACGTTATGTCGAGCAGTAAGAGAAAATGATGCGCATGCAAAACTATGAATGAAATATCAAATCCAGGAAATGTAGTTTGCAAAGGTTGAGTTCAGATGAAAAACAGAGGAAGAAAAGGCAAAAGCCGGGGAAGATAGGTAGTTAATTATCAGCCAAAAATATTTTTAGGCCGATCGGCGTCAAAGTGACCGCGTTTGGAGGCGCGTCTTCCTTCCCGCGAAGTTTAAGTGGCGGTTAATCACCGGCCACGCCCGTGTAGACGCCTCTAATATGGAAGGAGCAGCAATGTTCTCGAAAACCGATGGAAACATCCGGTTACCAGTGTTATCAGTTGTTTATCAGTATAAAATCCTCGTTCGTTTGTTTACACCACATTTATCGGCATACCAGGTCGTACAGTGGATGGCCATCGCCAGAGGTTGAGAGGTCCGGAGTTATTGTATAATTTAGTTCAAGATGTGATGATATTCAGTACTCATATTTCATTCCCTTGAGATCGCCTTGAAAATTGATATTGCGGTATTCATTTCAAGACACATAGACCAATCCGTCATTAGAGTAGAGTGCATACATAAGAAATTCTAGAACCATCAGGCTCTGACTGTAAAGTACCAGGTTACCGCCATGTTCGGAGAATGCAAATCAGCGCCGTGCCTATCCCAATTCCCAAAACGCCAACAGAAAGAAAAGAAAAAAAATAGAGAAAAACCCTGCGGACGCCCGTCTCGGAATGCTTTATTCTAAGTGATTAAGTCTGGAAAAGCCAGTCCAGCTCATTCTACCCGGCCCTCGTACATCCACGTTTGTCGAGATGCCTATGATTCGTTTCGTATCTCAAGGCAGTCGGCTCGTTATCGCTAAATATGAGAAAAGGAGGAGTAGTCTATGCCTACTCGGGTTTCTAAACCATGAAAGACTCTCCACATCCGCACTCATCCTCTGTAATTGGTAAAAAGAACATTGAAAGTCAATATAGGATCCAAGTGTATAACCAGGAATGAAACGCCAGAAACTTACTAATGTTCGGGTTCTTGAACACAAACCGCTGGCTCAGCTTATCCTCGGCCCAATCCATCTCGCTGCCGATGATGCTGAACAGCGCCTTGCTGTCAATCAGCACCTTGATGCCATCCTGCTCGACCACCTCGTCGAAGGCCGCGGGCTTGTCCACGAACTCGAGATGATACGCCAAGCCACTGCACCCACGGTTGCGTACGCCCACCCGAATAAGCTGGGGCTCCGGCTGGTCCAGTAGCTCGCGCAGGTGCTCGACAGCCGCCGGCGTCAGCTTGATCGGCGCCTTCTTAGGAGCGCGGAGTCGCGAGCGTGTCCGGGGTGCCGGGGCCGAAGGAGCCGCGGCCGGGGTCTGCGCCGTCGCGGTAGGTGTAGCTGGTGCAGTGGCAGAAGTGGGTGTCGAGGCAGGCTTTGTCGGCTGGGGTGTGGCGAGACTCGGCGTCCGAGCCGGTTCGGCCGAAGCGGCGGCCGGGACCTCGGGCGCAGCGGGGGGAGTTTGCCGGAGCGGACGCGGGATGGAGAGTTCAGCGGGAGAAGGAGTCTGGCGCGGCTGAGGGGGCACGAACGAGCCGTCGAAGTTGCCCGGAACCAGGCGGTGTGGTTGGTAGGAGCGCAACGAGGCGCTGGTCGAGAGGAAAAACCGCTGGTCGGCGGGAGAAGACACGCTGTTGACGAGCGCGCGCGCAGGCCCGCGGGCCGCCTCCTGGAGAGAGCGGCGGAGTATCATGATTGGTAAGGTATGTGTGTGTGTGTGCGTTTGTTCGCGGTGTCGCGCTCGGTGATAGCGTCGAGGGCTTCCGGGAAGGTGGAAGAGACAAGGTTGGTACGCAAAAAGAGAGACTTCTTTGTGTCCTTGCCAGTAATATTGACAGAAAGGAAGAGCTGTTGAAATAACAAGAAGATCACTCAAGTCTTGTATGGCCAACAGGAACAAAATGTCAGAATCAAACAAAGAAGGTTGAAGGATTCAAGGTAGGATAACAGAAGAAGAAAAAAAACAAGATGATCTCGAAAATGGAAAACGTCACAAAGTCCCGAAAAAGGACTGTCACGTGATGATGTCAAGCCGAACCAGTAAACCAGAACAGAGCCGGTCAAAAGTAGGTCGGTTCAGCTCGGATAATAATGTCTAGTAAGGATGAGGCTATTTCAGGGTCTGTAGAGGATCAAAAAACTGTGTGAATTGAAAGATGCGAATGGATGATTATGGGGGCAAGATCTCTTTTCATGGGTTTTCCTATGTGGAGAAGTTGAAGGTTAACCCTATAAATATTCATTAAGGGTTTGAAGTGATTGTAAATCAGCAGTGAACTGACAAATTCCAGGGATTTCATTGGTTTGGTCAGGCAGTTTGTTGCCACTAGACCCTAACCCTAGTATCTCTCTCAATTCCCTTCTTGCCACCACCTTCGTGTTCCAAAAATGTGGTTGAGATTAGTACTCGTACAACTTGTTCGGTGTGTGTTTGGTCGGCGAAATAGCTTGAACGCAGAAAATTCGAGATTTTCGAGGCATGAACTGCGGAAAAGCTGCCCCAGTTTATATACAACACAATTTTACTTGGTTTTCAATATTATAGCAAGACTCTCTATCATGAATACGTGCAGCTCTGCGTCTCTAGACACATTTGTGCCAACCCTAACCCTAAAACAAGTAGATATTCACACGAGAGTCTCGTTGCCTCTGGTGATTGATAAGATGCAATTTAGGGACTGATACTTTCCGAAACCATAAATACTCATAGCTAGTCCCGAATGAAGACCGTTATCGCCCAGAATTCTTGAGAACTTGCCATGCTAGTCTAGGAACAGACTTAGGAACAGATTAAGGAACGCGCCTCTCAGCTAGTCCCTGAGGCTGAGGGCTACAACTATCATGAAAGCGGGCAGAAGGGACGGAAGAGGTCAATATCAGCTGCAATGAAGAATCTACCATTCCTGCCTAGGTGAAGACCAGGGCTGGATGCAGAACCGGGAGTCAACGGTGCCGTGCTAGACTTGGAAGGTGGGGGATTCAATACAATTTGCGGAAAATGCTCACGAACACCCAATTCGCGCGACTTTTCACTATCACGGTCGACTTAATAGAATTCGGTTAACCGCTCGAACCAACAAAGTGAAGGACATCGTTGTCGGGAGACACGCGAAGGAGGATGTCAGTCCTCACTACTTACTTAGGTCGAGATATTCAGGGAGTCAGCGGGACCAACACATATGTGGATTAGTGAATCAGCGAGATTCCTCTGTGGATACACTAGTGAATCATACCCGTATATATTCCAGCTACAACGGCATATAAAAATCTCTCCTTGACTGTATCACATGCCGTGTACTGTATCTCGGCGTATATACAGTACTGTATAAACAAACTGGATCATATATTGCTCCTTTCATCTCGCCAGGAACAACAGCTGACGACCCCTTCGCCAACCCTGTAAACCCGATGGGTTCCTGCATCGTCCAAGTCTGGGCGCAACCATAATAGGGCCGGCCGGCCGGGAGACGACATTTAGGGCCATGGTGGACCAGATGAAAAGACCCCGTTTCAATCTAACACGCATTGTTGGAGCTGGGCAGACAATATATCTCGCGTATACATACGAGCCAGCTGGCTGTGATATATGAAAACCCGGGAGGAAGTGCGTATCCTGGGAGCAAATTTTCAGGTTATCGCCGGATGGTAACATTTCTAGTTTTGGTATTGTTTTTCTCGCTCGTTCATGCTGTCTGACAGAGTTGCATTGCGTTCTTTTTTTTGACCTTTTGTTTTTTTTTTCTCAGGGCTCATCTTAACCTGGCTGCAGGTCGGTCGCGTCACATCACGTCTTAGCAGTGGCTGATATAAATGAATCTCCCATGGTGGGGACGTCCTTTGCACGCAGTGGGGAATATCCTTGCACCGCAAGATAAGCCGCTATGCGTGGACATGTGTGCAACGTGATAGAGGCTCTGGTGCCCCCCTCCTTGTGCGTTATTCGCGGGTCCCACAGGTGTAACGGTGCTTAAAATGGCCGACGCCCTGGTTTGCGGCTCGGGGTGCGATAGGAGGCTACGACAAGTGGTCGTTCATTATCTTTCAATATTGTCTTTCGGCGTCGGAAATCCTGAGATTCCCTTATCAGGCCAGCGAATCTTTCTGGTGCCTCTCAGATATTGGCGTCATAGTGACACCTGTCTGCGTGGGGGAAGCGCCAATAACATGAGCGGGCTGAACGGAACTGGCGTGGGTACCATGGTACACAGCCTTTCTGAAGATAACTGGAACGGCTGTCCAAGAAGGTCAAGGACGCACACGCTACACTAACGAGGTGCTTAGAGATAACGACGTCTGGGTGTCTGGGGCGTCGGTTGTCGTGGGGGGAAGATAACACGCGGCTACCTTTTAGCTGTGCAGAACTGAGTCTGAAGCAGATAACAGCGCCTGTCGTCGACTGGCTGACACGCGTGTAGGTCGTGTCTTACCCGGGCCTCCGCAGCGGGCAAACCACTGTATCTCAGGGTTGGGGACTCCTACGGATCTGGGGCATATCCTGTCTGGCACACTGATTCTCTGGTCTCCGTTCTGAGTGGGATACGAAGACGTGAGAGTTGACAATCACTGAAGCCTGACTGGCCAGGTTCGAGGTTCTGGCTGGCCAATCGTCTCGCTACCAGGCCACACCCCAAGACCAAGACAGTCAAAAGGGGGTGGAGGGGAAAGACTATCACGCGGGCTGCGTCCGGTTTGGCCAGCACTTATCTTCGGCGTATGCAAGAGGCACATCCGAGACCTGCACTATCTTGGGACAAGATCGAAATTTGAAGCGTTGAGCCAATTAGCGCACGTAGGGGGGGGAGACGGCTTCATCTTTCCTTAGCTGAGCAGCAACATGCGGCTCTCTAGCCTTTTGCTGAAGCGTTCAGCGGGCAGAGGACCGTCGACCCAACGAGAAAACTAGGCGACTCAGATCTAAGATCACGGGCAGATGGGTTGGAGGTCAACTAAAAGCCCAATTTTTCCCACCAGCTGTTTTTCACGGGGAGATTCCCACTGACAGCCAGACTCCAAACGCCAGTGAAAGTTAAGCCAGGAAGTTCCTGGTTTCCTATAGGGTTGGGTTATCGGCCTAGAGTCTGGACTGTGAAGGAGACTATCAGCGACCAGGGGGAACCACCGCCGCCAGTGAGGGAGGCCCCGGCCTAGCGTTCGATCTAAGCTTGGACTGATGCAGCGGGCGGACGACCGAACAGACTTTAAATTGCCGCGAAAAGTGCATTGAAGATACGGCAAGTTTTCGCTTTAGTCTAGCGCCCGATCCGGGGGGAACTTTGACTTGGCTCGTTGGGGAGGAGGACAGAGGTGGCTGGGACATGCATGGATGGCTGTGAATAGATAACGGAGACCTAGAAGAAGAACAGACACACACATGCACATGCATGTGCTGTAGGTGAATCTATGAGAGTTCTGTTCAAGCTGAAAGACAAAAGATAAGGGAACCAAGCCACTGTTGTGTGTTTACGGCGCTTGATGATAGTGGACCGAGACCTATAACGTGGGAGGGGTGGGGAGAGTTTGGAATATAATGAGCATCGGGGCACAAATCCAGAGACCAGCTTGACAGGACTGACCGCTAGAGACTTGCACATTGGGCCACAATCAGATTCCATTGGGCATGATTTGTGTTGGGGTCGATCGATGGCCCGACCCCACAAGATCGATAGGCAAGTCTAGTGAGGGAGTCCAGACATGAACCTAAGAAGGAGAGATGGACCAGTGGCACTGGATCCCTTGGCGGGAGGACTGGTGAACTGCTACAGGGCCAGTATCCGCATCAACGGCGCGGTTAACGAGAAACGCCGGCATTCCGGTGGCTTCTTCCATATAAATTGGGCCACCGCCGGCTGTCTGAACAGCAAACGAGCAGTTAAAAAGTGACATTTCCCAAAACACGTCCTGAGACGGAGAGAGAGGCACGGGGCGGTTGTGCAGAGAGAGCCAGAGTGGCGGGGAGACAGGAAGGGAGACACGGAGGGCGCTTGCATGCCTCAAAAACAAATTAGCGAAATAGAGATGGGGTCTGGATAAATGAGCATTCACTTACACGCGATATTACCTTCTGGAGGCATCCGGGTTTATAGTGGTGACTGGTTGGCTACCTGGGTAGTGGATATCCTGTGAAAACTGGAAGTATGTATGAGTACGCCCTTTTCTAGAGTGCTGTGCCTCCGCAGTGGTGTCCTGAAAAGAGGCTTTGTCGCCAGACAAACGAGCCGGCTCGCGGTGGAGGGTTAGCCAGATTCCAGAGTGAGCATCTCCACTGTTCCGCGCTGCTGGAGACAGCGGCGTACGTGCCAGTTGGGTGCATGCACACAGGAAGGATTACACCCATCTCGGTTATGCCATCCAACGGGTTGTGTAAGTACGGATGTGGCGTGGGATGCAAGATACGGAGGTGTTCACTATAGACGCAGGCCGGAGGATTTCGTTCTGGGCTTGGAGATGCACAGAAAGATAACGGACAGCCGGACATGTCTCGTCAGCGTTGCTAGAACACTCTATATCATGCGCTGTGTTTTCTTCCGATCGGAGAGATGTGGCCAAGACAGGAAGGGAGAATAGCATACTGGGGGGGACACAGTAGCATTGGCGATTGAAACGGGCTGGTTGATGGTTTTGAGGCACACCCGCAAGTATCAGTATAAAGTGAGTCGCAATTTGGGGTTACAGTATGTACAAGCCACAGCGAAACAGTGGAGAGAGAGAGGGCGAGAGAGCAATCTTTTTTACCTTCTGACGAAGGGGCATCATAAGAAAGGCTGAGCCGTGGGAGAGTGACATCTGTTCTGGGTTTCTGGTGCATGCGTTACGAGTCAACGAGAAATTCCCCCAACGGCACCCAGGACATGAAAGATGGGTATTGACGGCATGACATTAGAGTCGAGGCCCTGGCGATGACAACATCGGCCTTTCCAGGACCCGGTTCCCTCAACGAGCAGCAGTCGAAACGCAAGCACTGCTCCGTTGACATTGCGGTTTGTAGGATCGACGGTGTCCCGTGTGATCACGACAGTTGGTCTTGACTTATCCAGTCTCCAGCCTTGGCTCTTCCTCCCATTCTTTTCAGGATGATGCCCTCCCCGGCTGCAGCTGATCGTATTTGGCCAGCACAACGATCTGCACAGCGTTGGTTTGAGGGGGCAACCCCACCATCTCATGTCCATCCGGAGAGCGTTCAGGGTCGCTGCTTGTCCAGCTATACGGGGTTGAGCTACGAAAGGCTGCCGGCCAAGCTCCGGGTCTAGACGAGAGGCGGGTGTGCTTTGGGCCCACTGAGGCTGTTATTTTCTGCGTTGTCGCCAGTACGAACCACGCACGATGGGATGTAGCTGGAAAAGAAACCGACTGTATGCACCATCTTACCATCTTACCTTCGAACATCCTACCGAGTCTGCGATTGTCATAGCAACAACTTACGCAGGGTCGTGGAGATCAGTGATGTAAGAATCCAAGGTTCTTTCTCCTCTTGGCAACAAACTTGGCCCGTCTCTGACTATTTTGAAGAGGAGCGTCTCAAGAATAAACAGAGACACCAGGGCTTCACCAGTTGATCCAGGCCGGAGAGACTTAGCCATATATACCCAAAGCTGCTGGCATATCGAAGGTCTGGCAATGGATGGCCAAAGACAACATATAAACCACGGACGTGAATTGGCAGTAAACAGACAACAACGTGCTGGCTTACAGCGGATGGAATCATTACAATGTATCCACTGGAATTATGCCCACAACTTCAGCGGTTCCGATTCTGGGGAATGCGGTGGGACTCTTATGGACCCTCCCCAAGAGTGGATGATGGCTGGCGGATGCAGAATGTGCATCCAGTTTGGTCCCCAGCAAGAGTTACACAGGTTGCGTGCGGTGAGAAACACACGTAACGGCAAGCCTGGATTCGTATTTATTATTTTTGTCTTTTTCCTTCTTCTTCGCTTCCACCTTGAGTGCTGCCAACTCACTGAACGAGAGACAGAGAGACGCTATGGTTCTGTTGTCCGTTTTGGGCTTCTCGTTGGGCCTGGGCCATCCATTTACGTTTTTTTAAACACTTAAACACTTAAACAAATTTCAATAAATACACTTATATATGGCCGCCGTACCGTTCGTCTCGTGTGCGAATTTTTATCCCGGGTCGCGATCGTTTCTAACATCCGTCTTATCTCTCTCTCTCTCTCCCCCTCTCGCATTCTCCTCTCTCTCGTGTTCCACCTATCCGTTTGCAAACCTTGCCACTGCTGAATTTTCTTGTTTCTTTTTCCCCCTTCCTTTCTTCTCCCGTTTCTTCCATCTCCTCTTCCCATCCCCTTCCTTCTATCTCTCTCTCTTTTATTTCTTCCTGATCTTGATCTCCCCCAGCCTGCCAGTGTATCATTTTGCCCTTCATCCCGCTTGGCGTCCTCTCTGGGGCAGTTCTTTTATTTTTCTGTGTTGTTACTGTCCCCAGCTAGCCGCTTCGTGAGCAACCACGCAGAGTTTGTGCCAACCCAGCCGAAAAAAACACCCAAAACGTCACCCGGCTCTGTAAATCCAGTTCGAACACCCGCCTGAGAGTGTCGCGTGGCCGGTTTCGATCGCCATGTCCTGGCGAGCGCGTTTGCCATGGCTCAACACCTCCGGCGACCGCTCTTCCAAGGACGCCGGAATCCATCCTCCGGCGGCGGCGGCGGCGGGCTCGCCGTCGTCGAATAGCTCCAAGACCTCGCGCCATGTCTCGTCGTCGTTTCTGCCGTCCCACCAACACCACCACTCGCCGCCGCCGTCGGTGTCGTCGCTGCGCTCGTCTCGCCGCAAATCCAGCCTGACGGTCACCATTGCCACCAACTCGGCCGTGGTTGACCGCTCATCGTCGCACTCGGATCTCTCCCAACTGTCCCAGCAGCAGCAACCGCAGCCGCAACATCACCACCAACTGCCACCATCCTCTGAATCACTACCAGCCACCACCACCACCACCACCAACTTTCCCGTCACCAATCCGGCCATCGCCTCTTCCACCTCTCCCCACGTCCCTTCGAGTTCACCAGCCAACTCGTCGTCCCTTTCCAAGTCCCTACTATCCAATTTGCACCGGAAAAAACCGTCTGTTGCTTCGCTGCCCTCGTCACCTCTTTCAACTGCAACAGCTGCCTTTCCCGACCTTGGTCCTGATAGTGCTGGTGTGAATCCTTCGCATATATTGCACCCTGCCTCAAGGCCACCACCACCACCAACCCGTGCCCCTCGCACACAATCTCTGGATATCGTTGACAAGCCTCTTTCGTCTCCCTCACTTCATGCACAGGCGGCTTCAACCGTGCCATCGGCGCTGAGCTCAGGCCAAACTTTGGACGAACAAGGTAAGCGAGACTTGTGTTAATGTTTTTCTTTTCTCTGCCCTGTTTTGCGCCCGCACCCTCTCACTTTTTCCCATGTCCTTCCTCTTCACCTCTTCTTGTTTCTCACGCGTTGTCCCTTGATTCGCCTGGTTTTATTCTGCCGGTCTTATTGCCTTTTTATTTTTTTTCTTTTTTTTTTGCCCCAAACCCCAAGTCTCCCTTATTTCGGAGATTCTGCCCGTCTTCCCCCCCATTGCCCATTGCACCTGCCTCTTTCTGGTTCCTGCCAATTTTGCAGTGTTCTGGTCTCCCTAGAAGGATTCCAGAAGCAAAAAAGAACCAGCCTCGAATTTCCGTCTATGATTCTATCTTTCGCACT
This sequence comes from Knoxdaviesia proteae, assembly GCA_001510565.1. Lineage (NCBI taxonomy): Eukaryota > Fungi > Ascomycota > Sordariomycetes > Microascales > Gondwanamycetaceae > Knoxdaviesia > Knoxdaviesia proteae. The sequence goes on from LNGL01000026.1 coordinate 143,624, forward strand.
TCATCTCGTCTTTTCTGCTTCCCTTTCGCCTTCACTTTCACTGTTTCCCCATTTGATCCTCTGTCATAGTCATAGTTGTCTGTGGCCGGGGCCTGGTGGAACGACGGACCCTTATTTTCCTTTTGTTTTTGGCCTAATCCACTGATCTTATTCCATCTTCCTCCAATCCACAATCCAACCACCGTTACTTATTGCCTCCCCCCACCGTGCCCCTAATTTCTAACTGTTTTCCCTCGATTCCTACGTGCCTGAAAAAAAGGCCACGCCTCCAGTCTAACCCAGTTAAGTCCTGGCAAATACGAGCGCGACACTTTTACGCCAGGAACCGTCCAATCTCAACTGCCACGGAACTCCACTTCGAACACGGGTTCTATTCTTGGGTCGCCTCATGCCGTAAATCATCCTGTCGTCACTGGCGAGAAAACTCTTCCCAACTCCTCCTCAGCTTTGGCTTCACCATTGTCCAAGACGTCTCTGGTCGGTCCGCCACAGTCTCCGGCTTCTGAATCCTCCGATCTTCAGCCACAGCCACAATCTGTGCCTGTTGCTCCAACCAGCGGCCTCCACGGGACCTCCGGTGTGACTGCCACCTCCACACACGCGCCTCGCTCGCAGAACCGTCGCTTGGTATCTTCCCTCGCCACTGCTGTTGCTGCCGCTGCCGCTGCCGCCGGCACATCGACCAAGCCCACCGTCACCATCACCTCCAGCACTTCCGCCACCGCGTCAGCCGCCTCGGCTACAGCCTCTTTCTCCGTGGCACCCAAGTCCGGACCCACCAGCGGCTCCCACCCAACAAACCCTCCCACGCCAACCACTCCTTCGTCGCCGACTTCCGTGAGCGAACAGCTCCAGCAGCGTCTGCAGAGCCTCCGAGAGGACCACCCCGCCATCCCCTACCCGCAACCGCTCGTCCGGACCACCTCCGACAACGGTGGTGTCCCCATCCGCCATCCCGTGCCTGATCTGAACCCACGTTCTGGCTCGTGTTTGGGGAATATCGCGCAGCTTGAGGCCACGGCTGAGCGTCTGTCTATGACCAGCTCGATTGAACTGGCCATTCGGGATCTTCACTGTGAACTTAAGCGGAACGACAGCCGTCGCTCGTCGATTCTCAGCCGCCGCTCGTCTCAACGCAGCACAACCCACAACATCTCCAGCAGCCACCAATCTGCTCTCGGCATTCCGACTCCGCTGTCTTCCTCGTACGAAGACGAGCTTGGAAAGATCAAGTTCCCGCCGGCGCTGTCGCGTCAACTCTCGACCTCCGGCTCCATCATCTCCGTAAACCACGCCGCCCGCCACCCCGGCGATTACGTAGTGTCCCCCAGCCATTCACTAAGCCGCCGTCTCCGCTCGTCCTCTAAGGCGACCCCTGCAACCAAGCCCGACTTCGATTCGGAGCCGACTCCGCTTTCAAGATCCGGTCCTGGAAAGGGCTCGGTGCGGAGTATCAACCGCTCACTCGCCGGCATCGTCGAGACCGACCACGACTCCCCGCGAAAGATGGCTTCTATGTCTGGTGCCGCCGGCGAACCGGTCTTGGCCTGGAAATCCTCCTCCTCACGAGGCTCAGACAGACTGCAGGACACCGCAGTCGCTGTTTTGCCCTCTATCCCGTCTCGATTCCTTCTCGACAACGAGTTTGATTCGCCTCCTCTAATGTCTTCTACCGATGCCTTCTACGCTATGATGAACTCGAGCGTCTCTGCCACTGTCAAACTGCCGACCGCCCAGTCTTTACACTCAAGTGTGTCTGCCTCTTCGTTCGGACCCAAGTCGACTGTGGTTCCGCCCTCATCTGCTGCCTGGCCGTCCACTCTTCAGGACGATGCCGCTTCGGCTGTCTCTGTCCCTGTTCCATTCGTTCCGGTAGCTCAGAAGCCCGCTGTGTCCTCTCCGCCTACGCCTTTGGAAGAGACCACCCCCAAGGCCCCGGCTGCTTTGCCCTATCTTCCAGTTGATGCCGCGGGCTCTTCTGCTAGCCCTCAGAACACACACCCGAGATACAATGTCCAGGAGAGCCAGCCTCCACCGCGACCCAATTCTGCTGATTCGACGCTGAGCCTCAGCCAGGTCCAGAATGCCTTTGGAGACTTTGATGGTGTGCATTGCGATCCAGACGCTCCTATGTTCGAGCCACAGGATGATGGCTTTGATCGATCTCCCGCTCAGATGCCCCCGCCCCCTCCGCCTCAGATGGCCGATGATCGTATCCACTCTCCGGAAGCGCGCTTTGCCGAAGATGTCGACTTTGAGCGCAACGCCGAACCATTCGACCCGGACATGAGCATGTCGCCGCCCATCACCACCCCGATGAGCCCGAGTGCTATGGGCATCTCTATTGAGCACATTCCTTCTCCACCGGTGATTTCTCCTCACTACCGCCCCATGCCTCGTCGGCAAACCTACGTGGACCCGGAGTCTGGCAAGACTATGAACTACTACCCGGCCCCGGTTCCCGTGATGCTCAACCTGCCCCAGCGACTTTCGAAGAAACCCAAGGCTCCGCCCCCAATCCGCGCGTCTCGGGCTCTTAGCTCGATGCCGCCACCTGCAACCAACATCCGGGAATCCGTCATGTTCCCCGGCGCCGAGACCAAGCCGAAGCGGAAGCCCACCGACTCGTGGCTTCCGGACCCTCTCCACGGCATCTCCGAGACGGAGTTTTCGTCCGAATTTCTAGGAGGCGCGAACCAGTCTCGCGAGACCCAGCCTGTACTGGGCCCCGTTGACGAGATGCATGCGGTTCCCAGCATTGAAGTCAACAACATGCCTCCTGTGGATCATGACGGCTTTGCACCGGGCCAGGATGCGCGGCGATCCCGGATGCCTGGCAATGCCCACTCCAAGCTCCGCGCGAGCGCCTTCTTCGACCTTGGCCCCCAGATTCCCGACCTCAAGCCCATCGAGGGGTCCGCCACCGATACTCTTGACGCGTTCCTGAACTCAACTGCGAATGCCCCGGTCGGCGCCTTTACCGACCACGCGTTTGCCGGAAAGCTGGGCCCTGAGGTGTACGGACCGGAGAAGAAGAAGAAGGGCAAGAAGAACAAGCACAACTCGACAATGCGAACCAGCAAGGTCCCCGAGCTATCGAAGAAGCGCAGCACTCTTACCGTTGATGAAGCTGCTGCCAGCGGTAGTAGCCACCGCGGGAGCATTAATAGCGGCGTGCGGGATTCGGCTTACCCGCAGGACTCCACGCCCTCCCTGGACGGCAGCCAAGATGTTGGCCAGCCCCGCAAGCCACGTGGTGATGGTGACCGCAGCGACGGCGACGATGATGACGAGCGGGATATCTCCGATGACGAGGAAGACGACGACCCTGATGAGATGGACGAGGAAGACATGTACCAGGGCGCCCCTACCACATTGCTTGCCGAGCTGCAGCTGCGCAAGCAGCACCAAAAGCTCCGCACCAAGCACATCAACCGTGTATATCCGAACGGCATGCATGCCACCCTGCTGGAGCTTGATGCCGTTGCCGAGAAGGAGCGTCTTAACCGCAAGGGCCGGAGGGTCAATCTTGCCTGGGAGGATCTGGCGGCCGAGGGCATCCGCGACGAGTCGAGCGATGAAGATGTCCCGCTCGGAGTGCTGTACTCGGCCCAGGCCAATGGCACCCACGACCTCAACGCAGCTGCCGCCGAACTCAACCGGCCTCTTGGCCTGATGGAGCGTCGCGAGCTGGAAGAGAACGAGCCGTTGAGCCAGCGCCGCGCCCGTCTCCAGGGCCACGAGCCCGTGCCGGTCATGCAGGCCCACCGCCGGCTCAACTCGACGAACCGCCTGACACGGCTGTACGCCAACCCCCCGGTGGTCATTGCCGCTGACGAAGACGACGGCGAGGAGGAAGGCGAGACGCTGGCTCAGCGCAAGCAGCGGCTCAAGGATGACATGAGCCGGGTGCTCCCGCGCGCCGAGCTCGTCAGCATGGCCTTCTCTGCCGAGATGTCGTACGAACTCGGTGCACCGGAAGCCGACAAGGACGCCGAGGACAGCAAGAAAGACGCCGCTTCTGCCAATCCGGCCGCCACCGCTGATGCCGCCGAGCCGGAGGAGCAAGAAGAGACCCTTGGCCAGCGCCGCCGCAGACTGCAGGCCGAGAGCCTTGCCGACGGCGGTGGAATGCCGGGAGCCGGCGCCGCGGCGCACCGCGTGTCTTCGCAGACTCGGGGCCTATCGGGCCTGCTCGCGGCCCACCCGGCCGGCAACCGCGCCAGCATGATGTCGCTGCAGAAGCCGCACGAACTCACGGCGTACGAGCAGCACCAGGACCAGCGCATGCGGGCGATGCGGGCGCAGATGCCGACCGCGCTGACCGGGCCCTCGCCGGGGCACGCCGGCGGGTTCAAGGGCGGCATGTACAACGACGGCACCGGCGGCATGCTCGGCGCGGGGGCTCCGGCCATGGGCATCGACGCGTACCGCAACAGCGTGGCGCTCAGTGGATACGGGGGCGCCATGGTGCCAGGTGGCGCCATGATGGGCGGGCCAATGGGCTATGCGGCTGGAGCTCGCGTGCCGTCGGCGATGTATGGCAACCCGGCGCTGGGGATGGGAGGAGTGGGCCCGATGACGGCCATGGCCATGAGTGGCATGGGGCGCGGAGGCATGGGCATGGCCAACGTGGGGATGATGGGCGGTGGAATGCCGGTTGGCGGCGCAGGCATGGCGATGGCCACCAATCCTAACGCGATGCATATGGGTGCAGGAATGGCCAGGCCCATGCCCATGGCCGCAACGTCGATGCCAATGGCTGCCAACGGCGCCAACCTGCCACAGGCCGACATGGTGGAGAGATGGCGACAGGGGATTATGTGAGCGACGGCGGCCACCGAAGATAAGGGCGTGGTTTGAAGCTTTATCTCGCGGCTCGTGGTGATCTCTGGCCCCTTATCCTATCTGTCCGCGATGCCGGCTTTCTGGCTGCGCATGTGTGGCTGTGGACTTTTATTCATACCTAATCAAGTGTCCTTCCTATTACGATCATATCAATCAAACCCATGCTATTCCTTCACTCTCTTCATTTCGGTGTCTAATATCGTCGTCTCTTGCTTCCTTTCCTACTATGTGCTCGTCTCCCTCTCCCGATACCCACCTGCTCTCCTCTGCCGCTGCAGTGTCTCCGTCGTCCCCCACACCCCCCTAAAGATCCCACCTAAGCGTCAGCCTTCTGTGCATCACCGACGTTACTCAAGCCAACATCGTCCAGGGCGGCACATATACTACCTGGTCCATCTATGCGGAACGGCTGCTTGAGACATCTGCGCGGTACGATAGATTGCAGCATGCTGTGCCTATACCGGGTTCCACTTGACCGCCTGTTTCGCAGTCCAGTTCTCTCTTGTTCCTGTCTAGCTCTCTTTGGACCAATGCAACTCTGATCACTCCTCTCTTGTTCCCCCCCCAAACATGGAAATGGCCGCCGACCTGGATAACAGCCCAGGTGGGTAGCCACGTCCCGGCCGATGCCAACAAGACACTTTGAGTGGGCTTTGGCCTCATTTCCCTGGCAGACGGCCTAGCGTGCCTCGATTGTAGAGGGCTGGCCTCTGGGTGTGCTGGACGGCATTGTTTTTCTTTTCTTTTTGGTTCCCAGTCTGCTCGAGAGCCGGAAGATTCGTGTGTGATGCGCCAGCTTTCGTGCACAACCATGCTGTGTACGCGCTGCCTGCGTGTGCTGGGTGACCACCTGTTGCCCACTGGAGATGACTTCTGTGCTCTGTGGCACCGCCAACCTGCACAACGCTTGTCTTGGACAATTCTATTCTCTGGTGTAATCCGGGCTTTGGGACACACACGCTCACAAACACGCACACACTGCTATGTTGTTTGGTGACCCTCGGTATGACTGCGGCTGCGGCTGATATTTCTTATTTNGGGGGGGGGGGGGGGGGGGGGGGGGGGGTTGTCTGACTCTTTTGCTACTGGCTCGTTAACCATTCCCTCCTTCTAATATTCCGCTGGCCAGAGCTCTGTGCTTGTTCTATGGAGGCAAACTCTATCAGGCCAATATTACGGAGGGGGCGTGGTTTAGCGAGCTTGGTGGCTGTTTTCGTTTGCTGCACTTCCCGCCCAGGATTTCTGGATGTGTGTAATGCTGCAACACAACATAAGGCATAGAATATCTACTGCTACCTTTTGCTTTTCTCTTCATTGTTGGGTTGTGGGCGTTTCTGGTGTCACTGTCATGTGCACCAGAATGCAAGCACTGCATACACTACTTGGTGCTTGGGGGGCTCCTTTTTTATTATTCCTTCTTTTAATCTTTGGAAGGGTTTACGAAAGCTTGGGGTGTTTTGTTTTTCTTTCTGGCGAAAGATAGAATTGTAATGGCATATATACATAGATGGTGCAGAGAGAAGGAGAGAGATTGCATCAGCAATGATCTATAGATTTAGGGGAAACCCCCGTATTTTCTTCTGTAATTGAACCTTTTATTCAAGAAACACAACCCAGTCCCTTCTCCTGTAATACAATAACGAGCTCCTGTTGAAATTAGGGTTGGGTACCCTGACTTTCACAAGCAAAAGAAACGAGGGGCGGCAAAGAATCTCACATCGCATTGACACTGGCATTAATTTCACATTCCCAAGCCTTATCAACTGATTTTATTATTCAAACAAAGGACCAGGGGCGTAAAGCTTCTAGCTCTCCCGTCGCAAAAGAAAGCACAAATCCCTTATCTATACCGCCGCTGCATGTCTGCATGTTTTACTGGGATCGGCGAGACCGGGGGGAAAACGGGATGGACTGAATGTACGGTTCAGAGGAAGAGCCAATGGACCAGTCTTCAAGAGCATGGGCGCAAAGACCAAGAACAGAACGCCGACCAAAGTGCCGTAGAGCGCAAATATGCCAAGTTGGCAAAGAAGGCGAGAGGTGAGAAGTCTGGGATGAGATATCAAAGTGTGTGTGTGCCAATGTAACCATTTGGGAAGAGTCCACTTTTTGGAACAACACTACCAAACCCTGGAAGGATTCTGGGCCCTTTTGTGTGGTGTGCACGCTGCCGACCCGCTTTCTCGCCGGGGTCGAAGAGCCACCTTGGATATTCAGTCCGGCCATCAGATACGGATGTGGGAGTACGAGTAAGCTTCATGGTCCAGCTACTCCATCTGGCTCGTACCCTCACGTATCCTCCGCAGACAACCTTCTTGTCGATCCTGGCATGCCCCAGGTAACATTTTGGGCGGCGAGCTCCGAGATGGAGACCCAGTTTCGGGCCCTCTTTTTAGTAGTGACTTCGATAGATAGCGGATGATTACCTGGCTCGTCGGTGTGAGGATTGGGGAGGTTCTTGGTATCAGACTGGCATGGTAGCTGTGAAGGCGCTTTGGGCCTATACAGTAGTTGCATCGTGGCGTTTAGTATCTTGGGGAATCCATTTCTCCCGTGTCGTCTTGTGGCACTGTGAAAAGAAGGTATCTAGAGTACTACGCTATACGTGGAAGTTGGTCTTCCGCACGACATGGAAGGGACAAGATACGCCTGGATTCATAAGTTCCTCGAGATTCGGTTGCCAGTTCCTGAAGTAACCCTTCATGACAACAAGTGCTTGAATCAGGAGGACATGGAACACCCCGATGATAGGATGTCGGTTGTGACAGGGTTTCTGTCCCCCGGGCTTTGATATTCTATCATAGTGATAATTACGATTACTGCGCGCATCTAGGATGGGGGCCATGAATCTCATTAATGCCGATTACCGTGGAGAGCCATGCAAGTTTGCGACAATTCTTTTCTTTTTCTTTTGCTGTGTGATATCCCCCACGAGCCCGGTTTATGCGCCGGCGGCGTGTATTCCAAGCCTAGCGGTGTCAGGTTGAGTTCTATGATTTGTATCTGTCAAGCTAGGACAGAACCCGGAATGCCTGGAGGGTATGATCGGGATGCTCCTTGGACTTGATCCTCTTATCTTTCCCAGGCCATGAATCAAACCGGGCGCAAGCAAGTGCAAAGTGAATTACATGCTGTCACGATATGCAATTAGCGGGGATGGTCGTCAAAACAAGAAATCTGGCACGGGATCATTCACGGAAGGAGGCACCGAAAAGGGATGAGATAGAAGCCGTCCAGAACAGCGGGAGAAGTTTGTTATCTCGTTGAAGGAAGGAGCGAGACGTCCCGAACCGCTCTCATGACCATCGCTCCTTCCCAAGCAGTTTTGATACTGAAAACACGAATATAGTTGTGCATATTGCGTTTAATTCAAACTTTGGAGCCATTGGACTTCTGGCCATCTCCCAAGTGATATCAATGCGGAGCAGGAATGTCACAGAGTTCACATAAGCGTGCAGACCAAGCTTGGCACCCAGCAAGCAAGGTTGGGCTCACTGGCATGTATGCTATGTAAAGTGCAAAAAGGGACTAAAACCCGCCTGGACCAAGCCGTAAAAGGCTAATCACGCGTGGGTTTTCATGATAGCGCCGAGCACTAGACTGGATGTTGACAAAGTCGGAGATTCAAAAGAACCTTCCACTATCTATCTCGGCGTCTAGTGAGATCTACGAGTAGGAAACGTGTTCTGGTTAGTATGGTATGCACGTGATGGCCGTCGGACTTCTGATGGCGAAATTACACATGATTTGTGAGACTCGGACATAAAACGATAATGCTTGGCTCTGGAAACAAAGTGCGCGCTAGACACGGTTAGCCGTGAGATATGAGATCTGACTTTTCTATCGCTCAGATGCCGCGAGTTGTTCCAGTCAGTACAGAAGCCTGTTTGCCTGGTAGAATCACAGTATGTGGCGCATACTTACAGGGCGATCAAAAGTCTACTCATCGGAGGTGTTCTTCCCTGGAAGAAGAAAGCACATGCCTATCCACAGGATCCCCAAAGGAACATTTCGCTCCACCCGTCTCCGCTCGCCATCTCCGTGAGCGACTCCCACCCGGGAGATGGTGTGGATCCTCCAAAAAGTCGAGGCGCAGTGGATCTCGTTCTGTGCCGCTGTGGTCGTTTATACTGTACAGTACACACCTTGGAGCAGAACCCCATCGCTATCGTGGTACTTGTAAGCCTGTTGGTCCTGAAATCAGCTGGTCTTCACCGACGAACGGGGGAGTGTTCCACTATATCAGACTTTTGTTAACGGAGGGAGGGATCTGTAAGTAAGCTGGGCAATCTTTTTTTTCTCCAGCAAAGGAGGGAGAATTGGAAGTGCACGTCGTGTCGCGTGCTCACGCAAAAGACAGAGCTTTAAGTTCCTCACAGATAGTATACGCCCATTTGTTATCAGCCAACCTGACATCACTTTGAATGAGATTACCAACTACAAAGTACACATACTACGCAATGATTCGGCTACAGCTTACACCGGTCTAATCTGTGCCTGAAAGCCTTATCTCCCCCAGACAGCTCCTCTAGACGCACACCCCGACATCCTGCTTTCGGCCGTAGTGAGTTATCTGTCAGCATGATAGAAGGAAAAAAAAGGCCCAAAAGAAGGGCCTGGGACTGCACCCGGACAAGATTTCACCGGGACCAGGACGCACACGTGCCCAGCTCCCCAATTAGGGCGACCTGGAGTGACTTGCACGCGGGGATATAGAGTTACCGGAATCCAAGAGCCAGGAGGAAGATGCGGAGAGAGGTGAGTGAGAGAATAGATACGCGCGCCAGCGCGGGGAACCGGACGCCGTTGACGCGCTACTTGCAACTCGGAGACGGAGACGGCGGGACACAAGCCGGATTTCGCTCACCATAGAAGATGTGCTCGGCAGGTGGTGACGGCCACGGAAGGTCATCGAAAGATGGAACCTGGCGGTGACATCACAAGACCAGCGGGAAGCATGTGAGCCGGCAAGCTCGCTTTGCTGGAGCTGTCAGAACCCGAGTTCAGTGGTGTGAGATACTTCGGTCGGTTATCAGTGTTCCTGGGCATCCTAGGACCTCCAAAAACACACATACAAGCCACCGCGAAGTTTTACTACGGAACCGTCGGTTGCCGAGACTGGAGATAGGATATACAATAGAACTGGTAGAACTTGACTTGTTCCTAGGTGTCCCATGGACGGGAAGGGCCAGCAAGACTATGGCACCTGGTGCAGTCACCGAGTAGAATGCGGCGCAAACATGTCACAACAAGGCTTCGACAAGACAACGTATCGGCCCCCAAAATAGGCATGGGCGGCCGTTTTGACATGTTCCTGGAGTCGTAATATGGAACTCTGGAGGCGATGGTGGCGGCCACAGGCGAACACCTCCTTTCCATCCGAATGTCTTGGGTTTTTCGCCAATGAAAGGAGAAAGCCGGAGGGAGAGACAGGATAACCACACAGTCGCCGAAAAGCTTCCCACTGGAACTCGTAACCTGTGCGATCTACGGGCACCTTGGAGTGGTGTGGCTACACTAAGATCCAACTTCCTTCTTGCATGGCCGTTTGCCTCTTCTGTGCGGTTTTGATATATCGATCTTCAATCATTATTTTGTGGTTATTTTCGGTCTAGCTTTTTGGGCTTCTCCAGCTGGCCGAGGGAGCTTTCGGCCATTCGTGGGGGGGACCAACTAATTCGTCCCGGCAGAATGAAATAGACTGAACGTTGGCAGCAGGGAGGGTTGCCACATCTGCTGGTCTTCGGGCCATTACAAGAAAAAGAACGGAGCAACGCGCCAACCCGAAGGGACGCGATGATGCCTTGACCGATCAGTAGCAGAGAAGAAAAGCAGGCTGTCAGACACGATCTCTCTTATCTATAGACAAACTCGAGGCGTGGACACTCGGCCGGGCCGTCCACGGGCTATTTGCTGAGTCCAGCCCGCCTAAGTTTACAATGCTGTCCAGGGGGAGCATTGATGCGTTTCCCCTGGAGAAGGGAACTTCTGAGTGAGGGAGCCAATGTATGGTACAGAATTAGAGTGCCGGAGCCCTGCAGCTATATGGAAGACAGTCTTACGCTAACAAACGCTGATGCTGAACCGTTAGTACCTCCACACGCGGGATGTCCGAAGAGACACGAAAAAGACAACATGGCAGATGTGGACCAATAGAGTGTGATCGATACGGGGCAAGAAAGAGACCAAAAGAAGCAGAGGAATCCTGCAGAGAAGCATACGATAACAGCCAAGAGGGAGAGCCCGGGTGGCTGTGTGAGTGGGTTGCCGTTCCTAGATGCAATGTAATATGGAAGCATTGCAGGTCTGACATCGACGGCAGAAGAATAAGAACAGACACACATGAGTAGAGAGACACGAGGAAGCGAGGGTGGTGGAAGAGCCGAAGTTTCTGGTGCTGTGTGGCGGATCTGTGGCTCAACGGCAAACACACATACAGTACAGTACACACGTTGATTCTTCTTCCCTTCTGAGCTGGACCTGAGGAGAGACCATACGAACAGACCACCACCGTTTGGTCTTTTGCCGTCTCATATCTGTGCCCGATTGGTTGTGGCCAAACAACGGATCGGCTTATCTTGGCTCACGACAGGCCAACCCGAAGAGATTGTGAACTTGGGTTTCGTAAACTGGGACGGGCAAAGGAAGAAGAGAAAAAAGAGAAAGAGAACAAGCCCGGTGGCGGTTGTGTTTGGACCACCCGGGATTCTGTTATTCCGGTGCATTGTTGATGGGGTCCTGGGAAAGAGAGAGAGGCAAGGTATTTGATATCAGCAAGTGAGAGGCCCTGTCCTGTCCAAACTATCCGAAAAGGGATCACCGAGAGACAGAAGGGAAAAGGGAAGACGTTTTGGTGCATGCAGTAGTATCCTGCATGTGCCGTATCTCTCTCTCTCTTCCTCGTACAGAGACGCTGAACCACACACGTTCAAAAAGCACAGACACAAGCACACGACGCCGATAGGGCATATGATTCCTAAACAATCCACACGCCCCCCCCTCTCTAAGGGATCTTTGTTATTTTTTTTTTTTAAAGTTGGGATTAGCATCTGCCACTAAAAACAAACCGAAACTCTGCTGCTGTCCCCCACCGATACTGAAGATATGCTGTATACGTGTCCCCAAACGGCTTAGTGAATGGGCGGGAACCAGCCAAGAAGCATAAACGAAAATAAGTGAACCAACCTGGGAACTTTGTGTGCGCAGGGGCCACTGGAGGAACACTAGTGAGCTAGCCCAACTTATCGATGGTGCAAGCATGTGTGGCGGTCCCTCGGGGGGTTTTGTGAGATACTCGCAGATAGAGACGGTGAGATTGGTTCCCCGGGCCCTTGTAAGTATAGGCCGAGCCTAATCTGTGTTGAGGAGTAAGTCGTGCTTTTTAGAAGGGGCAGCATCGCCGAAGCATGGGGCGTATCTCGCCGACAATGGATGTGAGTGTGCAAGTCAGGTTAGCTGTTGAAACGGGGACGGACATCCACCGTGACGCTTTATCTGATGAGAGCGTGTAAGTCGGAGCATATTCGACATGACCTCGGTTGGCTATAGATTCCGGTGACCAAGAAACGCATGGGCTGTCAACCGAACAAACAACGACTCCGACCGACCATGAGGCAACTCGGCCAGCACGCAAGAGGCACGGCACTGATGCTGGAAGACCTTGAACAGCGACTCACACGAATGGAAGGGATCGATTGGCCATGGCGACAATATTGTGACCCCCGATACATAACGTGTGGGTGGTGGGACACCATCAGACGATGCACACAACCACACACACTTTCACCCCTCTTATCTCGTTCGTAGTCGACCACCGAATCAGCCATAACTCGTCCCCGCTACAGTCCACCCGCACAAACATTCCATGGGGGCGGAAAGAAGACCAGAGCTACTGTCTGCTACAGTCGAGCTTTATCTCGGGGACTTTCCCCCCTTCAGCTAACAGAATACTTGATGAGGGCAGATGGACAGCAGACACGGAATGCAGGAGCACTACTCCACCAAGCCAGGACAGTACCCCAGCCAGATCTCACGAAAGGACTCCCTATAATGAATACAGAGAGAGAGAGAGAGGACCAGTGGCAATAAGAACACGAAGGAACCCATAAAAGTGACAGACCGTGCCTAAGGAAATCCGCAAATTAGAATGTAAGATAAATTAAGGAAGAAGGGCAAAATAAAAGAGGGCCAATATCACCGTGGCATATGATATGATAGAAATTGATGGAGATGTGAGATTTTTGGTTGTTTTTTCCCACCTTCGATTGAGGCAAAGACAAGGAAGGATGGGGAGGGATGTATCCCAGAGAATCTCTCTTATCAACTGGTTGAACTGATGTGGCCTGGGCACTAGATTGGACGTTTCTCTCTTCTCTCTCCATTTCCCACTGTCTTGGTGTCACTGCTGCGCTGCCCTGAGACAGCAGAAGAGAGCGAAAGGAAGTGAGAGAGGGTATCACGGTTCCTAAAGGCTGTGCCGTTGGTTCGCTTAGCCACCCCCCTCCCGGAAAAGAAATAAAGGATAAAAAGAAGAAAAAAAAGAGGGCATGCCGTCGGAGGACCCCGTTGGAGACATGCTTCCAAGACCATACCATTGGACCATGATAAGCAATCTTGGTCTTCATTTGGTTCCATGAGGTCGGGAAGCATCGTGACGCGGGACCTCGGGCCACAGCAACGTATCTCCCAAGCCAATGCAGCCGTCTGTGCTTACCGGTGCAGATAATGGACGGTGGCACAGCTCTGGAAGCAGTACGAGTCCATAGAAACCCAGGCTGAGAGGCTGAGAGCAAGAGAGAGGGAAGGCCGTGATCTGCCTCCTCCTCTTCTTCCTCGTACAACTAGCTCGAGCAGTTGGCCGAAAGCCACACCCGTAACGTCCAAACCATATCAGCATCGAGAACACCAATGGAAACCGAAACCCAAAGCATAGAGGTCCAGGGCTTTGCCACCTACCGATATTAGAAGATCTGCACAAGACACGGGCTGGGGCTCTTTTTTAGAGGCGCCCACACACCCTGCTTCCCTCCCCGGAGAAAGCTTCCAGATCTTTTTTTTTGGTCCTAGGCGGCCCCAATTGGTTCTTTGCCGTTCTCCACTACCCAGAGATAAGAAGAAAAACCTGGTGTGTGTGCGCGCGTGCTGTTTGGAGGAGGCAAAGGCAAGGCAAGGGGAAGTAAAAGGCAAATAAAAAGAAGGAGAAAAAAGTTCCATTCTTGCCAAGAAGGGCCCGGTTTCTCCCTTTCTTTCGACCTGAGTGGCGAATCATCTGTGCCCCGGAGGTGGAGGAGAGATAGAGATCAAGAAAGAAGGGTAGCCTGTTGTTGATCTCTCTGTCGTCCACCTTGTTTGAACTCCAGACATCAAGAGGACTGAGTCCCGAGCTAGGCTGGTCTTAGGGTTGAATCTGTACAGAGTCCAGCCAGCTTCCAGACCCGGGAGATGACGCCGATGACGATGGCCAGCGCGGCATTTTGCTGATACCGGATAGACGCCAGCTGGGAGGAAGCAAACGTCCAGAGCAGACCATCGCCAGAGCTTCCAACGCGGTGATGTGACGGGGCAAGACAACCCATTAACAATTAACACCACCCAGCGAAAATCACCGGAAAACCTCAACCAAGCAGAGCGTTCCTAGAGCACACAGCAAAAAGCAAAGCCAGCAAAAAGTACCCTGGGGTTAGTCAAGTCCCCGCCGCGGGGGGAGGGNNNNGGGGGGCGTGTATAAAGTGTGGATGCGCGCTATGATATCTTGGGTTTGGGTGTTTTCAGATAGCGGAAACAGGAAACCTGAGGGATGGGCGTGCATATAAGCAAGCAAAGGACCAACTAACCTCCAAGCTTCAGCAAAGTCCCGATTCTCAAGATGGACGGAGAGGGAGCTAGAACGAGAACGAACAAGACAGAGGGAGAAAGAGAGACACAGAGAGGGCGTGCATGTGTGCTCTCGAACGGCTAAGCAGTGCAATATAACATTCCGAACCCCATTCTTACCCACTGGAAGGGAAGTGAGCCAAAGGGGAGGGGGGGGGTGTCTGCATGTGTGTCTAAGACAGAGATATCGACCCAGTCGACCCAGAGAGTGTGTAACGAGATGGAGTAAAAGCCCACCAACCCGTCCGCTCCTCCTCGATAACCACACTCCTACGTACCAGGCCCCAAGGTAAGCAATAAGACAGTGAGACACCGTTGCAGCCAAGTGGTGACAAGGCGCCCAGCAGAAACTCGCAGAGATATGCAGGTATAGCATGGGGGAGGGAAACGTACCGAAGAAGATAGTCGAGCAAGAGACTGTTGGACTTTTTGCGTGACAGGCGGCGGCGGCGGCGGCGACGGCGCACACACGCACAAACACACACGCGCGCTCTCTGATAACGGCCTTCAGCTTGGTGATTCTCCCGTGCTGGTCCTTCCTTTGCCCCAGCTCACGAACGCATATATTAAGCTTCGGCTGCTCCCTTTCTTTTTCCGCTTCATTCCTCCTCCTTCTCTCTTCTCTTCTTCCCTCTCTCACCTTTGTCGTCTCTGGTCCTCTTCCCTCCCCTCTTCTTGTTCTCTCTCTCCCTCTCTTCTCCAATTCCCGCATTCCTGCTCTCTTCATTGACAGCTGTGAATCAGAGATCTCGCTTGTGGGTGTACCTGGCCAACAAGCCGCGGAATATCACGAACGTGAAAAAGTCGGTCGGGAACCATCGTATATGAAAACCGTCTCATCAGCGTTGTTTTTATTCAGCCTTGCAGCAACACGCTTAGCAAACTCTTCGGCTTGTGTGATTTTCAAATCCGCGAGTTAGGAACCCCTATTTTGACATTTGAACGTTGTCAGAAATCTTCGCAGTCAGTAAAGCTTTTCCAAAATATGATATCCTAACATCAGAAAACAACAACACCGTCTGTTGTGTTTGTTGATGTTGGATCTCTTCGGATTTCAACCGACCTTGCTGTCGTGCCATTTGGGTTGAAAGTGCTCTCAAAACTCACCAGAATCCTCCCTCCAATCTGCAGACCACACACAGCTTCCCGCCATGTCGTCCCCCACAGCTCCCGAGGCTGCACCCAGCCTGCGCCGGAACTCCGACCCGGCGCTCGACCCGAGCCATCAGCACACCCACGGCCACCTGCACCACGCCCCCGGCGTGGCGCCCGACGTGGTCTACGCCAGCGGCACCGAGGTCGACCCCACCGTGGTGCCTAAGACCAGCCACCTGCACGAGCACGCCGCAGCCCCGGTCACGGCCGAGGCCGAGGCCGAGGTCGCGGCCGGGGTTCCGGTTCCGGCTCCGGCCCCGGCCCTCTCGGCCGACGGCAAGCTGCCCACCTACTCCAACAACTCCACCGACCCCGAGAAGCAGGATGTCGTCGACACCCACGCCGTCGCGCCCGAGGTCGACCGCCACGGCCGCGTCTACGGCATGTTCTTGAATGCCTACCGCCGTTACCGCTGGGCCTTCCACCTCATCATCTTCATGTTGTTCACCGGCTGGTGGATCGCCTCGCTGGTGCTGCACCGCAACGACAAGAACTGGGTCGTGCCTTTCCTGTTCTGGCTGTGCATTACCCTCCGCCTGATCTTCTTCCACGTCAGC
This sequence comes from Knoxdaviesia proteae, assembly GCA_001510565.1. Lineage (NCBI taxonomy): Eukaryota > Fungi > Ascomycota > Sordariomycetes > Microascales > Gondwanamycetaceae > Knoxdaviesia > Knoxdaviesia proteae. The sequence continues at coordinate 160,057 of LNGL01000026.1, forward strand.
ATCTCGCGTATTACCGGCCCCATTGCCTGGGTGTGGGAGCACACCGCCGGCGTCATCTATGAGCACCTGCCGCCCAAGCTCCGCACTCCTGCCGGAGCCGCCGTCACCGTTGCCGTGTTGCTGGTTGGCACCTTCGTCACCGAGGAGACCGCGGAGAACACCCGTGCCAACCGTGCCGTGTCGCTCTTCGGTCTGGCGGTCCTGATCGCCGTGCTCTGGGCAACTTCTGCCCACCGCGGAGCCGTGCAGTGGCGTACCGTCATCGGTGGTATGCTCTCGCAGTACATCATCGCCCTGTTCGTGCTTCGCACCAAGGTTGGTTATGACATCTTCAAGTTCATTGCCGACCGTGCCCGCAACCTGCTCGGCTTCGCCGCTCTCGGTCTTGCTTTCCTCACCGACGAGGCCACCACCCAGCTCCCGTGGTTCCTTGTCAGCGTCATCCCGGCCATTATCTTCTTCATCTCGCTCGTGCAGGTGTTCTGGTACATTGGCTTCCTCCAGTGGGCTGTCAAGAAGTTCGCCACCTTCGTGTTCTGGATGCTCCGCGTGTCCGGTGCCGAGGCCGTTGTCGCTGCCGCCACCCCCTTCATCGGACAGGGTGAGTCGGCCATGCTGGTTCGTCCTTTCGTTCCCCACATGACCAAGGCCGAGATCCACCAGATCATGACCTGCGGTTTCGCCACCATCTCCGGCTCGATTCTCGTGGCCTACATCGGTCTTGGTCTCAACGCCCAGGCCATGGTGTCGTCCTGCATCATGTCCATCCCCGCCTCGCTGGCCATCTCCAAGCTCCGCTACCCCGAGACCGAGGAGACCCTCACCGGAGGCGATGTCGTCATCCCCGATGACGACGAGCACGAGGCCGAGAACAGCCTGCACGCCTTTGCCAACGGTGCCTACTTCGGTATCAAGATCGCCGGTACCATTCTGGCCTCGCTGCTCTGCATTCTCGCCTTCGTCGGCCTCGTTGACGCTCTCCTGACCTGGTGGGGCAAGTACATCAACATTGCCAGCCCCGATCTCACCCTCGAGCTGCTCGTTGCCTACGTCTGCTTCCCCATTACCTTCCTCCTCGGTGTGCCCCGCCCCGAGATCTGGACCGTGGCCAAGGTCATCTCCACCAAGATTGTTAAGAACGAGTTCCAGGCTTTCCTCAACCTCAAGGCTGCCTCCGCCGATCTTTCTCCCCGTTCCGTCCTTATCGGCACCTATGCCATCTGCGGTTTCGGAAACATCGGTTCGCTCGGTATTCAGATTGGTATTCTGTCGCAGATTGCCCCGTCGCGCAGTGGTGACGTTGCCCGCCTGTCGATTTCGGCTCTGATCTCCGGTGTTCTGTCGACCCTCACTTCGGCTGCCGTTGCCGGTCTCGTCATCAGCAACCAGCTCGCCATTGAGGTTACCTCCAGCTAAACGAGCGTGCTGAATGGGGACGTGCCTTTCGATCTTTTCCGGTTCGAGACTAAAAACTTGTTTTCTTTTTAATTTCTGTTTATAATTCCCCCCCCCCAGAACCTTTCCCATGAGAAAGGCCTTTATATATCCCAAGAGACGGAGCGGGGAGAGAGAGTGTATTGAGATGAGAGATGGCGTAAAGAAGAAAAATAAATTCAAACGACTCGTAATATCGAATGAGGATGACGAATAATTTGGTTTTAAAATACCTTGTATTTCAATCTGATGATTACCCAGATGATATTCCAGACATGCATATATATGTATTTATATGCCTTGTGATGTTGTGTTGATGTATGTGAACTGGTCGAAATGAGAGATGAGAGATGTCCGGACTGAACTATGATTGAAGGTTTCTTCTTGTGAGCGTACATCTTGCAAAGAATGTCTGGAGAAGAAGTGAATACGATAAACGGCAATAGCCGAGAGCCGTGTTGGCCTGATTGCAGAGAAAAATGCCGAGAAGGTTGGAGAGACGAAGCTGTACTCATGTAAGTCGATGATATAAAGTTCGGGTCGGACCGCAGACTTCCAGGAAAGAACGCCCAACAAACGGAAACTGGAAGGAGCAAGGTCCAGGAAGGAACAGCATTTCGAAATATATCGAGCAGGAGCGATCTGACAACCTTAAGTCTACAAACATTATTTCAACTACAGCTTACACCAACAACAGGAAAGGGAAATTCGGTCATGTTTCTGCCGTATTATTCTCATGATCCCTGATCAACTGTGAAGCGTTATGTTATGACTCACTCGGTCACTGGCGCTGTTCTTGTTGATTTTTTGCCCAAAGAAAATTCTCCGCGCTGGGGTTCCCATGCCAGATGGGACTCCGCAGCGTTGATTATGGCGGACCATCGGGACGGACTTGTAGGAGGACTAGTATATAAGAAAAACACGCACAAGAAGAGACACATTCATTACGAATATAAAAGCAGCATAATCTAGAATAGTAGTACATTGAGCCTCCCTAAACGAAGCCTTCGTAGTAACGAAGACCGACCCGGCGCAACAAACCGCCGGGATACGGCTTACGAAGAGTTAGACTTAGCTCACTCCTAATCACCACTTCTCCCCCACTCTCCGACACTCTCTCTTCAACCCCTTCAACTTGCCGCACTCCAACAGATACACCTCGCAGCCTGCAAACGCCGCTGGTACCTTTGGTAGTCCCCTTAGCTTCTCCGTGCTCGCGGACTCGCCACCCGACGCCCTTCGCAAAGACACAAGTGCCGTGACTCCCATTGAAGGGAATCCGGAGATATTTCCGACTGACACTGGGCCTAGGCTGGTAACCTCCAACAACCAATGGTAAAAAGAAAAGCTCCCACGAACTCACGTCCCTCCCTCTCACCGATCCTTGCTCCATACCGGCTGATATAAAGTACAGGTCTTCTGTAAGTGGGTATCCCAAAAGAAACAAACAAAACAACACAAGCGAAGCAGCAAAAAAAATAAAAAATTTGAAGTGGCAGGGCGGAAGCGGTTTGGAGGGGTTCAGGCCATAGCCGGCTGGTTGCAGAGCTCCAGTTTCGCCCCGGGAGACCAGCACACCGCCCCGCAACAAACGGACACCACATGCAATAAACAGAGCCCATCCAGCCATATACCGTAGCAAATCAAACCAAGCAAACGAACAACCAGCAAACGCAAGCAAAAAAGGGGGGGAAAGGGGGGGTTAACAAGAAGAGAAAAACCCAGTGCTATATCCCCGGTTCACTAGCCGAAGACACAAGTAATTCGTCAGGGGGGGGATCACAGGAACCTAGGGGGGTGGGTTGACAAAAAAAGAAAAGACTAACAAAGAAACATTGGACCATTCATGAAGCAAGAGAATCAGGGCAGAAACACCGTTAACTGAAAGACAGGAGAAACAAAACAGGAAAGGCACCGAAGAAAAAAAAGCAACGCATCATCCATTTCCCGTCATCATTCACAGAACCACTTCGTCATCATCTAGGCTTGTCCGCCGCTTGGCTTCGACTGTCCGCGCAACCTGCTTGCCATCATCGCTGGTGGCCTCGTCATCTGAGAGAACAGATGCCTCTTTGCTTGCCTTGTCTGTAGACTCGACCGTGTCCTTGGCGGACTCTGAGACCGTAGGCGAAGATACCGACGGCGACGCACTGGTTGCACCGCCCTTAGCAGAAGCGGCAGCGTTGGAGTTGAACGACGGCGACCCGAACGGCCAGAGACTGCCAAAGCTGGACTTCTGACCCAGAAGTGGTCCAACTCCAGCCGATGGCGGGTGCACAGCCAGGGGCTTCAGGAGCTGCCGTCCTGGCGAAGTCGCAGGCGCGGATGAAGTAGCCGCCGCCCGCGCTGCGGTGACCGAGGAAGGCGGTTCGGCTGACGGCGCCGACTCAACCTCCGGGATGGCAAAGTCGCCAAACTCCTCGTCGTCGTCCATTTCGTCTTCCTCATCAACATCGTCTTCCTCATCGGATTCCCGTTGACCGGCTCGCTGGGAGCCCGCACCGCCTCCGCGGACCACATTACGCCACCATGATCCGCGGCCACTAGCTCCCCACGCAGATCCAGCAATGTTGTCTTCATCGTCTTCATCCTCGTCGCTATCAGCTTCCTCAGCGTCATCAGCAAATGGATTCCGTAGAGGCTTGGACCGGAGATCGAGCCGGCTATCTTCCTCATCATCGTCATCGTCGTCGTTCTCATCACCATCAATGTTGTTACCAAAGGTGGTTGTCGACCCGCCGCTTGCTGTGTTGTTCTTTTGATGCATGGCCAACCGGGCTGCAAGTTGCAACCGCGCACGAGAAGGGGGCATGTTCAGGGGCGGAGGCGGCGGCGGCGGAGGGGGAGGGGGAGGGACCACGGGGGAATCAAGAGGCGACCCCTTGTTACTCAGATTATCAGTATAAGCGCGAAACTAGAGGTCAGAGTTAAACGGCAAAGGCTATGTTAGCCACCATATAAACAAAACATTTTGTACGGAACAAAAGTCTATTCATGGCCAAGGACTGTTGTAGCTCACCTCGCTGTTGATATCTTCATCGGCATCTTCGACGTCCTCGTCCTCCTCATCACTAGAGCTGGCAAATCCAGACGTAAGAGTGCCAGAGGTGATGGTGAACGGACCGATGCCAGGGTTGCCGCTTCCGTCCAGGTTCCCGCTGAGACCAGCCTCCGCAAGAGCCGAAGAGCCCGATTGTCCCGACGTCAGGCCTCCCGAGACTGACCCACCGGATCCTCCAGACAGGCCAACTCCAGCAAGGCTGTTTGCCATGAAAGAGTTGGCAATGGAAGCAGCACGGTTGCTGACCGCCACCTCCGGTCGCACGCCTCCTAGAATGGCGTTGTCACGTTCGCGGGTGTCCGCCAGAGCACCCTCAACGTAGTGAACCCAATCAGGGCTCATCACCTTCTCCAGCACGGTATCGGACAGCAGCTCAGGCGGGTGACGTTCGGTGAACTTAACAACTTCTTCGGCAATCAGCGTAAGATGGCCCATGTAGCCCATGCGGGTCTTGGTTTTTGCCTGCGACTCGTCGCTAATGCGCTGGCCATTGACAATAGCAGCGGTGATGTCGGCTGACTCAAAGAGAGACATAGCCAGAACCGGGTTATAGCCCCGATCCATTAATCCGTTGAAGACTTGCTGGACGATATCATAGACCACGTTGTGAAGGAAGTTGTTCCACGGGAATTTAAAGAAGAATTCCTATGGATGTGTTAGTAAAAAGGGAAGAAATTGCGCTAGTGTTTCTCTGCACATAGGGTATTCAAAACGTTGAACAGGGAGTAGACTTACTAGGATGGTCGGCACAACTTCGTACTCAACAAACTGCATCTTCAGGAAGTCTCCAACAACAGCAGGCCGAGGAGCCCCAGGAGTAGCAGATTCACTATCCTTGTCCTTAAGCACCACCGACGAGTCCATTTCGCCATCCGCCTCGGATGGCACGGTGGGGTTCGACGGGGATGAGTGGCTGCTGCTTGACGCCGCAGAGGTGGTCGTGGCCGCATCCGACAGTGAGTCGGGACGCGGAGGCTTGACGGGTGCCGCATCGGAATCATCAGACTCCGATCCGGACTCCGACACCGGCGCAGCAGACGCTGGCGCTGATTTCTCTGACTGGCCCTCTGCAGGTTTGCGCTGACTGGCTACGTCTTGCTCCGGGTTTCCTGCGACGGATCCGGCGTCTGACGCATCAGGGGTGGGGATCGGAGTCGACGATGGAGCAGAGGAAGAAAGAATACTTCTTGAGTCCATCGTGTCTGCTTTCTCTGTGGCTTCCACCTTGTCAGTGGAAGCTTTAATGGGCTGGGAGGCTGACTCTACAGCCGTTTTGGAAGCAGTTTCAGGCGTCTTATCGATGGAAAGAGCTTCAAAAGACTCGGACAGCTTATCGTCCGAAGTAGTATCAGCCGCGGGGGTGGCCTTTTGCTTCACGGGTGACAAAGGAGCAACAACCAGGTCAGAGTCTTCAAACTGCTGCTCGTTCACGTTATAATCGTGAACATTGAGGCGGGGAGAGCTCAACGGCTCATCAACAAAGTCGTCATCATCAGTGTCATCAATGGCCGACGAGTTGTTCTTGTCGTCAAAGCTATTGCGATTGCCGCCCAGCTTGAGCGGGGCCGGCGGCGGAAGGTCATCGTCGATGTCGTCATCATCATCATCACCAGTCTTCACGTTGAAATCATTATTAGAGTCATCGCTGAGATCACGCGAGTGCTCGACCTCTTCAAAGCCATCATCGTCGCCGTTGGTCACCTCTAAGCGACGTCCGGTCTGGGCTGAGTGGGAAAGGCGCATGGTCAAATCATCTGCAGGGAGAGACATTTCGTCGTCTCCGATGCTGGTAAGAGAAACGAGCTTGCCCTCGTCGCGGAGACGCTGACGCTCCTTGTCGCGGGTAGCAATAAGATCTTCGGCACCAGCTTCGTTGAGCAGACCCATGTTGCTGCAGTGAAGTAGTTCGGCCATGAGCTCACAGGTCTTAAAGCGATCAAAGCCCAGCGGCTCGAGCTTTTGGCCAAAAGTGGACGACATGGCCTCCTTCTTCGGAGGACCATGCATGATTAGCCGCATAAAATCTGGGACGTGCTGAGCGAAAAGGCGAAGGAGGGTTCCAAGATAGATGGGATCGACGGCGGTGGGGGCGTTGCAGTTTTCAGCACCAACGTCCGGGTCATAGTCGGAGTTATTTTTGCGAATGACTTCGATGATGATACCAACTCCAACGGTAAGGGGATGGCCACCACCAAGCATATAGCCGATGAGTTGCTCAACGCAGGTACGCGAAACCAGTTGGCGAGTAAGCTCGTTGGGGCCGATGCACTGCTGGTCGTTCTGGGATGCATTTGCAGAGATGGTGATGATGGCCTTAAGGAAATCACCGGCGGCAGTCTGGACCGCCCAGTTGTTCCCAGGAGCCAGGCAAGACAAAAGCGTGGGGATGACGTCTTGGGCGTAGAGCCACTCGACGATGCCATGGCCAGAGGCCACGCGATCGAGGGCGATGATTTTCAGGAGGAGGTCCATGATCATAGGACTCTCGACATGACGCAGAAGATCTGGCACAGCATCGGGGAGAGATTTAAGCACATCGATCATCTCCTCGGTCTTGCGGTCAAACAGGGACTCGTTCACCTTGGTGAAATAGCTGGCCTGGAGGGGATCAAGGGGGGCAGAGCGCTTCAAGAAGGCCCAGAAATGGGTGAAAAGCTCGCGTCTCTCCATCAACGCATCGTAGATGCTCCAGGTATCTGAAGAGAGCACCTCGGCGGCAACATATGCATAGCGGTTGCGAGTCCGCTCTTGATCATCATTGCTGCCGGCTCCATCACTTGTGGCGCGTGAGGAGGCACGGGGACGTGAGAAAATTAGGCGGGGCTTGGGTTTATCTTTGGCGGCATCGTCGCTGGCCCCGGAAGACGAAGATGATCCGGACGAGGAAGATGATGAATCGGATGGAGCGGTGGACGTCAGAGGGGGAGGGGTCAGTTCGGGCTTGGGGGCAATGACGTAGTTGAGCAATCTCTCCAGGACAAGGTCCTCGCGGAGATAATCGATCAGCTTCGCATTGTGTTGCTTGAGCTCTCCGATCAGATCGGACTCATCCAGAAGTTCTTCGAGAGTGAAATCGGGCTTCTCGAGAATGGTATCGATGGCGGAGACGGTCGTGTAGCTGCTGAATCTCCAGAACATGCTGGGCGAAACGACTGTTGTCTATGTCACGGCTCCAGGGAGACTGGAGACGTGGCAGTGAAGAGATAGAGACAGTGAGAGGTAGGGGACGATCAAGTGCCGGGGCATGCGGCGAAGAGAAAGCGGACTGTCGAGGATGTGAGCTGCGAGGAGCCCGACAGAAAGCAGAAACTGGCGAAAGGGAGACGCCCACAACACTCGACTCGCGATTGGCCGGGAGGAATCGACCACAACGGCAGTAACTCAGGACGGCGACGAAGATAAAGGAGACTCGGAAATCATCGACGGACTATCAATGAATTTGGAGTCGACTCGGATGGGTTGGATCGTTAGAAAAGTGGAACTGATGGATGATGCCGAATTCTATCAGGGTAAACACAATAGCATCAGTATATGGGGAAAAAGAAGGCTGAAAGGTTTCAACGTTGACCCGGTCAGGGTCAGGTAACACATGTAAGAAGGCTGTGTTCTAGACATGAGCCAGGGTGATAGAACACGAGGATCAAGAGGCGGAAAGGACAAGTAACCAGTATACAAGGGCGATGAGTGAGGTGAAGGCGGCCGGAGCAGGCAAATGAGCGGATATCAAGCTATTTCCGGGGTCCAATATCGAGAGCAGATTTCGCAGATCGACGCGACAGAACAAAGACGAGCAATCGCCTTGAAATCAAATTGAGAGATGCAAATTCTCAACTAAGAGCCACAGGCAAGTACGAGGCGATGAGGCAGATGAGGCGCAGAGATACACGCATGGAGGCGCCATCGGGGGGGGCGGAGTCGGGGCCGGGGCCGGAGATGCGGGGGGAAGTGATAGAATGCGCGAGGGGAGGGCGGCCATGAACTTACAGGTTTAATCACAGCCCGACAAGATCTTGCAAGATCTCCAAAGATGACGACTCCGATACTGGAGAGACGATACCTGGATGACGCAAAAACGAGGCGCGCCGACCCAGGCTGGCTATGACGGTTGATTCCGAAGGCGACTCGAAGGAACCGGAGACGGACAACTTCGGGTGAAAAGCGCCGCAAAAATCCAATAAGCGTAAGGTTGGATCCGGAGATTGATATTGTCGAGATTTTTGGTTGTCGGAGATTGAGCTGGAGAGTGAGTGTATTGAGAGGAGTCGAAAGTTGAGGGCAAGGGGAGGAGGAGAGAGAGACTGTGGATGAGAGAATGGAGAAAAAAAGCGGGAAATAGTTTTTAAAAAGGTAAAGGAGAGATAAAATAGAAATTAAAGAGATATCAAGTGATTTAGGTAAAAAGGATTGCTTGTAAGAAAGAATTCAGAGATGATTCTGGATATACGAAAGAGAGAGAGGGAACCACGACTTGTATGGGGGGAAATTATGATAGAAGAAAAAAAAAGTGGTGATAGTTGTGAAGATTGGGGGGTGAGAGCGATGTTGTATGACATAAGCAGCCCATAACAAATTTCATATGCTGAAAAAGTTTAAAATTGCACTCTGGAAATTCAGGGCAGGTGCAGCCTACTGATTTTCTGTGTTTTAGGTGTGGGTTGCTCTTTCCCTTTTCTGCATTCTGAGCTGAACAGGCTCCTCCTGCCTTAACTTGTGTTTTTGTGACTTCCTTCCCATACTGTTGGAAATTGAATAATTAAACGCCTAACTCAGCCCAAATAAGGCATCCAAAAAAATATCATCAATTTCAGCCACAGGTGGCAACTGGTTAGCCACAGCTGAACATAATCTAATATCCGACTTTTTATACATGAACCCTCACAACTCACACACCATGTGTTGGGATATTTCAGTTGGCACTTTCATGCAGGACGGACTCTCACATGTTTCTGTGCTTTAGCGAGTTTGCAGGAACTGGCCAATGGTGATTTGCAATCCCCCCCTGAATATCCCACCGGGACTCGAGTGGGATGCCAAGGACCGGGGCCCGCCCGCACCCTCGTTCATCAAATCACGATATCAAAGGATGGACACGGGAAGAAGGTGATCATTCTATATTTCAATTTGTCTAGTCCCTACGTGAGTCCTAGAAAACATGGAGCACAAGCCGAGACTCATGATGGGGAGAGAACCGGACGTCAGCCCAGCACAAACGCCGAGGCCGGCCGTGCCACCCACCCGTCCATGTTTCCTCCCTCGAAACCACAGCACAGTCCTCGTTTGCCTGGCAACCGGCAGACAGACAACCTTCGTCGCTGGATAAGTGTATTATCCCGCCGTTCCTCAGTTATCCTCCCCGTTATACAGCACCCGCTTCGTTGTCGCGATGGTCACATCCGCAATGTCATACTCCACGGCAAGTCCCAAGATCATATCCGTCAACGGACCCGGAAGCATGGCACCATATTTGGCTATAAGTGCCAGCGCCACGCCGGTCACATGGGGTGCGGACAGCGACGTTCCGCCGACGAAACCATACCCGCCAGATGCCATGGCCACGTGGATATTCTCACCGGGGGCCCAGATATCGACGGTCCGGCCCATGTTGGATGTCGCCGACCGCCGCATGCTGGAGCCGTGGTTGGCCACCACCAGAGCCCTCTCAACGTTGGACGGCGACCAGTTCGCCGCGTCCCCAGCATTGTTGCCCGCTCCCACGACTGACAGGATGCCGTCGGCATACGCAACGTTGATCAGCGTCTCGAGGGCTACCAGCCGGCCTGTCTGCAGCGACATGTTGATTACCGCGCGACCGACCCGACCGCGCGCCTTGATGTCGGAAACTGCCCACTCGATGCCGTGCATCAGAGCCACGGCAGTGTTCTGCCCCGGCTGGTCGCCCATGACCTTGACCGACACCAGCGTGACCTGGTCGCAGACACCGTAGCGAGTGGCGCCGATCACACTGGCCACCACGGTTCCGTGGCCGCCGTGGTCCTCGTAATCGCTGGAGGCGAATGCCTTCCACGGCCTTTCAACCCGGCCAACGAGCTCCGAGTGGGCCGCGCTAATCCCGGAGTCCATCACGTATGCAAATGTTCCGCTGCACATGTGATCGTCAAAGCGGTATTCGTTCCAGGCCGTGAGCGGCGGCACCGGTCGAGTCTTGTGCGAGATCGATCCCAGGTTCCATGAGGTGTTCGGCTCTACCAGCGTGGTGTAGTGGACAACCGCGTTGCGCTCCACGGCCAACACTTCGTCTTGCTGGCTAATGGCGGCTGCCGTATCGGCATCGAAGTGACCAGCGTAGATATTAGCCTTTCCTGTCCAGGTATCGTAGATGCCCGAAGTGCCATTGCCGGAGTTGGTTCGTGCGTGAAGGTCGCGGACCCAGCTCAGATGCTCCTCGAACTTTCCTGCAGAGACTCCCGGTTTGAGCGTGATGATGTAGTCATCTGCGAAGTCGGATGTGCCAGCTTCCGGTTCCTGGTATTGGGGGACAGGAAGGCCAGACACAAGACTGGCCGAGCCAGCTGTGATGGCAATCAGGAATCTCCAACTGCGCATTATGTCCGATGGATAAAGCTATCTACGGAGATATCAGTGCATGGGAGAGAGAGATGTAACTTCGTGTTAGTTCTAGTTGAGGGGAAGTAAATTTGTGCAGTAGGGCAAGACTTAATTAACTAAGGGTCCAGGAGCATAGCCCTAATCTTTATGTAAATCATAAAATCACAACCGGTTGTCCACACGACTAAGTCCTTACTCATGAAGCCCTAGAATCTCTTCTTACATAGTGTGATGATGCACATCTGACTGATCTCACCGGATCCACGTGGAATGGAGGCAAAATCAAAGGGGCAGGAAGGAGGAGGGAGGCATCTCGTCACGACAAGCTTGAATGATGCGAGAACACGTCTAGAATGAATCGCTTACGGCGGTGGAATCAAATCTCGGAGAGAAAAAGGACCTCACGATGTTGTACACTAGGAATGTTTTGTACTAGTAACGGACGTATGCAGGGTCGGAGGGTGGGCTACACTAGAAAGTGATATTCAAGAAAACAAATTGAAAGGCCGAGTACGACAGTCAGGTTTAACTCCAATTCAGCAAGTCACCGGCGATCAAGAATAAGCATAACCGAAGGAAGGGCAACCTATACGATCTGAAGTATGTCTCCCCTCCCTGCCCAGTTATCCTGAAGAAATGCGCCAACCCGAATATCGAACAGTCCAGATCTGTCTCTCCGCCTCCCCCTATACTACAATGCCATACGCTCCAGAGCCTTCTCTATCGTCACCAGCCCCATCTCAAACTGCTGAGTGACCGCCGGCAACTTCGCCACATCGGCGGGGTAAACCGCACCGCTCCACCACTCAAACCAGTCAGCCACCTCCGCCAGGCTCACATCGTCCAGCGCCAGCCACTCGTCCAGCTTTGCGTGCCACAGCGGGAACACCTGCGCGGCAACCACCTCGCCCAGCGCCGCGGGCGTGAGCACATCCGCCCACTGCAGCACCCCGGACAGCGCCGGCAGGTAGGGCGCCTGGTCGGCGGGGTCGACGCGGAAGTGAGTGCGCAGGAAGCGGCCCATGCTAGGAAGCACGTGGTTGAGCAGCAGGGGGGGCCACTCGGCGCCCAGGAGCTCGCGCCACTGCGTGAAGCCGGGCACCGGCCCGCGCGTGTAGTCCCACGCATCAACTAGGTGCCGGAACTTGCGCTTGACTTCGGCCACCAGGCCCGTGCCGCGCGGGTCGAGGTGGTAGCGCGGGAGGTGCTGTAGCCACGGGAACAGCCACACGTGCGGCAGGTCGCGCACTTGTCGCCGCTTGCGCGGGTTCCAGTCGGCGATGGCGGTGTCCAGTTTACGCACAATGTGGTCCAGTACCTGGGCCCGGACAAACGGAGGGAGCAGTGGCCCCCATGCCTCAAGGACTGCCATGGCGGGGGTCGGGTCGTAGGCATCCCAGTCACGGATGGCTGCTAGTACGCGGGGCAGCCACACCTTGTACATGAGGCTCTCATAGGCGGTTGTAGCTTTGTTGTGGCGACGGAACACGGCGTTGTCGTCGGCACCGTTGCGGTCAGTGTTATCAGTGCCCATTGACTTGGAATCGCCGGGGAGGAGAATATGGCGTAGCGCCTTGAGGTCATCAACGTAACGGTTAGGGGTAGCAAAAGGGTTCCAATCGGGGTCCTTGAAGAAAGGATGTACAGACGCGACAACGACATCGGCAAGCTCCAAGGAATCTGGTCCGCTATCGGCAGCTTGGCGAAGGCACGCCATAGTCTCGGTCCAGTTGTCAACCAGGAGGGGCAGCCGAACGCTGACAGTCTCGACAAACATCTGGAGTAAGCGCACATGCTCGGCCAACTCGGCGATCTCGGCGTCCTTGGCTGTGAGCTCACGGCCCACCCAGGCCTTGCGGCCAGACAGCTGGATCCATTCGTCTGAGAGTATCGCAAGATCCATATGGGCCTTCCGGGTGATCTTTCTAGCCTCGGCGGCTTCAGGCGACAAAGCAGAGGACGAGTCCGACGTCATAAGGCCTGAAGCCGACGTGAGGTGGCGGTCTTCCGGGCCGGTCATGTCAAGAATCGGCGTGAAGGCATCGGGAATGTGGAGACCGGGAGCCGCTCTCTTGATCTCATCGGCAGTGAGGAATCTGGGCTTCTGGCGCTTGGAGGTCGGTGGAGTGCTCGAGGCGCTATGAGCCGATTTGGCCAGCGTCGTCTTGGACTTCTTTTTCCTCTTAGACGTTTTCTTCTCCTCTTCTGAGTCCGAAACGGGCTCGCCACGAAGCCGGGCAGCGCGCTTCTCCTCCCGCCGCTCCTGCTCCGACTTTTCCTTCACAGCACCAAGTCCAGCGCCCATCGGGCGCAAGTTAGCTTCGATGATAACATGACGGCCCTGTCCCTCTTTTCCAAGACCTTGGCCGTCAACGTATCCCATCTTGGCCATCATGCGTGCGCCAAACGACATCTTTGAACCGGCCCCTCGGCCGCTACCAAAGGCACTCGGGAACGCGGTCTTCGGCTTCGGTGGCGGCTCGTCTCTGAGATCGTCACGGAGAACGGGTTCGCGGGCCGATGAAGGGACGAAGGCGGTGGTGGCTGCAGGCTTCGTGAAGGCTTGGCCGAACCCCCCGAAGGAGGGACGGGCATCGGGGTCGGGATCATCGGCATCTTCACCGTCGTCTCCAAGTGATCCGGTTGAGGGCTTTTGCCAGGCAAATGCTGGGCGGGAAGCTCCGCTGAAGCCTAAGCCAGCGCCGCGGGAGTCGTCTTCATCTTCGTCATAATCGTCATCACCATCGTTGTTGTCATTATCATCATTGCTCGGTTTCGCTGCGGACGGAGTTTGCGTGTCCTCTTCGCCGTCATCGTCGTCATCGTCGTCGTCGTCATCATGAGATTCGTTCATATCCTGGGCACCCGATGAGACGAAGCTAGGGCCATTGCCACGCAGCGACTTTTGCTTCCACCGCGCCCCTCGCCGAGCGTCGCCGTCGTCCTCGCTCTCCGAGCCGAAGATGCCTAGCGCCGCGCGCTCTTTCGGGTCTCGACCGCCGAGTCGGCGTTTCTTGCGCGGCTGGAAGCTGGAGAACTCGTTGTCACCTCCATGAGAGAAGTCGTTGTCGTTGTCGTCGCTGTCGGATGAGGAATCGCTTGCAGCCGCGGCAGCTTTGGTGAACTGGCGCGAAAACGGCTGCATGGCAATTGAGAGAGCCTGGTAGTAAGAAGCAAGTTGAAAAGGAAGATAGTAGAGCAAGATGGAACAAAACGGGAGGTTTTTGGTGATTTCTCCCCACGCAGAAGTGTGTTCAAGAAAGATGTAAGTGAATGAAGAGGTTCGAAAAAGAACAGAAAGAAAGAAAAAAGTCAGCTTCCAGAAAAAAAAAGAGGATGATTCAACGCGCCTATCTTATCGCGTCTAGGCTCCAAAGGCGGTGTAGCGCGAGCCCAAAAGACCCGGCAGAATGTGCTTTGCTTATGTCTACAGCTAGGCGGTGAGGGAGGATAGGATCGCGAGATCGGAACAGATCAGAAACATTCACAGCACCGAACGACGCCGGAGCGAAGAAAATCTTTACGTACTCTCTTCGGCATTGGCTCGATCCAAGAACACGAATAGGCTCCCGTAAATTCTTTGGGTCCTGAAGACCTCAACGGGATTTCTCCAACTATTTCTTTCATTCACTGTGATGTCGCTACAGCCGAAATGGAATCCACTCGTTCTGAAGGGAGAAACGTCGCCTTTTTCGACGAGAAAACCCCGAGAAAAACCAGCAAACACCCCTCGGTGGACTCGTTCAAAATGGCTCAACAAGAAGACCGACGACTCAAGATTTTGATACTAATCACGATGGATGCCTCACAAGGCATCTTTGGCGACACTATGGTTTATCAGAGAGAGAGAGAGAGAGAGAGAGAGAGAGAGAGAGAGAGAGAGAGAGAGAGAGAGAGAGAGAGAGAGAGAGAGAGAGATACCTGACAACTGACGTGCATGCGACGTGATCAGGGGATGAACAAACGCCCACAAGCCACAGTCCGTGGAAGATCAGATGGGAGGGAGGAGGGAAGAGAGGGAGGAAAGAGAATCAGTGTTCCCCTGACTTCCTCTCTTCCTTTGTGCAGCAGCTGAAATCCGGGAATTCGTGTGNGAGAGAGAGAGAGAGAGAGAGAGAGAGAGAGAGAGAGGGAGAGAGGGAGAGGGAGAGAGCACCACTAACACCAGTGACCAATAGCCCCGATTACAACCAGTCACGACGGGGTGACGCGTCTCGTACAGTACGTTGTGCAACAGCCGGTTGTCCCATCACCACAAACGCCATAGACCCAACCCCAGGTCAGGGGTATCCAGCCCGGAGCTCCGCTTCCGTCCGATGCATCGGGCCACCAGAGCGGCGCGGGTTACGCCGGAGCGATTCCCCTCG
Source organism: Knoxdaviesia proteae (assembly GCA_001510565.1). Classification (NCBI taxonomy): domain Eukaryota; kingdom Fungi; phylum Ascomycota; class Sordariomycetes; order Microascales; family Gondwanamycetaceae; genus Knoxdaviesia; species Knoxdaviesia proteae. The sequence continues at coordinate 175,486 of LNGL01000026.1, forward strand.
ACCAGATGAACAAGGAGCAAGGGTCCGCCCCGCCGATGATGGCTCCTCCGGCGATGTGCGGCGGCGGTGTCGGCCCGGATGGCCAGATGATGATGATGATGATGGTGTAGCCGCCAGGATTCTACGCCGTCATGCCACTCGAGAGGCTCCGCGGGTCGCCGGCCGTGCCTGTACTGCCGCCGCGTCGGCATCACCAACGTCGACTACCAGTCCGCAAACTACGCCCACATGAGCGCCGCGTTGACATGCTGCTGCATCTGTCTCGGCTATATCCCCTACTGTGTTGACGATCTGAAGGACGTCAATCACCACTGCGCAGCCGCAAGTCATCCGTTCGCTATTCCTTCAAGCCTGGACTTGTAGACCAGTTTGCTAACCCGTGTTTCTCTCCCCGTTTGCCAGGGTGGGCTTCTTCTCGCCACGTACCACCGCAGTAAGCACACAGAACTTCGCGTCATCCCCCAAACTCTTCCACAACACGGTGCCAATGGCCAGCGCGGGGCTGCACCAAGATGGTGAGTGGATGCCCCCAGATACGCATAGGTGTGCTGTGAAGAGGAGTGCCTGCAAGACGTAAAATGTTTCTGGATATTTTAGTGGCGCACATTCATCTGGCTGTGGTGATGAATCTGGGTTGTTTCATTTGTCTGGCGTTATGGTTGGGGGCTCTTGGGTTCTTTGTGTCTCAATTGTTCTGTGCCATCTTTTTCTCTTTGTTCTGGAGGCAACTGACGGATACCATAAGAGTTTGAAAGTAATGGAAACATTCACTCTAATTTATATACCTGCTCTGCAATACGATATGGGTTGGTTTAATGTCAAGTTGAAGTTGGCTGAGGTCTTATGTTGACAGCTGCCAAGAGCTGTGCTGCCAGCTGGCCAGCTAGTGTCACCTGGTCCACCTGGCAACAGGAAAGAGCCTAAAAGTCTATAGTCTGTTGATTTCCCCATTTGTATGAGTCTAGGCTGTCCCTTCCCTGTTTTTTGGCCCCAAATTCCCTGGATTGCACCTTCCAGTGTTTGCTCTTGTTTTGTTTCCCTGATTACATACACACAACCACCACCCACACTTTTTGTCCCCTTGCTATTTTATTTTCCTTCATCCTCCAAATAATCATCACCACCATATCTTGGTATTTACTTCATTTTCTTTCCCCCTCTCACCTCGGCTTTTATTCTTCTTCGCAATTCTTGGTTTCTTAGTTCATCCATTTCCCAGTATAATCATATTGTTTAATAGGTTTCTTCACATCCACTTCACTACCACTTCTCTTCCGTTTTGCTCTCCCCCGTCGGCAACCGCTTGGCTCCGGAGACATAAACACACATCACGACCCCTCGTCGCCGTTTCCATTCCCTGCCGCTGTCACCGGTTTTTGCCGCCCCCGACCGGCGCTTCAAGGCCGCCCTCTCTGGATCCTCCCCCTCCGGATTTCCTTCGCCGATACTGCTCTCTGTCGCCGCTCCCACAAGCTGTTTCCTCCGGCTGATCGGAAGCTCCCCGTTATCGCGTCCTTCCCCTCCCTCGAACACCGACAATCCCTAGATTACCACATCCCGCAGCCCCGAAAAAGGCAGGATCAGCTCGTGCTCCGTGAATACCCGCTCTCGCCATCTTCCGCTCCTGTCGTGTGCTTCCTGGCTGCTCTCTTAGTGAATCTCCCAGCTCTGCGCCACACAGTTCGTCATCTCTGTGAATAATCTCGCGCCTCACACATCCAGCCGTGGCTTCACCGCCAATTGTTTCACCGTGAGGAACTCCAAGGTACGCTTTCTTTTTTTCAGGTGATCTCGTGTCCGTGTCTGTGACCTCTCTCTGCCTCTCCTCCTATCACCCTTTGTCGCCGTGTCTCTGTGTCCCGTGTTTTTCTTTTCTTGTGGCTCTCACATTGTGCCTCTTCTTCTCCTGTCTCGCGTGGCTTCGCCTGCTTTCGCTGGTCTGTCGATTCCGCTGCTGTCGCCGTGTGTGCCTGACTCTGCAAGATGTCCTGTGCGAAGCACTTCCACCTCCTCCTTCCCTCCCTTCTTCATGCCTCTCTTTCCCTCAGGTGTCCTTGGCCAGGTCCAAACCAGCATTCCAAGTCTCGATCTGCTGCTCTTTGCCATTTCTCTCTGGCTTCTTTCTTGGTTCTCTACGGCTTCTGTTCACTTTGCTGTGTCTACTCCTCATCCCTCCAGATTCCCCGTGTTTTCGCTGCCTTCCCGTGGTTATCTTGCCATGGTGGTCCAGACATGGATGTGAACGATTCTCGGAGAAGGCCAAAATGGATTGGAAAACTAATGAACTCTATAGGCCGTTCTCGTCCGTCTCCGACTTCGCATTACACTCGATATCGCATTCCCGACCCTCCCCGTTTGAATTTCTCCGTGACAGACTCGCCACTGTTCAATATGGCCGACGAAGAAGACTTCAGCTCCATCCCGATCGTAGATCGATTCACCCATAAGGTTTGAGCTACCACATCATGCGGGGTCCCGTGTCCGGGAAGAACCAGGAAGAATAGCCGCAAAACTCTCTCTCTAAACACATATTCTTACCTATATATTGTTCTCTTTCTCCCTCTAGTCCTGGAAAGCCCGTAAAAGCGGCTACGAAGAAGCCGCTGCTCAGTTCGAGAAAACCGTCGACGAATATGACGCCACCTTTCGGCCATTCTTACAAGAAGGCAGCCTGTGGAAGGGTGCCGTTGCCGACTCGAACGTCGCCGCCCAACAAGAGGGTATCGCCGCGCTATGCGCATTTCTAAAGTACGGCGGTCGAGATCAGTGCGTACGATCACGAAGCCATGCCGTCTCCGCCATTGTCGAGAAGGCTCTTGCCTCCACCCGTGCCGCCACAAAGACCAACGCCGTCGAGGCACTGCTCCTATATGTTGAGCTAGACTCGGCAGCCCCGATTATCGAAGACCTACTCCCCGGTTTAGCGAATAAGCAGCCGAAGATTGTCGCTGCCACCCTAGCCGCCCTAACCGCCATCTTCCACAACTACGGCTGCAAGATTGTCGATCCCAAGCCCGTGCTAAAGATTTTGCCCAAGGCCTTCGGCCATGCCGACAAAAATGTGCGAGCCGAAGCAACGAACCTGAGTGTTGAGTTGTACCGGTGGCTCCGGGAAGCCATGAAGCCCCTGTTCTGGGGCGATCTCAAGCCTACCCAGCAGAATGACCTCGAGGCGCAATTCGAAAAGGTCAAGGCCGAAGGTTCCCCGAAACAGGAGCGTCTGTTGCGGTCACAGCAAGCAGCCCTTGCACGTGCCCCCGCCGCTGCTGAAGTTGACGATGCGGGCGACGATGATGGTGGCGACGATGCTCCTGTCGAAGTCGATGTGTTTGATCTAGCCGAGCCGCAGGATGTGTTGAAGAACATTCCCAGCAACTTCTCCGACGGTCTAGCATCATCCAAATGGAAAGAGCGCAAAGAAGCCCTCGACGCTCTTCATGCTCTGCTCGACGTTCCCCGTATCAAGGATGGCGACTTTCACGAGATTAACCGCGGTCTAGCCAAGTGCATGAAGGATGCCAACATCATGGTTGTCACCACGGCTGCTCAGTGCATCGAGCTGCTTGCCAAGGGCCTCCGCCAGAGCTATGGCAAGTACCGCGCCACTGTCATGGCTCCGATCATGGAACGGTTGAAGGAGAAGAAGCAGGTTGTTGCCGACGCGCTTGGTGCCGCCCTAGACCAGGTGTTCCTTGCTACTAATCTGACAGACTGCCTCGAAGACATTCTCGCCTTCCTCACTCACAAGAACCCTCAGGTAAAAGAGGGCACCATGAAGTTTCTAATCCGCTGTCTTTGCACCACCCGTGTCGTGCCGGCGAAGGCGGAGATCCAGACAATTGTTGAGGCTGCCAAGAAGCTCCTGTCTGAGTCGAGTGAAGTTCTGCGGTCTGGTGGTGCTGAAGTGCTGGGAACTATCATGAAGATAATCGGAGAGCGGGCGATGAACCCCCACATGGAGGGACTTGACGATATCCGCAAGACCAAAATCAAGGAGTTCTTTGAGTCTGCTGTAGTCAAGGCCAAGGACAAGCCGAAGCCGGCGCCGGCTCCCGCCCGGGCACCGCCTAATGGGCCGCCCAAGAAGATTGTGGGAGGCGGCCCCGGCCGGAAAGCGCCTGTCAAGAAAGTCGGCGCGCCCATCATGCCTCCCGAACCCGATCTGGCCGCTCAACCTACGGCTAAGCCTGCTGCTAAAGTGGGAATGCCCAAGGCGTCCGGCCTTGCTGGCCTGAAGGCGCCCCAGAAGCGTCTTGCTGCCCCTGGCAGCTCTCTCGCCTCCCCGAAGCGGCCAGTCTCTACTGCTGGACCGCCCATCATGCCGGAAGACGAGCCCGCAGCATCACCCCCTCAAGCCTCCGCGCGGCCCGGCATGCGGGGCGGCCTGGCCGGACGGTCACTCACAAAACCCGCCACTGCCCCCATCATGCCGCCCGACTCGCCCACCCCGCCACCGTCGTCCTCGTCATACTCGATGGCGGGAGGCTTTACGCCGTTGGAGCGGGCGGAGCTGGAAGAGCTCCGCGCCGCCAACGACCGGCTGATGCGCCTGATTGAAGACTTGAAGCAAGACCGCGGCAAGTTGGTATCGGAGATCCAGGAGCTCAAGAACAGCAACGCCAGCCTAATCGAGGACCACACGCGGGACGTGCTCAGCATCAAGGCCAAGGAAACCCAGCTGGTCCGGGCGCGCAGCGACGCCGAGGCCACCGAGCAGACCAACGAGCGGCTCACGCGCGAGCTAGACCGCCTCAAGCGCGCCCTTAGCCACGCGGAGGGCCTGACGCCCAGCAACAACGGCATGCAAAGCCCATCGGGCATGACGTCCCCAACGCACGACGACGCGGGTATTTTCCGCGACGGTGGCGCGCCGGGTGGCTTTGCCCGTCCCGGCTCCGCCAGTCGCAACCGCATCAGCTACCAGAGCACGTTCTCCGAGGAGAAGGAGAACGGCGAGTCGGTGTACCCGCCGCGGTCGAAGCTGAGCCCCGAGCTGCGGTATCCCGCAGCCATGTCCTCGGCCGGCGCGGGCGGTGGCCCCGGTGGTGTGTCGGTGTCGGGTCGGGGATCGCCGGCCCGTGGATTCCGCTACGCCGCGGCATCGGGTGGTGGTGATGATCACCATGGAAACGGCGGTGGTATGGGTGGAGGCAACAGAAGCCTGCCGCAGCCGTCTGCGCAAGCACCTGCAGCCGGAGGTCCTCCGGGCGGCGGTGAGAACTGGAAGCGTGCTGCCGAGGTTACCAGCCAGCTGAAGGCGCGGATTGAGCAGATGAAGGTTCGTTTTTCCCTCTTCCATTCGTCGTTGATGCAAGTTGTACCCATTTTCTAACTGGTCTTCTTAACCTACTACAGGCCAAGCAAGGCATCACACGGCCGTAAATCACCTTACCGCCGTCCGTCTCCTCCCACAATATCTAACACCCTCTCATGCCCCGAACCCGCACAAGTCCGTATACAGTGGTATATGTACATAGCCCCCTTTTGAATTCCGTGTAATTTTCTCTTCATAGCGCAGCCCCCAGATCTGCACAATCCGTTTTCTTCTTCTTCTTTTTTTTTTTGCTCTATCAATGTGGTGATGACCTGCAGATAAGGAATAGACAGGAGAATGGAGGTATCGGGATGGGAGTCTTTAACAGCATGCCTGCATGATAAGGTTTTTATTTCCAGTTGAAGAGAGCCTCTATTCCTCTGCTTTCTGGCATTAGGAGGAGATCTTTTCTGTCTTCCGCGTGCATTGGTAGAAGGAGTCCCCTTCTTTTTTTTCTTCTTCTTGGTTGTGTCCAGCTGTTTGTTTTTTCTCTTCTCCTGTACCCGTTGGCTGTTTGTTGATGAATCCTATTATGAAGATTAATACCAAAGTTTGCTTTTGCGGTGTTTGTATGTTCATTCTATACCCTAACCCTTAAGATAGGTTCAACAATGCATCTTCATGATATGCTTCTCTGACTTGATCCTGAAGGAAATAGCTAATATTCATGGCCGATCAAATGGATAAAGCTGTGTGGCACGGCCTTTAAAAGTACTTATATTATAAGTGTAAGTGTGTATGTGAATTAGTACAGACTTGTGTGCTATTAAAAGGAGAACCCCCCCCAATTCACCAAACTCCAAATTGTCATGAACTTTTTGAATAACCTATCTACTGGCCTTGACACACTGCACCAACAGAAAACAAAGAGAAAAGAGATACAGACACCCTCACTAGCCCCACTACTGACTCTTGAACCGCCGGTTGAACTCCTCGACCGCCACCGCGATCATGCGGTACAAGAACGCGCGACCCGACTCGTCCGAGACGGGGATGAACGGGCCGTTGGCGCCGCCGCGCAGCACAATGCCGAGGCCGGTGCGTTCCTTGCGGATGGTCTGCACATCCCGCAGCGGCACGTCCCATTCAGACGCGAGCCGGCGAGACCGGATGAGCAGGATGCGCGCAAACGTGACCATCACCACGACGTCCTCGCGCGGCAGTTCCAGGTGGGCGATGTACAGCTCGTCGAAGTACTTGCCGCTGTCGACCTGCTTCAGCCACGACTGGCCGAGGGCCTCGCGCTGTGAGTACGGCCGCACGATGCCGTCGGCGGGGATGAAGCGCGCCAGCCGCACGCGGTCCAGCTCTGACGCGTCGAACACCGTCGTGGTGTTGCGGATGCCTTCGCTGACGTTGCTCGCCATGTCCAGCACGCCGATCGCCGGCTTCGTGGCCAGCCCGATCACGCCCTTGCCGACCCCCTTGAAGAAGCCCAGCGCGCCCTGCGCCTCGGCGCCCTCCAGCGGCTTGAGCGCCAGCCCACTGACGCCGGAGATCATGCTGGTGACGAACGAGTTCGCACCCGCCGTCACGCCGTACAGCGCGTGCTTCGGGCGGTTGCGTGCACGGCTGATGCGCCGCCGGTCCTGGAACTGCTTGTCCATCGTGGCCGCAGCGAGGCCCTTGGCAAAACTGCCGGTGACCTTCGAGATGCTGTCGCTGAAGCCAAACACGCTCTTCTTGAAGAAGCTGGCCGCACCCTTTGCGATGCCGATTCCAAATTCCTCCGGCCGGTCGCTGAGGATCAGGCCCTGGTACGGCTCGTAGAAAATGTCCGTGATGCCGGAGCTGATGTTGTTGAACAGGCCGACCGGGTTGCCGAGGAAGTCCGCACTGCCCAGGATCTTGTGCACCTGGTACAGCGCCTCTTGGCTGTAGTGGTTCGACACGCGCTGGACGAGCACGGGGATCGATACGCGCACATTGTCCAGCATCAGCGCGTTGAGTCGTAGCGGCGCGTCGTTGATGTTGCCTATTGCCATGGTCATAACGTTCAACAGGAACATGAACGGGTTCCGCGACGTCATGCGCGATTCGGCGTTGACCACCTGGGTGCGCATGAACGAGATGTTGACCGACATGGGCTGGATGTTGAGCACCTCAAAGTAGAAGTCTTCGCCAACGGCGCGTTGCTTGGGTTCGGGGATATCAAGAGACTCGTCGCAGAGCTGAACATTGTCGTCGTCATCGCCAGTCCCGCCGCCGCTACCCGAAGCCGACAGGGCCGGGATACTTGTAAAGTCCAGCAGCGCAAACATGAAGTCTTCATCCATCTCCACCGTCATTTCCTGGATCAGAATCGTGGCGTATTTGACGTAGAACACTCCATAGGAATCATCCTTGAGCCGCGTGATCATCGCATGCACCGACGGATGAGCATCAACTTCTTGGGCTTTCTTGGGTACCACGCTAGGGTACAACACAATCGGGAAGATTCCTCCGTACAACTGGTTGTCGATCTGAATCCATTTCACTGCCAGACTGAATGTCTGGTACAGTTGAGACTCGTTGTAGCGGAGCTGGACGCCGCGGAACGTGATATATGCCAGTTCGCGCGCCTGGGTATTGACGAGAGAGATGCCAATGCCCGAAAGGTTGAGCTGCATGTGGATAATAGTCTTGCCGCCAGCCTCAGCCTCGGCCGACTCGGACCCGGGGGACGGGGCTCCAAGCCGGTCCCTGGACCCACTTCCGGAGCTAGCGGAGACGGCCGTCGTCCGGGCCGACGCCGAAGCTGCCGATCTGCTCTTGGTGAGCTCTGAGCCTGGACGCACCTTCTTGGAATTAGAGAGAATGAGCGTCTGCATCGGTCCATCCGCTGCTACCGTGATATCGACAAGCCGGTGCTGGCCGTTGGGCGCTACAAACTTCATTGGCTGTTGCGTACCAATCTCCGAAAGCCGCACGTGCCGTTCAATGCCATGAGTGCCGATGACAATCTCGCGATATTTGGCAGCTGGGAAGTCCCATGCATATGGCATGATGCTCCGCGCCGGCAGTCGGTAGCGGATCGGCTTCCAGCCTGCCTGCAGCTCGATGCCGTCCTCGTCGACGTAGGGATTCGCCTGGTAGAAGACAAATTCGGCCGAGCTTTCGTTGCGCATGGAGAACGGCCAGTTCTTGGCTTCTAGAGTGAGGTGAACGAAGATCGTAGCGCCCTCCATGAGAATTTCTGCCCGAACCAGCCGCTGTCGCTGACCGGTCTTCGCAATCTTGATGTGCGTGGTGCCAAGATCGGCAATATTGAACGGCGCCGTCCACTGGTTGTTTAGTCCCGGGAAGCAGAGGCAAAGCTGCTTGACTGCGGCCCGGCTCATAAACTGCAGCGGCTGCAGCGCTCCCGGCCGAAGTGTTGTGAAGCCAGACGAGCTCGGCTCGCGCACATTGATCTCTTCGCCAAGCTTGTTCTGCAGCACAAAGCGGGGAGCAATCGTCACCACCTTGCACAGCTTGTATTTGCCGCTGCCGGCTTCCACGCCGATTCCCGCGTGCACTTCGGTAGTCCCGGAGAGAGACGCCAACACCACCTCAGTCGAACTGCCGATGGCCTCAAAAGACTGCGGCTTGCTCCAGTCCGAGTCGCCGAGTTTGATGCTGGCGCGGTTGTGGTTGTCGGAAGATCCAAACGAGAACATGAACGGCTTGGCTTGAGGACGGCCGCCGGCAGACGCCGAACCGCTTTCGGCACTGTCGTCGCCAAAGTCAATGAGATTCGCCGGCATGGCGGGCTGTCCAACCTCGCCGGCCGCCGGACGGCCTCGGGCGCGGATGCTCAAGTTCATGCCGGTCTTGTTCAGAATCACATATGGGCTGTACACCGTAACCTTGAAAGCTCCACCGCTATCCGGAAGCTTGAAGTAGTGAAGCTGGAGATGCAGGTTGAGGCCTTGATTGTCTTTGCACACGAGGCCGTTTTCTTGTCTGAAGTCGCCGTTGTTGCCGGAATTGATAATGGCAAAGTCGCTGGGCTTGAACACCGTGTCCTGCATGTCGATATTAACCAAAAGCAGATGCGAGAGTTCAACCACATGGATGGGGCTGACTCCACCCTTTCTCAGGAAGTTGCTCCAGTCCCGCTTGGTATTCTTGTCGTAGATTCGGTACTTGAAATCATACGGAAGCAGGTTCTCAAGAACAATCGGTGCCGACAGGCGGATCTTCATAAAGGGGTAGTTTCTGGTGGGGAAGCAGTATTATTAGTCTCTGATCTCCTGAAGGAACAGATCTCAGGTGGTAACTTACTTGGTCAGAGGATGCGCCTTGTCAAACCGCGCGCACACCTGGAAATAGAACGGCTCGCCATTCTCCCCCTTACACGCCATGGTGCGGGTCGGACGGCCCAACATCTCCGTCCACCGGATACCTTCGGATGACCACCCATATCCGAAGCCCGAATCCGGCCGCACAAGCAGCAACTTGCTGTATACCGCACCGACCGGCGCCGGCCGCGCCTCTCCTGGCGCAATCTTCTCGATCTTCACCAGATGGCCCTCCTCGGCATCGTACACACCCAGCTCGACGGGGATCTGCGTGCAGTTTTCGACCAGCAGTGGCGAACGCAGCGTCACACACTTGATATTGTCGGTGCCGAGCGTGACTTCAACTAGGAGCCGATGGAGCGTCTCCTGGGTCTTCGGCCGCAGCGCAAACAGGAACTCGCCCTCCCGGCTGATCCGGACATTTCGCACCGGGTCGAAGCCGCTGCCATCCAGGAACACGCTGACCGAGCTGGACACGCCCTCCGACGACAGGTTCTCACGCATCTTCTCCCACGACTCAAAGCTCCACGGGGCTTCCTCGCCGTCTTCCAGGCGAGCCGAGATGGTCTCGACTTCCGCATCCGGGTCGGCCGCGGTTACGGCGCTTGCGCGTGGGGCTGTGACGGTGACATCGAATCCCGTATAGTTCCGGATCCGGTACGGCGCTTCAACTCCGCGTGGCTTTCCAAGCACGTCCTGGTCGGCGCGGAGGAAGGCCAGAGAGTTCGCTGCAAGAGACATCGTAGCGGTAGTGACGGTTACGTCAAACGTCTTGTTCGAGCTGACGTCAAGTGACAGCATTCCCGTGCGCTGGTCCCGACCAACGCCGAGATCAACACTCCATGGCTCAATCAGTGGTTCCCACGCCGACTTGGAGAAGTTGTACACATTGGTGTACATGTCGATGGTCATATGGCCCTTGAGTTTGGATGACCAGTCCTCCGCTGCGGCTGTGAAGCCCTTGATACCGAGATCGAGAATCGGCAACTCGTGTACGTCGCCGATCAACACCACACGGATTCCTTCGAAGCTTGCGGTTAGATGCTCTTTTCTCTGTTCTAGAAGCGCAAGGTCCGGAGACCACTGGCCAGTGCCAGACGCTGCTCCTCCAGGCCCAGATACGCCAGTTGGCGCGGCCGTGCTGACCAAAGTTGCCGCAGCAGGAGGCCGTCCGCCGGCGTTGCTGATTGTCCGTCTCCGGGTTCCCGCAGATCCGGCAGTCAGCTTTGACCCGTCGCCTTGCTGCTGTTGCTGCTGCTGTCCGGAAGATTGAATGTTGTTGCCGGAAAGTTCCGACGCCTTAGCCAAAATCTGCAGAGCCAACAGGATATCACGCAGCGATAAACGCAAAATAAGCGGATCAACATCCACATGAAGCGTGGTGACATCAGGCATGTTGGAGTCCATAGACATCTGGATTGAAAAGTCGTCGATGATGCGCAGCCGCGACGTCTCGAACTTGTCCATCCGGCACAGGAACATGCCGACTTCCGCAGCGTGGAAGGTCAGCACATGCTGCGACGACAAGAGCACCTGCTTGGTGCCGAGGACAATGGCCTCGGAGCTTGTGGTGAGAGGATTGGCAATCAAGATCACTTGTGCGTCGACAACGTTAATACGGAACGCGACCTTCATTGCCAAGGGGGTGCTTTGCTTGTGGGGATGGTTGGGCTCAGTGGCCGGAGCCTGGAACGGACTAACGGCGGCACCGGGACTCAGACCGGGCCCGGACCCGGGGACTGGACTGTTGAGTCCACTGCTGAAATGGCCCGAGCTTTCTGGGTGTCCCGTCCACGTAACCTGCATCGAGTCGGCGTCGGATTCGTACGGCGATTCTATCGTCGGGGACAACATCACCTCGTCGCCATCGGCCAACTTGACCACTGTAGGTTGAGAAGTCTGGAAGCCGGCAGTGACGAAGCGCTGAATTGCAAACAGGTAATCCAGCGCAAAAATGACTCGCGGGCTGTCGAGCGTAACAATAGCAATCAGATTGCGCTGCGCACCACCGGAAATGGTCACATTGGCCATGAGCTGCTGCACATTCTTGTTCCGCGACGACATGATACGGCGGAACTTGTTCGTGCCCCGGGGCCGGGTATCGTGGATAGTGAACGAATCGATCAGCAGCTCGCCCTCCATTGACCCATCTGACAGCATGCGCAGCTTGGCCTTGGCTACATCCAACGAGAATCGGGACAGCGCAGCCTGTTCAAGCGGGCCCACCGGATCGTCTTCGTTGGCCGTAATCAGGTCCAGACCCATGGTCTGTACGTCAAACACAACATCCAGGCGTGTCCACACCGCCCGGCCGGCGAACAGTTCCGGGCCCTGGTCGATACGCATCTCGCTGGAAACTGAAGTGACCGAATCGAACGTCTGCGCACGTGGTGGAAGTCGGGGAGGGGCTCCGTCATCTCCGGCATACGCGGGAAGGTCCACTGGATTGGATTCCGGACCGATGGCTCCGGGAAGCTGGTCGTATCCGCCCTGAAAAGCGGCCGGCACCGTTCTGGACAGCTCCAGAAGGAAACTGAGCTGGTACGGAGTGAGGTTGAGATTCACATCAGACATGTTGCTGCGCACTTCAATCTCTGGTCGCTTAGACCCTTCCTGGTGCTCAGTAAACAGGATATTGAAGCCGAGATCGACATTGGACAGCATCTGGAGCTCCTCTGACCGATCCCGGCTGTAGTGGAAGTGGGACGCGAGCTTGATATTCCGGATTCCAGCAGAAATCTTCATGGCACTGGTTTCGGGAGCTCCAGCATCGCCAATGACCGAGAACTCATTGTTGGCGTAGATCTCGCCCAGATACGCCGTGAAAACGTCGCGCTTGCCCAGAGACGGCATCGTGGCGCGCGGGAAGACCACAATCGGCGTCATGATCACCACGTTGAACTTGATGCGGCTGTTGCTCTGCTGGATCTGGGTGGCCTGGTTGGCCGCCGCCTGGCGCGCCGCGTTATACAACGCCTGCATGCGTCCGAACTTGACCAGGAAGTTGAGGATCTTCCGCACAGGTTCCTCAAGGAACGTCAACTTGATAGATCCGGCGCGGAGATACACTGACGAGTCGTAACCCGGGTACGTGTCCAGGTTGATGGGATCAAAGGTCTCGTAGCTGAAGTCTGCCAGTTCGTCACCTTCAACAGTCACCAGAGTCCGGAGCGGCGAGTCTGCCGAAACGCCAGTGTTAACGTCGTCAACCAAAATGAAGTCTCCTAATCGAGCCGAAATGCGCATTGTGCGGCCCAGCAGGAAAATGCCCACATCGGCATGCTTCAGGGCCAGCGTGGCGAGTCGAATACCGTCGTTGTTCAGAATTAGACGGATAGTCTTGAGTTCAACCTTGACACGAATCGATCCATCCCGGGGAGCTTGCTGGGCCTGTTGGATCTGTTGCTGTGGCTGTTGTGTGGCTGCAGCATTGTTGTTCCCATTATCAGTGAAAGTGATGAGAATGAAGTCGAGAAGCGTGAGCAGTGTGTTTCTCGTCACAACCACGTTGATTGTCGAAACTTCAGCGGTGATATTGGTGTCGATGCCCTCGTATATCGGCATGAACTCTGGAGATTCCCGATTAACACGGACATACTTCACATGCACCAGACTGCGGTTCTGCTGGCGATCCTCTAGATCTCCCGTAGACACAATCGACTTGAACTGGGCAGGCACATCTTCAACAAAGTCATCCACTGTGACGGACCCAAGGGAAACCTCGGCCACCATATCAAACGGACGGTTGTAGAAGTGTAGATCAAAGTTCTCAGCGACCAGCTCAACAAGCAGCTGATCGGGCTTCCGCCGGTCTGGATCGCTGCGGTATAGAGAACCTTTCAGCACATCGACCTTGAATTTGAGCTCAAAATCGCGCTGCTGCATGCGAATCTGGTCATTTGCCATACCAGCTGGAGCGTCTTCAAAGGTTTCGTCATTATCTTCTTGCATGAGATCATCGTCATCAGCAAGAATCGGTTTCTCCTGGGGCATAAACAGATCGGATTCTCGCCTCGACGATTTAGTGTTGCCACGGGACCGTGCGGTTGGCGGCCGCGACGGAGTGGTCGGCGATGCAAGTGAGAGCTGAGATTTTGAGGTCAAAGCTTGTGACGATCGTGGAGTCTTCACTGGCTGAGGTAGTGGCTGTGGCGGTGGTGTTGGTTGCCGCCGTTGGTCTATCGTAGGGTCACCAAACCGCGGGATCGCCACGTTGATGATTTGCATCAACGTCTTGTACTTGTCGTCAGACATGGCCGCATGAAGCAGCGGAAGATGGCCGGATACCTTCAGCCGCGTCAGGTTCGGAGCCTTTGGCAGGATCGATATCTCCACCACAAAGTCAACGTTGATCTGGTCGACCACGTGCATCATCTTCGTATCAGCCCGCACAGCGAGCTGCGACTTTGTCTCATCGATGGTCGGTCCAATCAGAACCTGTGTTGACGACAGCTTGACCAGGAACTTGTCGTACATCACCGACTCCAGGCGGCGCAAGTCTTCGTCGTTATAGGTTCGGCGTTCTTTTTCCTTAATCTGCTTCATTGTCGTCTTATCGACGAGCTTGCTGGAGACACTGATGTGTCCGGCATCGAGAATCAGGCATGTCGATCCGGGAGTTGTCACGCTCACGGGGACAATGATGAGAGGAGCCTGGAGGTCGAGTTGGGCGTTGATGGCCTTGTGCTCTGTCAGGGCAAACTCCAGACCAGCGCGGGTTTGCTCACGGAATGTCTCGACGGTAGCGGTGGCCGACTCCATCAGAGCTGTGATGGACTCCAAATGTCGTTCGGGCGGCCGGAAGAAATCGACAACTCGAACAATGAAATTGGGATTCCAGATAATCTCCAGAGGCTTGAGTCGAGCTACCAGAGCCACATCTCCTTCACGCTCAATGGGGTTGTTCTCAATCTCGAAGTAGAACAGAGGATCCTCACGAGATCGTGATATGTCGTTGGAAGACAGTCTCTTGGAGGACGGAGCCGTCGGGGCATCCTTGAGTCTCACCAGTTCGGTGTAGAGAGTATCAGGGGTAGTGCCATCGTGCACACGCAAAGCACCCAGGCTGACATCGGCAAGGAACGAGTCGGGCCGTTGCGAAACATTCGCCTGCAAGCCGTCAAAATGCAAGCTGAGAAGATCCCGGAGCACTCCACCGGCAAGAGTCTTCTTCAGCGTGAAACTTCCCGAACTCAGAGCCGCCTCTACCCGTAGAGTAACAGAGTCCTTGGGGATATCCACAGCACTGGCCAGGGCCGTCTTCTCGTCCCAATCAATGACTTCGTAGAGCTCTTTGCGCTGCTCTTCGGTGATCTGGGTGTTTTCAGTTCCGTCATCAGACGCAGCCTGGTCGGGTGTAGGCTCCGCGGGTTTGGCGCCCCAGACCCACGACAGCCAACTTTGTTGCTGGTCAGCAGCAGCTGGCTTCGGGGCCGCTTCTTTCAGAGCAGCGTTTTCCTTCTTCAATTGGTTGCGCGCAAGGGTTCTCCAGAACCGCAGGTCTTCGTAGCCGAGTTTGCGGTCCAGCCGGTCCAGGTCTTTAGTTTCATCTTCAGAGAAAGGAAGGTTTTGTTTCTTCTTCTTGAAAAGCTCGATGTACCGTACCCGATCGTCCCGCCGCTCTCGGAAGTAGTCCCATGACCACTTTCGGTTACGTTCGTGGATCTTGTCGAGCACCGCATTACCGGCAAACCGAAACCAGGCACGCGCGTCTTCCTTAGGAGTAACGCCCTTGGGTTGGTACTTCTTATACTCGCGATGGCGGATGAAGTAGTGAAACAAGTCCACCATCATCAGCGCGTCTCGGTACTGGTTATCGTCGAGAACAAGGCCAATCTCTTCGAATATAAAACTGGCTTTCAATCGCGGGGCGTGGACGTCTCCGGTCTTGTCGAGTTCGAGTTTTGCTTGGCCGCTGACGGGGCGCAGGATGTATTGGTGGTTGAGAGCGTCTTCGTCATGGTTGGTATGTCGTTCGATCATGCTCTTGACCTTTTCCACAAACACGTCATGAGACGGAGATTGGGATGGATCGGCGTCCCGGCCGGTGCCGAGCAGATCGGTGTCGGTGTTCCAGTATACTGACAGGGCACCTAGGGTGGCGAGCTTGTGGGTAGTGGAGAGGGTGTCTTGGATGAATGCCGGGGTCCAGTTGCCGTCTGTGCTGATAGCACTGAACTCAGCAAGGGTTATACCGAGAGCAAACGGGTGGCCGGGGGCCGATATCGAGTCTTCGTAACGAATGTGAATGTTCTTGACTTCGACCTGAAGGTTGTCGACAATCTTGGTGGCAAGACTTTCGGTGAAGCTTTGTGTGCGCTTCTGTTCCTCTTGACTGAGGCCCTCAATATTGCGCTCCCGCAACAGCTCGGCTGAGTCAAGCTTTTCCATCTTGAGTCGGACCTTGCGGTTTTCCTCGTCGACCTCGTCATAGTTGCTTTCCTCCTTTGGTGACGCCAGCAAGAACACATCTTCGATAAAGACTTTGACTGGGGCTCCTCTGAGGTTGGACCACGGAATGACGAGCTTCAGCTCTCCAAGATGGCCCTCCATGACGTTGATCGGCAGCTTTAACTGGTCGAGCGCCTCTCGACGGAGCTGAAGATTGCTGAGTTTGACATCTCCAGACCAGATTCCAACCTTCAGCTGAGCAGGGTCAAAGTTCTTAACGTACATGCCCAGGAAGCGGTTAAGCAACCCGGCAACGAGACCTTCGAGCATGCCGGGCGGGAAATGGGGCCGAATACTCCGACAGAACGGAGACCGGGAGCGGAGGGGTAGGAAGTATTGATTTCGGAGGTATCACCGGAGACAACGGTCGGCAGTGGATAACAGTGATATGGTATAAATCCGGGGAGGACGCCCCATGCGTTTAGAGGTGCTTTGCTGAGGGGTAGTGGCGTTAAGGACTTCGGATGGAGATAAGATAAGAGATGTGGGTGATCGACGGAGAGAAGAAGATCGCGGGGAATGCGGAGTAATCGGAACACGATATTATACTGTAGAAAGCTGAGGGAAGCGAGGAAGATATCGTCGGGTACAAGTAGAAGGGTGTTTGCAACGGTGTTCGGGATCGTCAATGCAAACGCGGCAAGGAGAGTTTGGGGAGGTTCACTACACTGATTAGGTTCGGATTGAAGATCTGACTGTATTGTGTTGATCCTCGATTTGTTTATACTAAGGTCTGAAAGTCATATAACAGCAGCTCGTTAGAATCGGAGTGATATCATTCCCATCGCAGAGTGACGGAACAGGCTAAAATCGGGCCAAAAAGAAGATGCCACGGCCCTGGATTCTGTGGGTATAGGCCGCTTTGGGAATTTTGGAGGGGTTTGTCTCACTATTGATGTTTTGTGTGGCTTCTCGAACATCGGGCCAAATTAGGGTTGATCCGAGCAACAAACACGGGAAGGAAGGACGGAGAAGAAGAAGAGAAACTGGGAGAAAAAAAGGCTTAAAATTGAGAGTCGGAGAACAGGAGGAAAAGAAGATAATTGGGGGAAACGATGATAGTAAGGAGGGGTGAAGGCTCGAATTATCGTGCGATGATGTGAGAGTGAGAAAGCTTTGGGCATTTTTCTTGGTCGGAGCATTAAGGCCGCGTGAGCTTTGGAGTCCGATTTGGCTGAGTCAGAGGCGGAATCACCGAAGTACCGGGCGCAGTCTAGGGTTCGCTAGGGTTGTAAGCGGCGATTTGGGGGATTTGTTGAAAGCAATATTTGGCGACGCGGCAGGTTAGGGTTGGGGTTACATGGTCTCTCAGCGCAGTGATTGGCGCGCATCAACACATCGCCATGTTTTGGGCTTCAACACAACAACCGATTGGGGCTGTTGGACTACTTTTGGCTTTAGGCTGATGGAAAAAAAGTTTGATGTTCACAATGGTATGGGTTCTTCCCCGCAAAGATCCCGGCTCTAGTAATCGCTAAAAGAGCCTCAGTAATGTGTAGATTCCAGGAACAGAATAGCCTCACCGGGACAGGACAGGAGACGGGGGAAACCTCCTCGTACAGTCGTTCAGCCGGTTCCGGGGCTTCGGCTCTCGAGTATCGGGGTCCGGACCGAGAAAGATGAACTAATAGTCGTTTCTGGGCAAAATTGAATTGCACATCCATGTTGGTTTGAAGATTGTCGGTACCGAAAAGGAGATGGGGATGTAACCCTAGACATTGAAGCTAACCCTAAATATTTGGCTTTGGCCAGAAACGCAGCCCGCCACTCAAGAACGTCATTTGCTTCATTACAGACAGAAAAAAGAAGAAATATACACAAAAAACAGGAACCTTCGCAGTCCGACACAAAATACCAAGAGCCAGAACTACACCAAGATCAAGAAATACCGGTAATCCCCCACTTGAGCGCACTACACCGACATCTTCATGGCAATGGTCTTGTGCGGCTCGTAGTTGGATATCACAAAATCCTCCAGCTTCCAGCCGTCAATGCTGCATCCCTTCTCCCGGGCAATTTCCAGGTCAGGGAATTTCCGCGGCTCACGCTCCAGCTGGGTCTTCAAGGCATCGATGTGGTCGATGTACACATGGGCGTCGCCCATCACATGAGTGAGGGTTCCGGGCACCAAGTCGCACACGTGGGCAATCATGTGCGTCAGAAGGGCGTAGCTGGCAATGTTGAACGGCACACCCAGACCCATGTCGCAGGACCGCTGGTACAGCTGGCAGTGCAGATGTCCGTTGGGCTTGGGCTTAGCCTCGGCGCCGTTGCCGTTCTGCTCACCGTTAGCTTCCGCCACGGCAGCAGCACCCGAGCCGGGATACGAAACGTAGAACTGGGCAAACATGTGGCACGGCGGCAGCGCCATCTTCTTGATATCGGCCGGGTTCCACGCCGAGAGGATCATGCGGCGGTCGTACGGGTTGGTGCGCAGCTTCTGGATGATTTCGGCGATCTGGTCGACGCCCTGTCCGGTATAGTCGGTTTTCGCGTCGACGTACTCGGCACCAAAGTGGCGCCACTGGAAGCCGTACACCGGGCCCAAGTCGCCGACTTCCCGGTGGCCCAGGCCGACGCTGTCGAGGAACTCGCGCGAGCCGTTGCCGTCCCAGATCTTGACGCCAACGTCGCTCAGCGCAAGCGAGGACGTATTGGCCTCGATAAACCAGAGCAGCTCGACGATGATGGCTCGGGTGAATACGCGCTTGGTCGTCAGCAGCGGGAGGATCGGCTTGCCGTTGTCGTTGAGCGAGAATTTGAGCGGCGTGGGGGCAAAGATAGACAGAGTACCAGTTCCGGTTCTGACGGGAGAGACACAATTTGGTTAGATGATATATTCCATGGGATCGAGGCCGCTCAAAGCAATGAGACTTCAAGAGACACAGGAGAAGTGAAGAGGAGGGGCAATGTGCAATACCTGTCAGGACGGCGTTCGCCATTCTCAAGAATCTCGCGAACGAGATCAAGATACTGCAGTTCCTCGTGGGCTGAAGACTTTGTCATGGTGAAGGCCTATGATCTAGGTTTCTAGAGCAACTGGAGATAAATAATTCAAAGAGCGGACAATAGTGTATTTTGAAGACCAATGGCAAAGTTTATGACTGTAACATGAAGAGCGCGGGGGAAATCTCATATCCCAGCAAACGCGGTATGGAAATATTAGACGCGTAAAGAGAGGCCGAGAATACTAGGACATTTCAAGCTTATCGATAAGAAGTTGTGATTAGATAAGATAACAAATTTTTATCAATTTCTTATCTTTTTTTTTTCTTAACTCAACCACCACAGATTTTTTTTCCTTGCTTAATCAATCACCACCAACAACAACCACAACCACATCAATTCACCCCAACATCTCTCCAAAAATGGCTCCCAACGCAGGCCAGAAGCGGAAATTCAAGGACTCTAATGGAGTCAAGGCCTCGGCCGGAGCCGTCGAACCGACTGTCACCGAAAGCGTGCCTAAGAAACTTCGCCGCGCCGATGCGAAGCCGGCCCCGAAGCCGGTAGAGAGCGAGGAGGACGACGACGAAGACGAGGAAGATGACGAGGACTTTGACGATGAGGAGGGAAGCGAGGATGACGAGAACGAAGAGGACGACGAAGATGTTGAAGATAACGAGGAGGAGCAGGAGCAGGAGGAGGAGGAGGACAAAGATGACAACGACGACGAGCCGCCCGTCTCCACCGACCTCCCCGCAAACGTGACCCTCCCCGAGGCGGCAGGCGACACCGCCACGCTGTTCTCGCAACTGCAGCTTTCCGAGAAGACCGCCAAGGCCATCACCGGCATGGGACTCACCGAGATGCGCGAGATCCAGCGCCGGGCGATTCCGCCGCTGCTGACCGGCCGGGACGTGCTTGGCGCGGCCAAGACCGGCTCGGGCAAGACGCTGGCGTTCCTGGTGCCGGCGGTGGAGATGCTGCACGCACTCAAGTTCAAGCCGCGCAACGGCACGGGTGTGATCATTGTGTCGCCGACGCGCGAGCTGGCGCTGCAGATCTTCGGCGTGGCGCGCGAGCTGATGGAGCACCACTCGCAGACGTGCGGCATCGTCATCGGCGGCGCCAACCGCCGCGCCGAGGCCGACAAGCTGGCCAAGGGCGTCAACCTGCTGGTGGCCACGCCGGGCCGGCTGCTGGACCACCTGCAGAACACGCCGTTTGTGTTCAAGAACCTCAAGTCGCTGGTGATCGACGAGGCCGACCGCATTCTCGAGATCGGATTCGAGGACGAGATGCGCCAGATCATCCGCATCCTGCCCAAGGACGACCGCCAGACCATGCTGTTCTCGGCCACGCAGACCACCAAGGTCGAGGACCTGGCGCGCATCTCGCTGCGCCCCGGCCCGCTGTACATCAACGTCGACCAGGAGAAGCAGTTCAGCACCGCCGAGGGCCTCGAGCAGGGCTACATTGTGTGTGAGGCCGACAAGCGCTTCCTGCTGCTGTTCTCGTTCCTCAAGCTGAACATGAAGAAGAAGGTCATTGTGTTCTTCAGCAGCTGCGCCTGTGTCAGCTACCACGCCGAGCTGCTGAACTTTATCGATATCCCCGTGTTGTCGCTGCACGGCAAGCAGAAGCAGCAGAAGCGGACAAACACGTTCTTCGAGTTCTGTAATGCCAAGCAGGGCACTCTGATCTGCACAGATGTCGCCGCCAGAGGCTTGGATGTAAGTATTCTTTCTCTTTTCTTTTTTCACTCCCGTCCCTTCCCCCTCGCCGTAATACAGCCCGGCGTCTAACCATTGATATCTCCCCCCACAGATCCCCGCCGTTGACTGGATTGTCCAGTTCGACCCTCCGGATGACCCGCGCGACTACATCCACCGCGTCGGCCGAACGGCGCGCTCCAACAACCGCGGCCGGTCGCTGATGTTCCTGCAGCCGTCGGAGGTTGGCTTCCTGTCGCACCTGAAAGCCGCGCGCGTGCCGATCGTCGAGTTCGAGTTCCCCGCCAAGAAGATCGTCAACGTGCAGTCGCAGCTCGAGAAGCTGATCAGCCAGAACTACTACCTCAACAAGAGCGCCAAGGAGGGCTACCGCGCCTACCTGCACGCCTACGCCAGCCACTCGCTGCGCACCGTGTTCGACATCAACAAGCTCGACCTCGTCAAGGTCGCTAAGAGCTTCTGCTTCTCCACCCCGCCGCGCGTCGACGTCACCGTCGGCGCCGGCATGAAGTCGAATACCGCTCGCCGCGCCTACGGCAGCCAGCCCCGGCAGAAGTCGCGGGGCGGCCGGAGAAGAATAAACTAGACTCCCAGAGCTTTCTGTCTGGGGTTCGGGTCTTTTTTTTTTTTTGCTTTTACGGTACTAGCATTGTTTGGCAGTTTTCTTTCAGTATTTCAGTATAAAAGTCGGCCTGGGTCATCATCAATTTGTTTCTTTTGTTTCTCGATTTCTTCAAGTTAGTCTGTAATGATACATGGGTTCACTTTTCTTTCACTCGATATAATGTTCATGTGAGTGTGGTAAGAAGAACTGGTACCTTTAGTTCATATCTCCTCCTTACGACTACCTGAAGCCTAAGCAATCCATCCTCCCCTCTTCACCTGCTCAAAAGAAGCAGTGTCACCCATCATCCATTGAAGAACCAATCTGCCCTCTCCGAAAGGAACAGAAATAAACAAGCAAATGGAGAGGAGCCCATCATAAGATCACAGCAGAAAACCAGAGCACAACACCAAAAAAGACACTTGAAGAGGGGGAATAACTTGATCAGTCGTAAGCTAAGAAGAACCTTTTTTATGCGTATCATATACCCATTATCCCAGCCATAGACGCCAAATAAAGTAGACATCTATCTCGATCCCATGTTTACTGCGGGGGTTGGGGCTGTTGTCCAGCCTGCTGCTGCTGGTTGACCCATTGCTGATACCAGAGCGCGACGTAGTTTTGGTATCCTCCATCTAGATAGTTGGTGCAGAATATCAGTATCTCATACAGACATGATGACAGAGTCTCCAGCTTGTATCACTTACACTGTGCATAGGGATCGACGCCGTCTGCTCCAACACCGGGAGGGGGTCCGCCAGGGGCAGCACCACCGTACCCAGAGGACGGTTGTTGCTGCTGCGGCTGTTGCTGATGGTAACCGCCTTGCTGCTGGTGATGTTGAGAGTAGTGACCGCCGCCACCGCCGCCGCCGCCGCGGCCTTCTCCGTCGT
The DNA here is from genome assembly GCA_001510565.1 of Knoxdaviesia proteae. NCBI lineage: Eukaryota > Fungi > Ascomycota > Sordariomycetes > Microascales > Gondwanamycetaceae > Knoxdaviesia > Knoxdaviesia proteae. Next base: position 197,685 of record LNGL01000026.1, read on the forward strand.
AGTTGCGAGAACGAGGAGGCGGGCCGTTCTTCTGAATACCGGAAACCCGACGTCGTTAGCCTCCAATACCGCGCCAAGTTAGGATCAGAGGGAAGAAACACTTACCACCACATCAACCTTCTCCTCGATGGCCTGCTTAGCTCTCTCAATGCTATCGCGCGATCCAATAAGAGCAATCTCACGCTCAGCATCGTTGGGACCACCGCCCTGGGCCACGTTGATCTTGCAGCCAGTCGACGTCTGGATCTCGCGGATGGTCTCGCCACCCTTTCCAATGATCATTCCAACAGCCTCCGAAGGCACGATGACCTTATCGTGGATCTTGTCGCCGTAGCCGCCACCACCGCCAGGGCCGCCCGGAGCACCGCCACCGTAACCACCTCCGCCGCCACCGAAGCCCGGCGGGCCACCAAATCCAGGGCCCCCGCCCTCGCCGCCGCGGTACGGCTTCTTCGTGTTGCTCGGCGCAGCATCGCGCGAGTCGCTGTCAACAATCTCAAGGATCAGCTCCTTGGCCTGCTGGGTCTGCTCGCGGGTACCGATCAGGTTGACCGGCCGCAGGTTGTTCACACTCTTGGTCTCGTCCACGATGTTAATGTGGCATCCTGACCGTTCCTGAAGGTCGCTGATAGTCTCGCCACGACGGCCAATAATAAGGCCGACAGTGCGATCGGGCACCATGATTTGCATGTGATCTTCTCCTTCGCGCGGTCCGGCCGGTCCGCCAGGTCCGCTGGGAGCACCGCCCGGCCCGCCACGCGGTCCATCACGCGCCCGCGAGGGGCCACCACGGCCGGGGTTGGTAATGGTTTCGTCAATGATGCGGTCAATAGCGGCCTTGACCTCAGCACGGCGCTCGCGAGGCCCAGAAATCTTGCACTGCCGCAGCCCACCGTCAACGTTGCCCAGGAACTGGACACGGCAGCCAGTATCGTTCTCTATGCGGCGGAGATTCTCCCCCTGGCGGCCGATGATCAGCCCCACGAGGCCTGCTTCGATATTTATAGTTTCCGAGTTATCGTCGCCGCCATTTCCGCTGATGTTTGATCCGCCGCCTGACCGGCCACGGGTATCAGGTGAGTAGCCGCCGCCTCCGCCACCACCGCCGCCGCCTCCACGGCCAAACTCCCGCGCAGGGCCGCGATCTTCGCGTCGCTCGTCCCGGTACGGGTTGTAGTTCTCACGGTAGGTTTCAGGGGCACGGCGGGCCGGAGGCGAGCGCGATCGCGATCGGCTGTTTCGTGCTCCGCCATAGGTCGAGGGGCCATGGGCCGGGTTGGCGTGGCTACTGTTGGAGCGGTCACGATCACGCTCGCGCTCACGATCATACGATGAAAGGCCCTTCTCGGCGGCGAAGGCCTTGGCTTGAGCAATGGCCTCTGCAATGGACACAGAGCCGGATGGGGCAGGCCGCCCAGAGCTTGCATCGCCGCTGCCGGGCTGGCCTAGGCCAGGAAGAAGAGGAGTGGCAGCATTGCTGGCCGGGTTCGAGGTGGTATATTCCTGGGGGGGGGGCGGGGGAGGGGGTGGCTTTGAATAGGCGTTGAAAGACTCAGGGGTTCCACTGTGGCTCTGAGGCACAGAGTCCTGGCCAGGAGCTGAGCGTCTAGCAGCGGCTATAATTACGGCCAAGAAAGGACAACAGGTTAGTCACAGGACAAAAGAACAAACATCAAGGGAGGGGAAAGCTTACCAAGGGCTGCCAGGACAGTTTGGAGATTTTGGGCAGGTTGTGCCATTGTAAAAGTATAGGCACAATATCGATAATACGGAACGAGTTGGAAGGTGGGAAAGTTACACAAAGCTGAGCCAATCTTAAAGGATTCACTTTATGTGTCGGATATGTGTTGTTGTGTTGTTGTGTTGTCAAAGGAGATGACTCAGGCTCGGGCCTGTTGTTTATGTGCGTGTTGTGGAGGTTGGAGTATGAGAAGTTGTTGTGGATAATAAATATCCGCCTCAAGTGATGATGATTCACGGTCTAGAATCACAGTTAGGTGTGGCTGAAGCTCTGGCTTGAGAGATGCCCTATAAACACCCTTCACAGCTTTGAAGATAGGCCTTGGTACTAGGATCTTCTGAATAGTTAGTAAATAAAGTCACTCCTACAGCACGGGCATGATCCAGGTTAGACTCTCACGCAAAGCATGAGTAGAGTGAGATGGAAAGGAGAGAAGATTCAGGGAATCCGGAGAGACTCAGAGCCAAAAAGTCAGGACCAGAAAGATCGCGGGAGATGAGATGTGCATGCGTATGCGTCCAGAACCACCCATCAGGAGACGCCTGGATGCATATATAGATGGACACTCCGTTTCGGGGCAACCATTCAGAGAGCGGAATCACAGTATAACGTCCTCGGAATAGAAGTCCACCGGACGGAATGCCTCACACATATAAGCAGGGGGTCACTGAAGATTCTGGACACTGCACAGCAAGATGTACATGTCATCCTTAGTCCTGGTCCTCTCTTTCAGTCCTGCTGTTCGGATACAGTCATTTAGCACTCGCACCGCATCTCTGGCACAGTGGATGCGGTGATTCATGGTTCAGAAGCAAGCACACATATAAGAGCAGCAAGAGAAAATGATAGTTACCAAACTTCACCAAGTCATCAAGTCATCAGAAAGTGCCAGCAAAAAGAAGAATAGTGTCACCAAAGGAAGAAGAGAGAATACGAGCAAGTATCACACCTGTCACATTGGCCTTTTTTGGATGGTGCATATACCCAAGCACAGATGGGAATCGGCAAGACAAGACATAAGATAGACATTGGTATTTCTTGGCGGACAGCGGTTTCACTCTCTCACTCATCTCTGCTTCCAGGTACAGAGATCTGGAGAAGAAAAGAAGAGTGTGCTCTCTCGGCTCGGTTGGGGCCAACTATATGCGCAGCAAATGGGGGAG
>LNGL01000026.1:200611-247266 GCA_001510565.1 Knoxdaviesia proteae
GGGGGGGGGGGGGGGGGGGGGGGGGGGGGGGGGGGGGGGGGGGGGGGGGGCAAACGGGGTGATGGTTGAGGTTTTCAATACATACATCAAGGTTCAACGGGGAATAGAAGACGAGAGAGAGTCTGTAGACTCAATCCAAGACTTCAAGAAACTTCTCGAGAGTCTGCAAGCGAGTAAATTGAGACGCCAGCTGTCAGTGCCAGGCTGCCAGTCAAGGATCTTACGGTTGGTGGTCACTCCGTCACAGAAGTGACAAGTAGCGTCGAAAGAGCCGGAAACGAGGAAGAGGGAGTTGGACTAGGAAGAACTTGATGGTCAAGTGAGATGGAGAATGAAATCTGATAACTGGCGATGCAGTGATCAGGAGAATAGACGGCACCACAGCTAAGGTGGAAGAGCGTTACAGGTTGAATGGGTATCCCCGGACTAGAAGGAAAGAAATTAGGGGCAGAGAAAAAGAAAAGAAAAAACTGGTTCAGACTCTAGACAGCATAGCCAGAGAAAAGAAAATAAAGAGGTGCAGGATAAAGAAGAAGAAAAAAGAATCACACAAAAGAGGGGAGACTGTTTATATGATTCAGTATCGCCACGGAGGGCAATTCAGATATCTGGTTTTGCGTGCTTTGTTTACCAAAGAGATCATATGAAGCTACTACTATCTAAAGCAGGTAAAAGGCAGATATAAAATAGTAGATTCAGCATAAACAAATATATAAAGATTCAGATAAATAAAGAAGAGAGAGATAGCAAAAAGATCATCACCAACATAGAGTGAACAGATTTTAATGAAGAGGTTGAAATAACAAAAAGAGCAATCAAAAAAAACTTTTCTCTGCTGTTCTGCCATCTGATTGGCTGGAGCTCGAAATTACACCGGGGATGTCACGGGAAGTGACATGTGACCTTGCACGTGGTTAACACCGTGTTTCACCACTTTCAGACACGGTGCTTGAGGTCCTATTTGCGGCGTTTGTAGGCGTTTCTCACAAATTATCATCGCGACATCAAACGCCAGCTCGGGAGGGTCGGGCAATTTCGTGTGTTTGGGGCTCGGAATTTCCGGGGTCTGGTTTTATATTCACTTCCAGAGACGCCGTGATGCGACGTGTCTTCAATATTACACCTCGACTCTAATGTTCTGATGCACGGCCATATCTTCCGCCATCAACGCTCCATCACCAGCATATCGGAGGTCCAACTGACAGCAACTTGAAATTACCAAAGAGTAGCTGAATCTTCTATCTTCTCTTCTTTTCCTGTGTACGGAACCTCACTTCAACTACCTGCAGACGGCCCATACCGTTCTGGCAGGTACACGCACGGCCCGGTCCACGCTCCGGCGGCGGCCGGCCCCACCTGCCACCCGGAGTCACGTATCCCACGACGATGATGACTTCATTCTTAAACCAGTTATGAATGGTGTCATTTCAGGCTATTGCAGGCATATCGTGTTTCAAAGCCGACTCTGAGCGCGCGGAAAAGGCTTTTCTTTTGCTTTTCCTTTTTTCTTTTCGCGGAGGCTGTTTGCTTCACTTCATGCAGGTCACTAGAGCGCCACGGTGCATTTACACGCATGACATTGATGGTCTTGGGAGGACCGGTTTGTGTAATTCGTGCAGCAGCACTCAGCGAAAAACACAAACCGCGCATAGAACGGCACACGCCCCCTCCCTCTACCCCAGTTGGAGGCGCAACCTTAACTCCTACCGCGCTCCTGTTCCCATGTTCCCACAGAGTGCGCGCGAGGCCAGTTGTCAGCCTCCGCTGTTGCTCCGAGGAGTTGCTAGTGAAACTATTTTGTTGAAATTCCCAGCCAGTATTTCTCCGACTCTTAGCGAAGCCTAATCGGCATCTCCCAAAACGGGTTACCCGGTGGCAGATCACCGCAGGTCCCCTCCGATTCGGTCAGGCCGCAACGATGCCAGCCACCCCCTTCAAAGTGCTGTGTTGTCAGAAGATCCGGCCGTCAAAAGCAGAAAGTTCGAGGTGGCAGTACGACCGCCGGTGTCAATGTGCATGGCCGACAGAACTTTGCAGTGCCCCAGGACACAACTGGTGATTGGGTGTGTACATGCATGTTGGGTACTTCACTTCACTTACATGAACCAACTATGCGAGACACGTCGCTCAGCAGCCAAGATCAGATGTTCATATGCAAGTTTTGTCCTTTTGAAGCTGCTGCATATTCGAACAACCACGGAACCTGAAGCGGGTGTGCTGTATCGCCACCCAACGGCTACAGCATGCATCGCCGTGTCAATTCATAGTCCACCTGGGGCCTCTCTCACCAGGGGAAGATACCAGGTATGGTCGTAATTCTTCATTGCATTTGAAAGGCAAAAAGCAAAAGCAGAGTATCTAATCTACGCGGCTATCGAAAGGAAAAGGAAAAGAAGAAGAAGAAGAAGAAAAAGAAAACTCCCATCTCGGAAACAAGATAGACAAGGTATAGGTATAGTATCGATAACCGAAACATCGTGTAAGACCCAATTCGCATATTGAAGGAAGAAAAAAAGAAAAAGAAAACCCTTCAGTTCAACCCCAATTTGAAAGGCAATTTGCTGTCGAGAAGGCTCCCTCCCTGTAAGCCAGAAATGCACGCCGTTGGTAGTCATGTATCAGAAAAGGAAAACAGATTGATCTCCAGATCATAGCGAAACATACTCGAACCCTCTAAGTGGGGGATATGCTGCATTGAAAAACGGCTCGGAAAGGCTCATGCCGGGCATGGAATCGGCGGACGGTTCACCGAGATTCAAACTATCAGCCTTGTCGGTGTCGTCGGTGTCCTGCTCAACCTTCACCGGAACCGCACGCACCGCCGCTTGCGAGGACCGCGACCAGTGGGGGGGCTCCTCGACGGCCACCAGCTCGGGGACACACAGGTCGTCGGGAGAGAACGAGTCCCGCATCTCGCGCTTCAGCAGGGCCGGCGTGTCGATGTCGAGCTCCTCCTTGAGCTGCAGGCTGCGGTTCTCCGTGACCATGGTCTCACCCATCCACGGCCGCAGCTGCGCCATCGGCGGCCACTTGTTCGCGCCGTCGGCCATCTGCGCGGCGTAGGCCTTCTCGGCTTTGCTGCCGGCCTTGCCGCTGTTGACGCTGTTGCGCCGGGCCGCGCTCCGCGGGTTGAAGTGGCCGCGGCGGAGATGGGCGGCGGCGTTGTAGTCCTTGCCGTAGAATTTGCCCGACGTGCACGCCCGGCATTTGCTGAGAGGGATGATCGGCACAAGAGGCCGAGAGCTGGGCTCATCGCCGGCGCTGTTGCTGGCTGAGGAAGAGTTTCTCTTGAGGCGCCTGCCAGCACCGCCTTGAGTGCTGTTGCTCTCAGTGGCCGCTGACGGGTCCAGGGCGGGCCCACCAGGAACGCCGTCCACGGTGTTCGGGTCTCGGCAGACCCAGTACTTCACGGTCTTCTCGTGCTTGGCGGTGCGGTGGCGACGCAGCTCGTGCTCGCCTCTGAAGCCCGGCTGGGTCTTGGGGCAGTCGTCGCAGTACACTTTGCCGGAGGAGTTTGTTCTGGACCGACAATCCGACTTGGAGTGGTGGCTCTTGGAAGAAGACCGGGAAGGAGGAGGAGAAGTAGAGAAGAAAGAGGAGGAGGAGGAAGAAGACTTCGCACCTCCAGCGTCATCGTTGGCGTCAGGCTCGTCGTCCGCCTCCATACTGTCCAGAGCAGAGTCCGAATAGATCAAGTGGGGAGGCGGGCTGAGAGAGTGGGCTTGAGTGGCCAGACTCGACGGCCATGAGCCAGTGCCGCTGCCTTCGTCGTCGTCGTCGTCCTCATCGTTAGCATCAAAGTTGTAAGGGCCCGTGTCATCGCCGAACTTGGTCGACATGGCTGGGAGATAGCCACCGAACCCGCCGGAAGTGGCTGTTGACCGACTGTAGGTCGAATCAGTCGGCGATGTATGGAAATTCGACGTCTGGAACGGGTACACTTCCGGATACAGGTACGGCTTGGCCGAATTTCTGAAGTCCTGGTAGTCGTGAACGCCGTTGTCGCCCACCAGAGCGGCAGGATTCAACCACTCGTGGTGTTCCGGTTCACCGAGGACGCTGGGAGACACGCCCTCAAATCCGCCGGGGAAGGGGAACAGTCGCATCTCGGTGGGAGAGTGCATTGTGGACGGCCAATCACTGCTTGGAGGTGACACACTGATGTTTGTATCGCAGGAGGTCATTGGCTTGTCGTCATAGCATGAAAGGATGCTGCTGTTCATGCTCGGGGCTGGATTTTGCCAGGAGGGGTATCCACATTCCGTAGACATTGTGAATGGCGTTCAAGAGACTGATGTATGGAAAGATTTATGTCTCTATCTTCATGGAGGGGCGGGGCCACGAAAAGCCATGGGGCCATGTTAGCACATGTAAGTAGCAATATAGGAGAGCAGTAGTAGGTGACGGATTGCTAGCTGTGAGTCGTGTAGTAAGCAGAAGGGGAAGGGGAAGGGGAAGAGAAGGCCAGCAGATACAAATCTGGTATATAGACTTACAGGACAGAGTATCGGAACGAAGTATGAATGTTTCTGTGTTGACATTAGGATCATGAAGTTGGAAGACAATTGGGGAGCGAGGGAAGAGGACGGCTGGGAGGCCGTGATATATATTTATACAAGAAGTGAAGCAGATAAAATGAGAAGAAAGGCAGGCATCAGGCATACCATACCCCCTCCCCCCCTTTACGGCTAGCTGATCTCGATAAAAAGTCACAGAAGTTAGGAAGCGAAGCCTCTTTTTTTCGATGGATGAGGGAGTACGAGAGGGGGGGGAGTATGTCTGTCAGTGTAGCTGGGCACACCACAGTTAGTACAGCTGACTATAGAGAAAAAGGGTGTTCATGGGTGGGTGAGTCCTACTCTGTTTCCTCTTCTTTTCCATGGCTATGAGCTCCCGCCGAAGCAGGAGAAGAAGGGGGTGTGTTTATCCTGCACGCCAACGACGTTGTACTCCCTCCTATCGAGCACATGCAGCACCGGCGTTTACCTACATGATGAAAGGACATGTGTACCATACATACACGGCCTACATAGGTAGAAGAGCACGTAGGTATGTAGGGTATATGTAGCTCTACGGCGTCTATGTGCGTCCTCAAGGACAGCGTCAGATTTGACAGGGTGTGGGTATAGCCCAGTGTAAGTGATAGGACCGCGAGGTTGGTGTGTGGGAACATCGAGGTTTGGGTGTAAGGTTTCGGGGCTATCTACTGTCCTGTAGTACTGTACTGTACAGGGCAGGGTCAGGAAAAAGGATTATCAGAGTCCCAAGTCCCCATATATGCAGCTCCATGCATCGCCGCCTCAGGTTGAAGGCTGCAAATTCTGAGGGTCTGGCCTGTGGATGACGTTTGGTGTTGTATTTATTGATTTATTTGTTTGTTTGTCACTACTCTGGAGAAGGGTTGAGACAGACGAAAAGGGAAAAAAAGAAATGCGTCGTTATTTATATCTATATATTTGATCTCTTGACTGCGCCATATCTGCAATATCAGGTGCGGGATTGCTCCGATGTGCGTGCTACGGCTGTGGAGGACCTTTCATTTGCTCTCACTGTGTTATGGGTGTTTCGGTAAGCCACATCCATCAATCTGGTCCGTGTAAACACGCGGGCCAAGATTTCGGGCCCTGTTGGTAGTGCTGGGAGTCAACTGGGCGGCGGATGTCCCCTTCTTCTGTGTGTGGGTGTGTGTGTGTGTGTGTATGCAGGTTAGGTTTCAACTGTGCTGTTGCATTTCTGTCCTTTGGGATTCTGATCCTCTATTTCCGTTCTTCCATTTGGCTTGTATGTCTACATAGACTGAAATGTATGCAGGTAGAGGCAGGCGCCGGCGGGATTCGAGAATAAAAACGAACTGTGACCCCTCCCACAATCTTGCTGCATATATTGCACACATAAGTAGGTAGAGTAAGAAGTGCAGCTGAGGCGACCCAGGCCCGATTCAGTTGGTCTAGAACCAAATTCCAAACAGAAATCCCAAAAGACACACAAGCTGTGAACAATAAAAACCCCAAAAATCATATGTGTCTACTATAACCCCAGGCCTGGTCCCCTCCTCCAGCACACACGGCACCTGAGCGCTGGTCCGTCCACGTTGTACAACAGACATAGCCAGCCACCCTTAGAGAATCCGAGGTGGTGTGAAAGGATAACGCAGGGAGACATCCGGTTTCTTGCCTTAGAGAATGCGTGATGGTGTGTGTGTCTTTCGTCTCCGGTTTCCCGCAGTTGGGGCCAGAGACAGCCACAGAGTCTGCCTCTATAGCAAAGTGGCACCAACTTGGAAGAAAGTGTATGCACTGTCTGTATATGCATGTCATGTTTGGTCAGAGCTCAGTCTTCGGTCTTGCCCAGCCATCACTTATATGAAGTATACTTGGTCTGGACGATATAGGGCTCCAGGGATTGTGGCATCGATATACTGGGGCAGAGCAGGGAGGATGGTGGTGGGATTACAGTACATAGGAAGCAAAAGCCGAAGTGGAATAAAGGTACCGTACGTCAATGGCCTCGCAATAAGGAAACCGAAACCGTCAACATCATCTGCGCGGTTCGCCTACCAGTGAGTCTTGATCGGTGCCCTCCCCCATGTCCTCTTCGGCTTCGACTTCGGGGGACAGGGTCGGTGGGCAACATTCTCTCGCAGGGTGGGGGAGAGCAGGACTGTTGCTTGGAAATTCTCCTCACAGTCCGCCTTAATACGCCGTGCATATCCGCTGGTGTTCAGCCCACTGATTGGGCGATCTGGATGTGCCCTGTCAGAGCGGTCTTCGCTGCCTGGGGCGTTCCGTGCTGTGGGAGCTGGTAAGTGCACCCCCCGGTCTAGATGACGGCCAGGCGATTGTGTGTGTAGGAAGCAAAAGAACATGAATTCTCACTTCGCTCCCATCTGTCAACGATCAAGAAGCAAAAATGACTCCACGAGACAAAAAGGGGGACTCAACATAGGTGCGATACTGAGCGAGACGCAAGACCACAGCAACAACACCAGCTCCCCCAACAGTTTGGTAGGACCCCAGAAGAAGAGTTGAGTCATCGCTCACCGCGACAGACACCTCTTTTGGCATTCCGGGGGCCGGCAAAGATGTCGGTCTAGAGGTGTTGAACAGTGAGTTATATATGGCCAGCGAGGAGGGGGTGGGCGGCCTTATGCCCGTCCCACCCACCGCCTGAGAGGCCAGCATGAAGGAACGAAATAGACAAAGGACAAAAGAAAAGAACAGAGCAAACCCTCCAAACCCGACCGACCTTGACGACATCACCGCTCCTGTTGGCTAGTTCACACCTACACGCGCAATTCGCCACCGCGGCCTGTTGTGGTCGCACATCAGTACTTTCATCCTGCCCTTCTTCTCCTTTAGGTCCTCCAGCACAGCCTATCACGCACACTTACCCCGTTTGCCTAGCCCACCCTTCCCAAGTTCCAACCACGGACGGCTGTGCAAGAAGACATGGGCTGCGACTCTCCTCCACGGCCGACATGGAAGCACAACCTGGTTATATTATGTAGTATGATGGCACGACTTCGTGGACTCCTATCACATACTATCGCTGAACCGAACCCAACGTCAAGAGCCTCTCTGCGGGCTTTGTCGCCGGCTCCGTTGTTTCCCCAGCGTCCAGCCGGGATAGATCGTGGAACAGAAGAAAGCAAGGTGGGGTGGAAACGGTACTTTCACTCATTATGTCGTAGGAGGATTAGGCGTGGGCTGCGCCAGCACCTCACCCCCCTCTTCCTGCATGGTAATTTTTACATTTACGTTAGTTAACCGGTATATGCAGGGTCGCCAGGATTGCAAAAAAGCTCCCAGATTTACATAAACATGGGTGGTGGATAGATAGGCTCCGCCTGCGTGACACCACCACCCATGTTACGTGGAGTCCTTCTTAGGAGGACCGATCCACACACTCACTTCGAGCTTTACCAAGTGACGCGCTGACCATCACCGCCCAAAAAGCGTCTCTCTTCCCCCAGAGTCGCGAACAGATCTGTGGCTGGCTCTGGCCAGTCAGCGCCTGCGGATGTACCGATACGGTATGGTCAACCTTGCATAGATAACGCGGAAGTGAGGCCAAAACCGGTATACCGGGAACGAGGGCTGATCACAGGGTCGGGTCTCCGACGTGGACAATCGGCGTGGAAAGTACTGGGCCTTCTCAGCTCGTGGTGCCAGTAGAGCGAGATGGGCAGGGAGAAAGGGAAACGGGGAGAAGGAGAAGAGACCTCAGGGCGGACATCGCAAACGAGAGAACCAGAAGCGCAGAACCGCCAAAGCGAGCATGAGATCAAACACCACTAGAACGAGCCACGTTCTGCCGTTTGCGGCTTGAGAAATGTTGAGGCTTGTATCATCAACATCTGCGGCCAGAAAGCAGGCCCAATATACACCAAGATAACCACAATTGAGGCCGGATATTTGGAACTTCGCAACCAAAATCCAGCCGGCTATGCAGCCAGTGAAAATTTTACAAAAAACAATAACAAAACCTTCCATCAAGGGGGGCCGCTTTGCGAGGGCCGCCCGCCCAACACATCCAGCACATCACCATCATCGTCATACACCCATCGGAGGGACTTCGCACGTACGCATTCCATATGTTCGAACAGGCCGTCGAGTCAACCGTCAACACCTCACTCGCCAGCCCGTTTAGTTTCCGAGTCACGGCCCATCACCACAAACTCTGTCCTCGGAGGGCGTGGTCCGCACTGCGCAGCTCTGTCACATCTCATCTCGTCGTCGCCGAAGTTCGCAGCCGTGGCCGCGCTGGAGCCTGATGTGACCCAACAGACCCATCCCTTCACCAGTAAAAAAAAATAGATAATAATGAAAAAATATAAGATATAATAAGGCGACAAGGGTGCAGTGGCTTTTCGATCTTCCACTCCCTCCTCCAGCGAATTGGGATTTGAGGCGGGTAATCGCTTTTCCACTTCTGTTCGTCAAACTGGAATTTGCCGTGTAATCCGACCCGGCTCACTGGATTTGGTATTCCGGGATCGCGGCTGTTCTGCCGATATTCTACCGTCTCCGGACTGTCACGTGCGCAGTCAGCTGGTTTGGCGATGATGACACCTTTAGGGACCGGCGCATTGAATGCCAGGAGCGAAGCAAGCACGGCGCAAGACGAAGGGCAAACTGGATCAGCTCAACTCTTTTCTGCTTTCAACATCACACACTCAGTGATGTCGTCGGTCCTCTGCCAATATTGATAGACCTCGATTTTAGCCTCACATTTATGCCAATTCCCTCGTGAATCTCTCTTTTCGCTTCCCATTCTTGCCCAAGCTTCTTATCGACAGCTGTACGGCCTGGCACACGGCAAACGAGCTATCATGCATGCCCGGTATTTGGTGCTTCTGGCTGTGGCACATCAGTGTCTGGCCCGACAGCACGGCTTCAGTATCCATGATGACCTGGTCGCATATCCTCAGGTACGGTACCTCAGCCAGCGTCTTCACACTTAGTGCTGCCGTCTTGCCGGCCCCCCTCAGTATCCCCCCCACCAAACGCTAACCTGGTCGTGTGTATGTCTGCATTAGTTCGAGGTGTCCTTCTCCGACAGCTTCGTCCGTCACAGCGATGCACAGGCCCTCCTGTCCCGGCAATTACCAAAGTCCCGCTCCAGAGCTCCGTCCGTGCCGTCGGACGCCAACACCGCGGCGGCCACGAACCTGACCCCCGACTCGGCCCATACCGATGTTGCCCACCGGGACCCCGCGGCAGGCTCGCAGGCCGATGGCCCGGAGCAATCCTCCCAGCCGCCGGAGCAAGTCTACGAAATCATGAACATGCCGCCGTCCAAGTACCTGTGTGCCATCCCCGTGGTTGAGCCTCCGGTCCCGGAGAACAAGACTGCCGGCGACCTGGCCAAGGCCGACGAGATGCGCGAGCTGGAGCGTGCCACTACCCGTGGATGGGAGCTGCTGAGTGATCTTAATGGCGATTGCTTGTACTTCATGTCTGGCTGGTGGAGCTACAAGTTTTGCTACAACCGCGATATCGTCCAGTTTCACGCTTTGCCCGCTATTGCCAACGGCCTTCCCCCCGTCCAAGACCCCCAGACTCCTGCTTATGTGCTTGGGCGCTCAGCCCCGCGGGCCGCCCCCGCCGCTAGCCGCAGTGTCAATAATAAGAAGGGTGTCGGCCGTAGAACCGGCGACGAGCTGGAGGATATTGAGGACGCTGGACAACCCGAGACCGCCGTCTTTAACCAGGACGGACCCGATGCGTCGAACGCCGCATCTTCGCGCGTGGTACCGGAAAACGGCGAACTCCAGGTTAAGGGCGACCAGCGGTTCATGGTACAGCGCATGGGAGGCGGCACGGTGTGCGATCTTACCGGGCGCGAGCGGACCGTCGAGATCCAGTACCACTGTGTGCCCACCATGAAGACAGATCGCATTAGCTGGATTAAGGAAGTAACTACATGCACCTATCTCATGGTCGTCAACACCCCCCGCCTCTGCCATGACGTGGCCTTCCTGCCTCCGCAGGAGTCCACATCCAACAAAATCACCTGCTCGCTGATCGTGCCCGACGACGCCGAGCCCGACCTGGCCCAGGCAGTCCTGCCCGGCTCCAGCGACACCACCGAAAACCCCGCGGCCACTGCCGGCGGACTCCAGAAGCCCAGTGTGTCCATTGGCGGAGTAGTGGTTGGTGGCCGCAAGGTCCTCAAGTACGTGAAGCCCGAGCCGCCGGCGAAGAACGCCGACAAGGCCCACGACGGCGTCCAACTGCCCAGTGAGGAACATGTCGAGAAGTTCAACGACGAGCTCCTCAAGCAGCTCGCCAAGGCCGTCGAGAAGCTACATAAGAGCACCGGCGAAGACGGCGACGACGCCGACTTGGACGACGAAGACGACTACGACGACGATCACACGCTTGTGGTGGCGCGCGGGGACCCTCGGACGCGGGGCGGACGGGTCCAGTCGCTAACGCGTAAGGAGATGGTCGAGCTCGGCGTGAACCCGGAGCTGGTCGAGCAGATGAAGCAGCAGCTGCGCAACATGGCCGGCCGCGCGCACGGCTGGAAGCTGGAGGTGGTTGATATGCCCGGCCAGGAGCGCCACATCCGCGGCGTGCTGCTTACGGAGGACGGCGTCGAGACGGATGGCACCGGTAGCAGTGGCGAGGCCGACGAGGGCGTGCTGCAGGCTGCTGAGGCGCCCGATGTCCCGCCGCCTGCCGGGGGTCACCCCCAGGGCGGGGCCGGCGCGCCCGGCGGCAATTACCTGCAAGATGACGACACGGAGCGCGGAAGCGAGGAGGTGTTCTTCCATGACGAGCTGTAGGTCTGGACCTTCATCCGGAAGATGGGAAACATGTTCTACTCATTGCCCTTCGTGCTGTACGGTCAAGTGAACTTCCTGGCTGTGCTTTCGTGTCGCGCCCTCGTTCGGTGGGCTTGTACTTTGACACCCCGCCATTGGCTGGGGTGATTGGATTGGGTGCTGCCTCTTTCTCTATCCTTCTCTTCGTCCATTTACGTCTTTCTGTCTTTTGTTTCGTCCATAGCGTTTTTTGTGTATTCTTGGTGGTTTTGTCTATTTGGAGATTCCGGTCTCTAGGATCAACGTCTGGCGTTTACTAGTCGGTCCTATGACTGGCTCTAGCGGTTGTATTGCTCTTTATGTCCTTATTCACGTCAACATTCACTCTATCTCTATCTTCCGTGATGCTACCGTTGCGTGTTTCGATGATATCTTCTTTGCTCGATGTCCTTAACTGCTTAGGATTCGCATGCGGGACTGATCCAGAGTATGCAGCGCTCTTCAAAGCCTTTTGCAACCTGGAGTTCTCACTCCACTCACAAGATCTTTTCCAGTACAACCACAACAAAGCGAGAATCAGAAGGCCACTTGGTACACAATGCAAGGGCCCTGATTGCACAACAGCCGCAAGCCATTCTGGGGGAGGGCAACCGAGGTGTCTCGGCGGCGGTGCGTGTGGCACCTAGTGTGTGTATTCGGAGAGCACTTGTACCAGTGGCCGCACGTTAACAAACTGCACACTTGAGCGTACTCATTGTCTGTGAACCGTTGGTGATATCCAAAGTCCGGTGCCCGTGAGCCTCGCAGCCGGACTGGGAAGTGGAGAACCGCCCTGTTTTTTTGGCTCGTCCCATTAACCAACCCTTTTTGAACTCCAGCACAATACCCTTGTGGTCTGTTTTACTGGAGATGCTCCAATCTACTGTAGTAGAACCAACTGTCAGAGCCCACACGCAACCCGTTGTTAACCCACGCCGGCGTTGGCGCGCGCCCGGACTCTCTGCGCCGGCGCAGGTGTCGAGCCTGGTCGAGCCCAATGGCAACAAACAGGTTTTGGTTTGGCCCGGATTCTCTGACCCCTAGGGTCCACCACCTATCCCAACAGCCCATTCTAGTGCTTCCAATTTTCTTCCTGCCAGGCACATTCTTAATGGGGATTGTACTGCTATTTTAGTCCCTGATTCTAGTGTTGGAAACTGACTTTCACGCCGCCAGGTCCCGGCAACATCCTTGGACGTTGGGTTGGCCTGTTTCAACGGCCCTGCTGTTGGAAGAGAATACCGTGCAGTTGGAATGTTGTAAGATAAAAATAATAATAATAAAATTAGAAATAATAAAAACAAAAACAAAAATTCTGGAGAGTGGGTGGTGCTTCATCGTCGAAGACTGACTACGGTTTGCCGTGTGAGTGGGTGGTGGGATTCTTAGCGAACAAAGGATCAGCGGTTTTTAACTCTCTTGAGGGTGAAGAATGTGTCTGTTTGGACTTGCAGATCTTGGGACTATATCAGTCAGATATTAACCCCCCCTCACAGGTGGGAAAGCCTCAGTTCAACGTTACGGGGGATTGTCCGAGGCTGAAGCATGCAATTACCGAATAATCGAACTTGTATGAACCTCTAACGTGGGGATAGTATATTGGCAATATAGTGCAAACCCGGGCTTGGGATGGCATGGCTGAGCGAACCCCGCAGGAAGCAATCAAGACTCGTAGTTTGGTGGTTGAACCAGATACCGCGCCCGGCCGGAATGAGCCCATATCGACTGGCGTTTCCTCTTTTCATTTATCTGGCCGTCGTATAAAGAGCGTGTCAAAGAGGTCACAAAGATGCGTCATGGTTGAGAGTCTCGGTTCTCCGTGGCCTGGACAAGCCACAGCCATGGCAAACACGGACGACAAGCAGTCTCACCTCGCCATACATACTTGCATATTGCTCTATATACCGGCCAACCCACTCTCTCAGGGCATAGCCAATGCTAGGAGTCTGTCCAGTGCCCGGCAACCAGTCAAGCGCCGACAGCGGTGTCCTGTAAAAGTCAAAGAGATTTCTCGAGGGCCATCCCTCGCCCTGTCCGGGCAAAGGCCAATTGGCGGGGGTGGGTAGTGGTCTGTGATTGCCTGTCTCGGGGTCTCGAGAAGGGTGCAAAAGTGGCGAAGCATTCTCGTCGGTGGTCTATCATTGTGCAAACATCGTCGTGGGCACGTTGCACTTGAACCCAAGCAGTCCGTACAATACTCGTACATGCAACAACCGAGAGCATGGAAACGAGTGTGTCCGCCAGCCAATACTTGTGAAACAATCGCTTGAGGAACGAAACGGGTTCTGCCATCCCATATCGAGGACACACCACTTCACACACGTCTTCTTTTCTCCCTTCTGCGTCGTCTCGTATCAGGTTTTGGCCACCATAACTCTGTTAACACAACGATTCTGGAATGCCAAACCGCAGTATTTGTCTCTGAAAGAGTCCCGATATCGACCATTCTCGTGACTCTTGTCTGTCTCCCTTGCTGCATTGTTCTGCGATGGCTTTCGCGGGTGTGGCAGCGCCTCTTGGGGGAGGAGAAGGGAAAGCTTGTGGAATATAGTCAGCGTTCCTTAACGTTCCTTTGTCGTGTCTTAATATGCTTTGGTGAACTTTATATGATGCGATGTCGTCGTTCGTTTGCCGCCGTTTGCCGCAGCCGCGGTACGGCGAGGAAGGAGCTGTGCCGTCGCGGTTGCAGCCTCTCCTTCCCGGATAGCAAAAGTCCTCAGCTCGCCGTTTATGGCGCGACGATAGGTCCTTCCAGATTTGCTAGTCCGCGTTACAGTAGCCTTTCTCAACTCCAAACGCAATAAAGCACCCAGAGGGCTCAATCTGTAAGGGAAGGCGCATCCGTCTGATGCTGAATCGGTGCTCTTGCCGTCCATTCCCTGTTGCAGCTCCTTCCCCCGTATATGTTAGGGCTTGAAACGCACAAATTCTGCAGTTCGGAGAATCTGTCTCAATTTTTGTTCTCCCTTTCTTCATTCTCTTTTTTTCTCTATTCATGAGGAATGTTTAATGCCGGTTTTTGGCCACATTCGCTCGCCTATTTTCTGCATCGGTCACGGATTGGCCTGTGTACTGGGGTTGCGCAACAACTGTGTGGGGAACAGAAACCCGTCAAACTGTGAGTGGTATTCGCCAAAACACATCGGGACTGCCATGAGATTCGCTCATTGCTGGACGGAGAATACGGCTGACCACCGGAGTTCACAGTTCTGTCTATCTGAACAGAGTCAACAAGTGCTCTCGCCCCTCGTTGCCTCCTTCGGGATCTCTGGCATTATCGATACCAGCCAGCACGGCAGAAACTCTGGTTGAAGCTTGCGAGTTCTGAACCGTTCTTTGCATTTCCCCAAATCCATCGGAATCCATTCTGTACCAGGCGATCATTGATCCTCGTTGCAAACTCTGGGAACGGCCATTTTCTCGGCTCCAAATCCGCTGATGATCGGACAAATAGCCGGTCTGCATTAACATCTCCCACGCACAAGTGGGTTGCACTACCACTCTTGGGGAGGCTGCTCATACGACACCACGGGTCTTCTCGCCCTTCACAAATCACGGAACGCGGAACCCTTCAGCACCGAGATCTGCTGAGTGTAAGTTCGCTGGTGCAGAACATGGTTGGAGAGGCGCAAACCGGAGCACAGTCCCCTATAATACGGCCGGGGTCAAAATAACTAACACACACACACACATGTTGATTATCCCTTGGTCTAGCCCGGCACAGGTTGGCTTCCCAAGGACACGGGCATTGCCCCAAACAACAGCGATTCCGGCCTCCAGGTACGCACTCCCTCATTGTGCACGCCAAAGATACATGTGCCAGATATCCCACGGCATTCCAGAGCATAGCTGCTCAGCACATCACATCACATCACAGCACGGCACGGCACACTGCGACACAAATCCCCCGGTCCAGGCTGGCCCTCCCTCATCAAGCCAATCCCACTACCGCTCGGTCCACCATGTTCCCCCTGGTTGATCCTGGTCAATGTTCCTCCATCCTTGCATGTTCCCAAATCCATTCGCCGCCCCGATTGGCCGGGATTGGCCGGGAATCTTGGTGCATGTGCATAGCGCGGGCTTTTTTTCGGTTTTCTGGTCGTCCTGTTGCTTGCTTTGCCTTCCATCATGTTAAGATTGTCAGCTTCTATTATACAGTACGGATCTGCAAGACAAGCCCACGTAAGACTTGGACTTGTGTGCGTTCTGAAAATCTAAACTGCTTGCGCCAGTGGCGGCGGCCAGTGGCCTGTTCAGGACTCCTATCACAATTGTACATCAAGGCCATGTGTATGGACGGTACCGAGTGAGGTACTCTCGGGCGCATCTGCTGCCCCAGCGTGCCTGAATGCTCCTCCACGCCGGTCGGGTTCTCGGGTTCCAGAGGCCCCAGCCAACGGGATGACAGTTTAACAAAGGAGACTGGCTGTCAGCGAATCTTGCCAAGGGATCGCTGCAAATTCCAGCCAAATGCATGAGCGTTGTGGCAAGAATTCGACAGAAGTGGGCATAGAAACTCCATAATATCTGCAATACTCTTCCCCCAAAAAATTTCCCGTGTCCCACCCACTTCTGCACCTAAACGAACACTAAGCTAATGTGACTGACACCCCTATACCCCTGCAGAAGTAGAGGTGGACTTGAGGAATCCGTTTTGGCTTGGAGCAGCCGAAAGAAATTTTCTGAATTCCTCTCAAATCTCTCGTTCTCAGCACAGACTGCTACGCTACATTGAGAGTTCCCTCGTCAAACGACGAGAACAAACGAAAGTGCCTGGCCGGAGGAGCACGCACGTACTCGGTCGATACGAGCAGATGGAAATAGAGAGAGACGATCGGCAACTCAAAGTTCGGTGTTCTCATCGGGCCATTTCCCTCTATATCATCTCCATTATTGCTTCAAACCATACCGGGTTGATCAAAGGGTAACACGAACCTCACCTCACCACTTTCACTTTCACTTTCACTTTCCACTTACATTCACGCGATCTTCAACGCGAACAAACGCGCCAAACCAAACCCTCACTTGCACGCCATCAGTCTCTGTCTGGCTGGGAAATGTGAATGTCCCATTCGCACACTGTCCTGGTGCTTGCAAATCCTCATCCGCCTCTGCTTTCTTTTTCCTCTCGTCTTCAGCCCTCCTCTCTTCTGGCACATTGTCTCGCTGTGTCTCATGCACCAGTGCCACACGCAGAGAATCCTTCACAGCCGATAAAAAGAAAGAAAAACAGATAAGTGGGCAGAAAAGGAATCATTTGGGAATCATTTTTTCTCGTGCTGCTCACCCCTGGTCATCTCCTTTCCCTGGGCCAATGGTTTCCCTGTTCAGGCTTAGACTCTCTAACTCGCGCGCAACACCTCCTTTTTTATGAAGGCTTTTCTTCATAGTCTTTTTCTCTTCCTTTTTCTATGTTCTCTCTCACGTCCGTTTCCCTTCCGTCGTCAATCCTAAAACCTTCAAACACTTGATATCCTTTTTGTGGCAATTTCTTTTCTCTTCGTTTCCCCCTCCTTCACCCCCTCTCGTTCCCTGGTCACATTCGTTCCCTTTCTCTTTCTGGCTCTATTATCGAAATTCAACTTCAACTGAGACAAAACCCGCTGTGTCCACTTACATGCTCTTCAGCCCGCGCCGATTTATTGTTTTTTTCGTCCTCAATCTTACCGTTTCTGTCATCTCTCGCCCTGCTCACGCCTCCTCCAACGAATTCGACCGCCTTGGACTTTGTATCATTCAGAGTCCCGCAATTTCCCTTTGCATTGCATGTCGTAACCAATAACCGAACGCAACACACTGCTGTACCTGTATCTTCACTCGGTTTTTGCTCACTTGCGGGGGGTTTCTACCTTCTCGACAAATAGATATCCCGGTTCCTGTCGTCGTTCAGAAACAATAACAAACAGGGCTGTGGTGAGCTTGGAACAGCAACCAGAGCATAGACTGTCAGTGAGTGCATTTCAATTGGATTTGTCTTTTTTCTTTCTTTTGTTCCTACATCCGTTTCCCCAGTCGCATGATTGTTTATAGCGACATCGTCGTCTCAGATGGCCGTCTTATTCTGTTGTTGATTGTTCTTTGTTCTCTTCGCTGGTGGCGCTTGGTCGCAAGTATTCACTTATATCTCCACATCCCCATAGAAAAGCACAATCCTACGCGCGACCTCAACCTTTATTCCTGTTTTCCTCTCCCTGCTTTCACCCAAAAAATCCATTCGTGACCTCTTCAGCGGATATAGTCTCCTGCATCGCATTTCAGCTAGCGATATACCTGCATGTTCTGAATCACAACTAACACACCGCTATAGCCATCCAGCCAGAAACAACTTCAGAGACAGCCGGTCCCAGCTGCCTGTCTACTGCAAGTGTATCATAGCGTCGCCCCTTCCAACCTGTTCTTCTTTCTTCTGTTTTTCCTTTCGGTCGTTCGGCTCCCGGCCACTGCTTCCACCCGTCAAATATGGACGGTGTTCCTATCGCCCACCCCCAGCCAACTCCGGCTGCATTTCGCCCACGCGCATACTCACAATATTCGCGAGCTCCATCTCGGGGCACCACTGCCAGCTCCTCATCCAGTGTCGCTGGCTCCTCAACCACCACCACCTCTCGAATGACTCCTATGAGCTCACTGTCCAGCTCTGGCTCCACTGGCTCACCACAACTCTCCTCCTCTTACGCCTCTTACCGACAACAACACAACTCGAGCGTCAAGTCTATGACTGCGCAATCGCTCCGGCCATCAACAGCCATGTCTCGAGAGCCTTTCCCTGATCGCCTGCAACAACTCCAGCAGCCCGGAATCTCAACCTATCTGCACGAGAAGCTGCAGCGCGAGAGAATGGTGGAGGGCGAAAAGCTGTCGTCTTGCCGCAGTCCCGATGTCGCCGCCTCGCCAATGGAGCTTCGGACGATTCAAAGCTCGCCCGCGCGGCACCTTACTGTGGATCCCAAGCGCCCAGTTTCGAGCTGTGGTAACGACCAGCAGCCGCACAAAAAGAAGGCCATGGGCTTGAAGGAGATGGAATCTGTAAGTTGCCCAAACTTGGTGTGCGCGTAAATTTAGCCAGGTTCACTAACCTGTATATAGTCCCTTTCAAACCTCCATAAACAAAACTTCGACCTCAAGCTGGAGCTCTTCCACCGCCGAGAGCGCCAGACTATCCTCGAAACCCAGGTGCAAACCCTGGAGGAGGACAAGGCCAAGGTCGAGGAGATGAACGACGAGTTGTTGAAAGAGTTGGAGAAGCGGGACAAGGCCGTTGAGGAAGCTGTTGCCATGATTGTCCTCCTTGAGGCGCAAGTGCAGAAGCTTATGGAGGAGAGAGAAGCTTCCCGCCGTGTCGAGGTGCTAGGTCTGCGCATCCGTGAGCTTCAGGGAGCTTCCACTCCCACCTCCTCTATTGCCCCGTCGATCCCCATGCCCCATCGCAACGTTTCCGGCAGCCTGGACGAATTCGACGACGCCGACAACGAGGGCGGCGGTGCTAGACTTGACAGCCTGCAAAGTCGCAACCTGAACCGAATGCCTAGCTTTCTTTCGGAGCGCAGCGAGACCACTGAGAACCTGCGCCGAGTGTACTTGGGTAGCCTGATGAGCCTGCCGAAGCTCAGCGAGGCGAAATCCAGCTCCGACCTGCTGGATAGTCCACCAAACCTGCGCAGCCCCAGCGTCAGTGTGCTTAGTGAGAGCTCGTTTGTGAGTGTCTACGGCCGCGCTGGTGGTTCGCCGATGGATTCCGCCGCTTCCCCCTCGGCGGATAGAACGATATCTTCAGCTCTTTCTGGAGTGCCGGACAGACGCCAAACGCCGAGACCCTCCACCACGAGACTGTCTGACGTCCAGGGCCGTGATCGCCGGTCCACCGGAACCCCGTCGCGACCGGGACGGTCCAATTCGATCACCCATGGTACCGCGCCGGGTGAGTTCCAGGAACTTTCCAGCCTCCTTGGCCAGGGCTCTCCGTTGCAACAGCTGGAGCGGACGCTGTCCCTGCGCGCGGATGACCGCGACAGTGCTTCCAGCCAGAGGGTGCTGCGGTCAATGAAGGCAACAATTGCGCCCGCGCCGCAGCAGCGCAAGACCAAGGAAGAGAAGCGCGAGGCGCTCCGTCGTGTGCTCACGGATATCTCAGGGCCTGCTGCGACCGGACTGGGCGTGGTTGGCCCTTCGTCGAAGCCGATCCACCCCAGCGGTAGCCTCCCACCCACCCCCGATACCATCTCGACTGCGACGCTGCGGCGCTTCAAGAACTCGAACGATAACCTGCCCGATGGCCAGTTCACGCAGAGTGTAGTACAAACGGAAAAGAGTTTCCTTGCCCTTTCGGATTACACCACTTCGGCGCACACGCTGGACAACGGGGATGAAGGCGCCGACCAGTCAGAGTATGCGCCGTCCCAAATGCCGTCGGTCACTGCCTTCAACAGCCGGAGAGAGGTGTCTGGAAGCAGCGTCTACTTCGATAGCCGATCATCGGCGATTTTTCAGCGGCCCCGGTCTGCGGGAGAGACAACTACATCCCGGCATGGTCGCGGAAAGGGCTGGGATTCGATTATTGATGACGACTCCGACACGCACTCGCTGACGTCGAGTCTGGACATCTGGATGAAGGAGGGCTCTAAGCCGGCCTACCAGGACAGCGGACGACGGAACGGACGTGATTCGCCCGACCTATTCTCTTTCCCTTCTGGACCTTCCGGGAACACATGGGCGATCGGTGCAATGTTCGGCCGGGCGTCTCTTGGGTCAGCCGGCATTAACCGGGCAGCGTCTCCGTACGGCATGACACGGCCGGAGGAGTATACCGTTCCCAGTGTACAGCAGTCGCTTCTGGCTGCTGGCGCAGGCCAGGCCCCGCCGCCTCCCAACCGCCGGTCCAGTCTGCACGCGAGAACGGGATCCACGGCCTCGGTTTCCACGCCGAGAATGGGCAGCCACCCGCCGACGCCTAAGAAGGTCTCTCCGGTGAAGCCCACTAACATTGGTGCCAGCATCATACCAGGCCGTTCCAGAAGACACAGCGACATCATGAGCATTGGCCGGCCGTCGTCGCAGCCTGTGGCCCCACCGGCGCCGTATGGCGGAGATGCTGGTGAGCAACAGAAGCAGGGCCAGCAGCAGCCAGTCCGCCTCACCAAGGCGCCGGCCAGTGGAACGCAGTACCCGCCGGTTGCTGGACACCGCAGCCGTGGTATCAACAACTTCTTCCGCCGGTCAATTGGAGGATCGATTGTTGTCCCTGAGAATAGCCAGGGAGTCAGTCTGAGCGGTCACGGTTCCCCGCTGGCCAGTCCGAACGATCCGTCGGCGACCATGGGCACCGCGTCCTGGATCCACCGCCAGAACATCCTGGACGATGACCGGCCGAGCGCCACACCACCGCCGATCATGCGCAACCGCGGACTTTCAGAGGTGCACTTTGACGACGGCGATGATCGGCCGATGACGCCCGGTGTGGGCACGCCAAAAGGCGCTGGTGGAGATATGGCCAGGCCCGGTAGCCGCGGCGGCGATACCATGGCCGGAACGCCGACGGGGCCGAAGCGCAAGTGGTTGGCCAAGTTCGGGCGGAGCACCAGTGGACAACAGAAGTAGAGCTCGTGGGCAGCAACGAAAGCGGTCTCACGAAGGGCTCTCTCTCTTTGTGGTGGCTTGTCTATAAATCGACAAGCCCGTTTCTATTTTATGTGATGATGATGATTTAACCTTATTTCCTTTGTCTCTTCTGGTTCACTTTACGTTTTGCCTTTGCGCCTCCCCAGCTGTCCGAGGGACGCATGTCAAGGGCCAGAAAAGTCCACCGGAGATAGTTGTTTGCTTGCTAGCTTCTTCTACGGGCGGATTCTGTTTTATTTTTTATCTTTCAACTTGTTTTATCAACATTCTTTGGGGGTTGGTTTTTTACTTGGAACTAGAGCACTTGAACCCCTCGGTAACAAGAGGGTATGGATGAAAGGCAAATGTATATCTTACTTCACTGCGGTTGATTGTTGTCTGAGGGGACGTGTTCTCCTACTGCCGGAGGTTCAATTGATGGCATTTACGAACGAACGAATTGCGGTGTGAGTGATGTGAATGTGAGGGTGGTGTGAAGCCCCTTGCTGCGTCGACCCGGCTCGCAAGCGAGTGTCAGGTATATTGAAGCATGTGTTGGGAGAGGGGATGAGGGGAAAGACGAGAGTGTCTTCCATACACAGAGACGTGGAAAGCATCCGGGAGGTCCGACGAAGGAGGATTTGGGATGTCTGGGTTTACCGGGTGAATATATTTGCATATATGGCATGCGCAGGCTACGTGCAGAGGAGGATTTTGGCGGTGACGGGCGAGATCTACAGGAACATTTGCGACTAGATATTGCGTGCAAATTGGGGCCGATATTGAAGAACGTGCGCGGCTGACAGCGTCCGGTCCACGGCGATGGAAAGTCAACTCAGTCGTGGCAGAGGGGGGTCCGTGGGACACAAGACGTCTCTGGTATCGACTACGTGCATACTTCCATCCATACATACGTGGGAGGCCGGCTGTTTAGGCTGTTGGGAAACACCAGGTGCGGTGAAAGGTCAACCCACCTACGGGGGGGCAATTTCAATGAACTATAGGGGCAATCTACACGACGAGGCAAACGGGCCAGAGAAAGTCCGATACGGGCGGCGCGCGTTGGAATGTGCAGATGTGCGGGAGACGGGAGCCGCGTGGGGATCGATGGAGGGGGAAGCCAGAAGCACTTTTAAAAGGCGAGTTGAGGCGAGGCGCGGGACACAATGGTCGAACATCTCCAGATAAATGTTCAAGGCAACGGGCTTTTTGGGATTTTAGCTGTGAAGAGGGGAGGGGAAGAGCACAAGAGAGAGAGGGAGAAGGAGAGGTTCACAGCCCCTCCGTCGGTGTATTTCCCTCCCCCCCTCTTTTAAGATGTGATATTAAGAGTTGGTCAGACACTAAACCCTCCCCAGAACAGCCATACGATGAGCCAGGGATAAAGGGGGGGACCATGTTCTGGTCTGGAAGTTTATGCGAATTTCACATCATCACAAGGGGATAAGGGGGGAAACAAGAAAAGAGTGGGTGGAGGAAGGAAGAGGAAGCTTGACCAGGATGAGGATAAGTGATAAATCGTGGCAATGCAAGGGGGGAAGTTGAAAGCAGAAGCGAGAAACGCAGGTTAGGAGGAACGAGACGAAGACACAACCACCAAAGCCGCACTACCACCCACCCACTCCGGAACTTTGTTCAAGCGGAAGAAGATACTGAAGATAGCCTAGCGAGAGAGAGAGCTGAGCCAGTCGGTGCGAGTCCTCGGTCCGCTTCACGCTGGGAGTGGGAGAACAGAACACGAACAGACAAAACGAGGCTCGTACCGAAGAAAAGGCACTGTGTCTTGATCGAGGTGCGGCAGAAGGTGATGCGGGAATGACGATCGCCGGCCCAGCCTCGCCTCAACAGCACTGCCAACCACGGGACCTGCGTGCACCCAAACTTGTCCCGAGAACAGTGCAAGCGTCCTCCAAGGCAGATTAGCGGGCTTCGTCCGCTTCTCGTCCAGCAAAGCTCGACCCGACGAAGGGATCCGTGGGAGGGATGGTTCGGAAGGAGAGACATGCAGACGGGCTGTGTTCACTTGGGTGCGTGTGTGTCGTGCATCATCATGGCTGTGTCGACCGATAAGATCGCGGTGGTATAGGGTTAGGGTTTGGTGGAGCGGGTTGATTGTGAAGGCCGCGTTCCGCCGTGGTGCAAGCTCTTGCACCAGGATCCCCGTGACTTGCCCACGTGACAATTCTGACGTCACAGCCCGGGGTCCGGGGCGTGCCGAAGAGACGACGGGTTGGATTCTCGGTGCCGGGGAGGGTATTGGAAAGACAGGCAGCCAGCTAGCAGCAGCCCATTCGACACTGGTCAAACAGTATCAGACTGACCTATCTCTCGCATCTCACCGCCTTTCGAAAGACAGAGCAGAAAACCCAAGAGAGAGAGAGAGAGAGAGAGAGAGAGAGCCAGCAGCGTTACATTTTTCGAAGCACACTTTGGGTATAGGTTGGCAGGCACACCAACGTTGGGTGCTAATCCTCCCCCAGATAGGAAGTGTGTGTGAGTGGGCTTTTTATCAGCAATTTTTTTCTCTTCTGCTCCTTCATGCAGTACCACCCACACCACCACCCACCGCCCGTTGTCTTTTTGTCTCTCTCTTTCTGCTGGCCCTTTGATTTGTCACCGGAGTCCTGCACCTCGACCCAGCGCAGAATTTTCCCCGGCGTTTGCTGCCCAGACCGCCTTTTTTTCTTTCTTGCTCACTCTCAAACGAAACCCAAGAGTGTGTGGACGGCTATCGTGACAGAGCAGTAGGCGGTGAAGGAAAGAAAAAAAGAAAAAAAGAAGGACCAGCAGAAACACAGAGAGGGCGAAAGGGGTGGCACGGAACGAAAGGAACACCTCGGCGGCGGCCTTGTTTCAAATGCCGGGCTCTCTGACGTTTCCAACGTGCCCTGGTTCCAGGCCCTGCCTTGTTGTTGGTCGTTGAAGTCATACTGAGAGCCACATATTGAGAGGGGGGGAGGCTGTCCCGTTTTCACCCTGGGAGTCACTGAACCACTGAGCTGGAGAGCAAGTGTCCACCGTGCTGGCGTTGAAACCAAGGACCAAGTTAGAAGATCGGGGCTCTGTGTGTGCGCTCACCGAGTGGGAAGAGCAAGAAGCTGGTTGAGAAGGCCAACCCTGCGTCATGCCCGACCTCCTCCCTCTTGGGACCTCCTCCGCCTACGTTCCTCGTTCTGCTGCCTCCGGTCTGTGACTCGCTCTGGCCCCCTCCCTGCCTCATTCCAGTTGCCCAATCCACCAATCTCGAAGACCAAGCTGTCCTCTCTAAAAGGGCCGTCGTTTTGGCCCCCCCCCTCCTATCTTGGAGATCAACTTCCATCCGAATTCCAATCCCGCCAACAAGAAAGGGCCCGGCCCGGTGCAGAAAAAACAACCGCCCGAGCAGGCCAATACCAGCGGCCAAGTCCAGGGACATGAAGATTTGTCTCCCGTGCGATGTTACCAGTAGAAAAGGCGCCAACCGGGCCTGGAGCGAGGAGCCGCCGAACCCACCGCGCCGGTCGTGGCACGAAGGATGACAAGCAGGCCAACGAGCATGCTTCGTCCAGGGCGCTCAACGGCAAGACCAGAGACGGTGCGACGCCAGGCTGCTCGGTGCCCGAACAGCATCCCAGGGAATGCTGTTTGGTTGGGTCACCTGCACCGGAAACGGCCAGTGGCTTCGTTTCGGTAGAGGAGCGCTCGCTCCTGGCGGCAAAACAAAAAAAAAACAGGAACAAGAGAATTCGAGGCACACTTGCGCGGACTTTCTGCTGTTCAGCCTCACTCGATTAGCACCAAGTCCCGCCCGTAGAACCAGTGCCTGAGTGAGTTTGGGACCTTTATTCTGCTAACAAATTCTCTCGGCTTCCATTTCCCATCCCCCTCTTCTCCCCGCGGCCGCTGTGCTTCCTTTCTTTAATTCATGATTTCGGCCGACTTTCATCAGCAGACCGGTTTCTGGAAAGGGCCCGCGGCTTGGCTGGTTTTGTTGGTACCTGCGTCAGAGGGGGGAACTCCCAAAAATGGTCAGAGAGTCTTCCCCTCTTTCTGCTCTTCCTTCGGTGGGAAGCGGTAGAGGAAGTTACAGTGGCCACATTCTGCGAGTATAGCACAGAGGAACACCTCTGGATGTCCACTACGTACTGCACGCCGGACTCTCCGGTGCGATTCCGAGGCTGGCCGTCAGTTAGCTAAAGAAAGGTGTCATTACTTATCATGCTAGGCCATCTGGGGCTTGGATCTCATTGCTGATGAAGGGTTCCCTCCCTAAAAGCCCATGGCGTGACCGAGGCCCCAAATATAGAGTCGGCTTGTTGGGGGCGTTTTAGGGGAGGGAGAGCAGTTTAGCCAACCAGCTGAATGAGTAATGAGCAGCACATCTCGTCATCGATCGATAATAATCAGGAAGGAAAAGAACAAGTGTGGAGGCGGCGGCGGAGGGAGCTTTGTCGTCGTGCTTGTTCGGCTGTCACTTCTGCCTGTCTGGAACCCCCTGAAGGATTTCTCTCCCCCCCAAAGGACGGGGTTCCGGCATGCAGGTAAAATGAGCACAAGAGCAACTACTCCCAGCAGTTACCGAAGGAAGCAGGGAAAATGGCTGTGGGTGGTAATTTCAAAAACATGCTGCACACCAGCGGGTGAAATTGGCTTCTCTCCTCTTCTCTCCTGTTCTCTCCTTTTCCTGCAGGAGAAGAACGGCCGGGGGTCTCATATGTGCGGTACAGAAGGCTGTTCAGAGGGGCTTCAGCAGAAGCGAACAGGGCTTTTGCGGTCGAAAAACAACCAGACGCAATGCATGTCTTGGGAAATATCGGTCATTTCGGTACTGTGCATTGTTACTCCTGAATCAGAGTATGAAAGATTATATTGGGGGGGGGAAAGGAATATAAAAAGAAGAAAAAAGAGAAAAAAGGAAAATCGAACAAACTTCCCCCTCAGGAACGAAGCTGCCGGCGTCTATTTTGAAGGTCCTTCCACTTCCATTTGGATAAAGGATGTGCCGAAGCCTCAGGAAGGAGCGCACGACGGACGTTCTTTACAACTTTATGCCTCTCTCGTCTGGTCGGTTGTCTCTTTGACGTCTTCATGCTGTGCGGTCTCTTTCCCACTTTCCTTTACTCCAAAAAAGCAGCACATCCGGTGTAATATCAGCGAGGATAACTTTGAAACACAAGCACAAATTACAGAGGGTTCAGTCCAGGCCTGGATAGTGCTGTAGCACACATTTTCCATGTCGTGATCTCACCACCCACCATTCCACGACAGGCCACACACCCAGCCCAATTAAAAGCATCCAGCCAATACGAAACTGGTGAGGGCATAAATAAAGAGAGAAAGAAAAAAACACCAGTAGATTAGGCGCCAATTTGCGTGCATGACATGACGGCGAAGAAACGAGAAGGAACCACCCCCACTCATTCACAGCTGGTGCACTAAAGTTGGTTAAACGAACAGCCGATGCCGATGGCGGCGCGGGCGGTTGGGGGGAAGGTGCCACGCAGGATTCACGCGGCCGAGAAAGGCAAGGACAGCCACGCTCCTTCTCCAACTTTACTCCTACCATCTGTCGGGGATTCAGAGAGTGGTAACCCAATACCTAAAGAGAGGTCAGACGAACAGACCAGCAACGGGCAAAAAATAGCAACAGCGAGAAAAAAGACAAGAAAGGAAAGGGCAAATGCAATGCGACCCCAGGCCTCATGCATTAGCCGACACCTGCCTGCATCGAAACCCACAACAAAGAAAAAAGCAAGAAAATAAAAAAATTTAAAAGACACGGAAAAAAGAAGGACACGAAAAAAGAGAAAAATATTAGAAAAATTGGCCACCACCACCAAATCTCCCAGCAGGTTGAATTTAATATCATCCCGGTAATATCCAAATCTGCGCTAGGCTGGATGAGGTCTAGCATGGCGCTACACAGTGGAGTCCGGTTTGCATAGGACCAATAGGATCGGCCGTGGCGAGGTTGGCTGCTTAGGTTGCGGGTACTTGGCCGTTCGCTGGCGATCGGCTGGGTGCCTGGGGTACCTGCTACATGTTGGTGGCAGGGACCACCCCGGCACGGAAAAGAAAGAAAAATGAGAGGCTGCAGGACGCAGGTGACCAATTGTCTGGGCTCGTCATTTTTTTCTCGCTCCCCCCATGCTCTTTTGCCAACCTCAAGCATTTGCTCAAAAGGCGGCGCTTGAAGAGGCGAAAAAGACAGAGAACGCCCGCTGGGCTTTTGTTTGTTTGTTATTGTGCATGCTGCTGTTCCTCTCTTTCTCCACATCATCATGTGGGTGTCAGAAGTGGCGATGATGTGGGTGTGTCGGGTGCTGCACTGTGCTGCTGTTCACTGGCTGCGATTTTGAGCCAGCCCGCCCACTCCCGAGAATCCTCTCTCCCCAACCTTTCGCTGAAGTTGTCAACTCGAGAGTGGCCGGTGGTGGTCGTGAGTGTTGGTCTGTGGACGACGACGGTCGTCCAGCCTGGCCTTGGAGAATCTGTCCGATGGACGGGCCATTCGCCGAGACCGCCCGTGACGGGCCGGATGAAGAAAAAAAACCGACGACAGGCCATTCTGGCAGCCAGAGTATAGTCCAACAACACCAACAACACCAACAACACCAACAACACCAACAACACCAACAACAACAACAACACAGCTCCGTAAACAACAGCACCGCGTGAAACATCACCGTCAGTCCCGGCCCGGTTTCCTCTCTCTGTGGCCTTTTTTTCCGTGGGCGATCTTTGCTGCTGGTCTTGGTGTACGTGCATCAATAGGTCCCTGCTGCGCCTTTCTAGGCCGCTCCGCGATGGGGGCTCTGCTGGCTGGGCTGGCTGGATTTTTTTTTAATTCTTTTCGGCGCCCTCCACCTGGGCATGCCTTTAGTGTGTTCCAGCGCCTTAACCCCCCAAAACACACACAGGAACACAGGAACCGGAAGCATTAAAACTAACAAACAATATTTTATTCAAATCCACAACAGGAACACGAGACAATTGGGCTCAGTCTCAAAGAAACAAGAAAGCTTGGATCCACTATCTCCCCCCCCCAATTTTGTGACAAGCGCAGTTCTGAAATCTACGCACAGTTACGCGTATATCCCAGACCTGAGAAACCTGGAGAACGGGGCCAGTGCTCACGAGGTACTCCGTGTGAAACCGCTGCCTTTCGGCACTGTGCAGTCCCACTGGTTCCGCCTTCGCCTCCTTCCTGCTGCTGGCTGCTGCTCTTTCCCCCACTGAATTACGAATCCACTCACTCTCCCGCCCTCGTCCAGGCTCCGGCCGCTCCTTCCCTCAGCTCTCTCGTCCCTCTTTCCTTTCCACTCGCTTTCCTTCCTTCCTCCTGCATTCTCGTCCGCCTTGCAACTTGCACGCTGCATTCCTTCCATTTCGTCTTTTCTCTCTCCGGCTTTTTCGGTTGTACCGAGTCCACCCTCTCACACTGTGTTTCCCTCGTTCTTCCACCCAACTTCTGCTTCCTTCCCTTAATCTTTCTCCACTGGGGCTAGCCTAGCATTTAGGGTCCTCGACCTTACCCACCCGCCTAACTCGCTGTCGTTTTGTACCGGCCTGCGCCAGTTTGCACCGCTCTGGTACTTCTCCTGCCTCTGATACAGTGTATCTGCAAATCTAACAAAAACCCAGTCACCGCCTCTTTCTTTTTTTCTTTCCTTTTCGTCGTCTCTCCCCCTCCTTCTTTTTTTATCTTCTCTTGCTTTTCCTTCCTATCCCGCTCCCGCTCACTTCTCAACTTTTTGAACCCTTTCCTCCCAATCCATCAAATATCTCTCTTCATCTTCCATCTCTTCCATCTTCTCCTCTTCTTCTTCTCTCTCCCTATCAATCATCTCTTCTCTTCTTGCCCAACATATTCATAGTCAATAATATTCCATCCGCTCTTCTCCTATTCTACTTCTTCGTCCTCAGCTCTTTCCATCTCAAATCTCTCGCTCCTGCTTTTTCAGCTTCGCCGGCCCAAGCTCTTTACACCACTTGACTCATAATCCGGTGTAGATGAGAATACACGAAGACGACCTTGACTCGACTGCCTCCTTTTCTTCTCTTTGTTCCTTGCTCGACAAACTCTAGATGAACTACTTGTTATTATAAACTCTCCTCTCTACTTACTCTTTTTTTCCTTTCTCAAATCCTTTCCACACACAAATCCCAATCCAAAATGTCTGCATACTACTATGGCCCTCACCAATCCCACCCGCCGGCGGCGGCCCCGCCGATGTCGCACAACCACCATGGCCGCACTCGTCGCGGGCCGAGGCCATCGCAAAAGCAGTTCCGCGATCTCCGGTCCATGAAGGAGCTCAACAACGAATCGGCCTCCATGGTTGCCTTCCGCTCAAAGTTCGAGGCCTGCCGGTCGTTCGACCTGGAAGACGACATGGAGTTCTGCCCCGGTCTGTTGACCGAGACCGATCTGGTGTCCATCCACTCGGTCTCCGAACGCTCGTCTCTGGCAAGCAGCTCTCCTGAATCTTCCCCCACCCAGCAGCCCCAAACCATTGCTCCCGCCTTTTCTTTGAACTCTGCCTCTCCCCCCTTTGTGCCTCCCACCTTCCAGCCGCAGCCGTCGTTGAAGATGCACCAGCCTGCTGCCACTCGCACTAGAAATGCCATCCCCATCATCAACCCGGCCACCGGCACCACGCTCTCGAGCCCGCCTCCGTCTGTGTCTCCCGGCCGGATGCAGCACGCTTTGGGACGTAGATGGTAAAGGGATAGATGAAGATCTGAAAGGATCATGAAGAAATCTCCGCATCGCCGACATAGCTCTCCCCTCCCCAGTGCTTGAGCCAGTCATCTATAGATCCCACTATAGAGTGCTCGCTCTTAAGCCTGGGAGAGATGGCTTGAGGTTGTTTGGAGCCTTTTGTTTCTATTCTTTGCCATCTGCTGTGTTCCCGAGTGTTTAAGATTCCGTCATCTCCTTGTTTCCTCTATAATCTTTGCTGCATCCCCCGACTCCCACTCTCCCCTCATTCTTCATCTCATCTCCTTGCCTGAGATTCTCTCTCCTCACTTATGAGAATCAATGACAGCCTCGTTCTCGTCCTTCCCGGAATGCGGCTGATATCAACAGACATATCACGCTGGAGACTTGTGTCTCTGGCGTCGGTAGAGGCGTGGCTCGAAAGAAAGAAAAGAGAGATCAAACTCTTTCTCCCCTCGGAAAACCTCCCCTCATCAATCACTTCCTCGCAACTTGATTTTACTTACGGCATCGGCATGTTTCACTGTGTTTTATCTTACTCTTGACTTTCCCTTCTGGGCTGGTTGCATTCGAGTGCAAGCCTTCCGTTGCTGGCACATGTGTGTTTTTATACCTGCATGGTTTCGGCATGTCTCCTCTGGCGAGATATGTTGTGTGGATACATTTTCTCACTCTCACCATCTGTACAAACCCCGAACTCTCTTCGTTTCTTCGATATATATTCCCAATCCCGCTATCTCTCTGTTCACACGGAGGAGTAGACGCCTTTTTCATCCTCTCCTTTTCTCATATTTCGAAGAGTGTTGTTTTCTTTGGGTCGGATGATCTCCCTGTTTTATGAGGTCGAGCGTTTTTTGTTTTATTTTGGGAACAAGCGCCCGCGTGTTGTCTTTTACGTTTTCTGCTTCACCTTTACACCGATGCCGTTTCCTACATCTTTCGTTGCGATGTCTGTTTTCCGATTGCCGTCCTTTTCCGATCTCTTTCTCTCTTTCCGACATCTCCTTCCGCTTTTCCTTTTCTCAACGTTGAGCGGAGTCTGGTTTTCTTCTTCCAAAGAGCTTTGACGAGGCTTTTATCATTTACATCTCATATCTCCTTTTCTATTATCGGGTACGAATAACGGGCTTTTTCTCTTTTCTCTCTTGTTTCAGCGAGGCGGTCACTTTTTTTCCCTCGCATCTTTTCCGGCTTTTTGCGCAAAGATTATACACCAAAACAAATATGGTTTCTTGCATATAGGGGGCATATTGGGTTGCGAGCTTGAAAAAAAAAATCGGCCTCAACACACCTCTTCCTCTCATGTTGGAGTTTTTATCTCGGGTTTGATTTTCTTTTTTGGGTCCCTTTCTCGTTTCTTTTTGATCTTTTTCATCATGTCTGGCATTCATAATCTTGGGGGCGGGGAATATCTGGTGAACTCGACTTAAACGGGAAGCGGTTCAGTGTCTTTTCTTATTGCGGCTTGATCTTTTTTTATGTTTTTGTTCATCCGGGGCGACATGAAAATACCCTGGCCTCTTGTTCATACCTGGATGTCACGGATTGTGCAGGTGTTTTTTACTTTATTTTCTAACGAAGTCATTTGAGACAAACGGGCAGAGGCGAGGGAAATGTCCCCGACCTGATGGAATGAGTGTTCTATTTTGTGGCGGGTGTTTTCCACTTCTCCGTTTCTAAGTCGGGTCTGTTCGGCGGTCTCATCTGATCACCGAGCAGCCGGATGCGGGACGGCAGAAGCCCTCAACTCTCTCCTTTTTGATTCTTGTCGATCGGTGTTTTCTTACTCTTTATTTTTTTTATGTTCGTCTCATCGAATGGTTCTAAAGCGGGAGTCCTTTTTGTTCATCTGGTTTTACTACTTTTGGGGAACCTTTATATCAATTGGGAGGGATATTGCGGCTAGGAAATGCGGTTGGTAAATGAACAGACAATACCTTTTTTGCTCTTTTTCTGTGTTATCGCTTTTCTCCTCCTCATTCTTCTGCTTGCTTTTTAAGCTGTGCATGTGTATTTGTGCGTGTTTGTCGGTAGGTTTTCCGGATCTTACGCTTGTTCCGTCCGCGTCCGGCTTTCTGTGGCCAAGGAAGGGTTTCTATGTGCGTGTGTGCTTCTATCTGGTGTGTGACGATGATGAATATTTGGTTCTCTGTGGCTATCATCAGGTGAGGGAAAGACTGCTCTACACAAAAGAGTGTGGCTATATATCGCTGCGAATGAATGAAAAGAAACCACCGAAATCGGCGGTGGTCATCTGCTTGGCTTTGATCAGAACCGTACGTGTGAGCTTGTACCATCATCATCATCATCATCATCATTCTCCGCGGCATCGTAACCAGTCGCATCAGTAGCATGTGTAAGTTGACTAGTCTGGCGTCCACGGTCGGAGAGAACACGGTAGCTGGTGAACGCTATCCTGACTCACCGAGATAACGAGAGTCATGTGCGGAGAGTCCCGGCGCACGGAGCCAGCGCAAGCCTGTACCCACGATGTATTGTACTGTATGAGGTCTGTTTCTTTGGGCGCGTGGGTGGCAGGTGGGAGACAGACCCAAGACTATCACGCCATGTCAGATGGTCGGACCAGCGATCAGCCAGAATTCCATACGAGCGACGACCATGGCTCTGCATCGGATGACACTCCGTTCCGCTGTACGCTTCGCTCGGGGTCTGGAGGTTTTTCCCCACGGGAACCAGACAGCAGCACTATGTACACAGTATGATGATAACGATTCTTTTTCGTTTCTAATTAGATCGACGTAGGCCGTTGTCTAGGGGGGCCGGTTGGGAGAAGCGTATCACGCCAACCGCCCAAGTTTTGTCCTGGTGCACCGGCGCCGTCAAGTTCACGTCATGCTTTGATTACCGCTTGCGTATCGATGAGGGGGGAGGCACCGGGGTAGGCAAGTCGCCAGATCTCTCTCGAAGTATCGGGAGATGCGGGATTAGATAGATGCAGGTATATAAAGAGCGGAACAGGTGCTTTCGACTGTTTTTGGAGCTCGTTGTTGTAGCTTTCTCTTTTCACCTTCAATCCCACCAGACACTGCTATAATTCTAATTTTTTTTTTCTTTTTTTCGAGTCGAGTCGTAACACACGAACATACCAAGGCCAAACGACGAACGACAGAAACAACCACCAAAAAACCACTGCACACCATGATCGCTCTCCGGATCACCCACACCCGCGTGCCCATCGCCGCGACGGCCATGATGATGCACTCCGCCCAGATCGCCGCGCGCCGTGTCGCCGTGGCCAGCAGCCTGCGCGTGCGCACGCTGAGCACGAGTACGTACCGACCAACCCTAACCCTAACCAACCACCACTATCTTCAAGGAAGAAAACTAACTCCCTGCTTGCCTCGAATGAACGACAGCCCGCTACAACCTCCAACAACAACAACAGCCCCACCAAGCCGAAGAAGAGCGCCTCCGCGCGGCAGCCGCACAAGACGGCGAAGGCACCGGGCAGCCGAAGAAACAGTGGGTGCCGGAGGAGGCCACCGACGCCGAGGCCGCCGTGAAGGCCGACCGCGCGGCGCGCGAGCCGAGCGCGAAGGGCGACCACGAGGGCCTGTTCTGGTGGCGCGAGCAGGAGGCGACCAAGTGGGCGGCTGAGGAGCGTGAGCGCAAGGGCAAGCCGATTTGGGACGGTGTGCCGCGCGGGTGAGCTTTGGACGGTCCGTGTGACAGCCGGTTGGTGATGCTGGGTGTGTTGGGGGCTGTGGCATGAAGGGATGATGATCGGGGGGAACTGGAGTTATATTGATATTTCTGCTTTTGGGTAGATAGGATAACAAGTAGGACGCAGCAATGCTTTGCGTCCTTTTCTACTGATCGGCACCTTTGCATGTGTATGTTCTGAGCTTGTGGTGTTCTGGGCCACCATTCCCACATCCAGGTTCCACGAGGTGAGCTGGCTTCTGGTACTGCCAATGTTGAATGCACAGTCCCCCATCATGGGATTCCAGAACCCAAATACCGAGACTGTGGAATCCAGATCCAATGTAAACCCAGATAAATGGCAGTCCTCATTCCCTTTCAACTTCGGGATGTCGTCTTGCCAGGACCACAAGGGTTAGACCCTTACCACAAACCCCTTAGGTAATCGAGTCCCCGAAAGTTCCAGACGAAACCGGATGACGACGATTCCCGGCTTTTTGTCGTCGTTGCTTTTTTTCTGCCCTGCTCCATCGGATTTCCAGGCTGCTTCTTTTTGTCCATGTTCCTTACGATACCTTTTTTCTCCTCTGTGATCGATTCGAGGTTGATCTTCGTTTGTTGAGCGCCGTACATCTATTACCCTATCTCTTATTGTTTCTGGGGACACAGCTGTGGTGTTCCGTTCAGCAAGCGTCAAACACCGCGTATCTCCGCCTTGTCGCCTTGTGACTTTGCTCGTGTCGCCATCTCGACTCTGCTCCACCCCCTTTTTCTCTCTTCCGAAGACATCGGTGGCCGCCCACAGTGCCTCTGCTAGACCGCATACTGCGTCTCCGCTGTTCTCTCCCCGTCTTTGCACGACTCGATCGGTTCCACCTCCTCAACCCACCGACCCCGTCCGGCGCACCCCCCCGGACCGCAACTCTCCCACAATGTCGAACCCGAACCACCTGTTCCTGCTGGCCGACCACATCAAGCTGGGCCTGCTGGAGCGCCAGCGCGCACGCAATCTCGGCGGCGAGTCGGATGCCGAGGACCGGAGTGTCGCGCACTCGCTCGACCAGTTCCGCGAGGACCTGGCGCGGTTGCGTGTCGAGGAGGCCCGGCTGCGGGCTTCCGGCGATGTTGAGTATGTTTTGCTGTCTTCATAATATGGCCGGCTAGGTTCCGTGTTTGGAGGAGAAGGACGAGGAGGAACATGAAGAGGATCAGGGAATGTGATACCTATCAAGTCCAGCCGAACTAACCGCCCCGCTTCCACAGCGCCGCCCTGACCATCTCCGACTCGATACCCAGCCTGCAGAAGGAACTCGACTCGATGACGGCGCAGCTCGCCGAAATCACCGCCCCCGCAGCATCCTCCACCGCCGCCGCCTCGACAACGGTGACCACCACGACCACCAGCACGACCAGCAAGATCGTGCGGTTCCGCGACACGCCGCGCAGCGCCGACGACGACCTGGAAGCGCAGCTCTTCGGCGGCGCGGCCGGCGCGTACCGCGACGACCCGTCGGAGGGCTACGCGGACGCCGCGGCCGACATGTCGAACGACCAGCTGCACGCCTACCACGGCCAGATCATGGCCGAGCAGGACGACCACCTCGACCGCCTCGGCGAGTCGATCTCGCGCCAGCGCGAGCTCAGCATGCAGATCGGCGACGAGCTCGACGCCCACGTCGAAATGCTCGACGAGACCGACGCCCTGGTCGACCGCCACACCGGCCGCATTGAGCGCGCGCGCAAGTCGCTGGGGCGTATTGCCGCCGGCAGCAAGGATAGCCGCGGCATGATGACCATCGTTATCCTGATTGTCATCTTGATTATCCTGATTGCTATCCTCAAGTGAAACTTGGACGCCGTCGGCTGGGAAGCGGGCGTGAGAGTGTGACAGACAGAGAGTGTGCGAAGTGTATATAGCATGGAGTTTTCGGGGGTGGCATCTTCGTTTTTGTCTTTTGTCTTTTGGGTTATTTCGTTTTCTTGTCCATTCTTTGCTTCATTTTCTTGTCGATAACTTGTGCTTCCAGAACCCCCAGAGAAGGGCATCGTCTACCATCTGTCCTTTCCCCCTTGTTACAGTCGTTTGGATCGTCCAGATGCTTCCACGTTGCGTGGTGTAGCTGGAGACCTCTCCTTAATTTTTGACTGTTCCCCTTGGCTTCCCCCAGTTCGCTGCATTACACAAGATAGATATTGCGTTTGCTGCGTATCTACCCAATAACGTATATTTATATACACGCTTGTAACTCTTCGTTCATGGCACTGCTAAACCCGGATCTTCATATGGATACTGGACACTCACTCACGGACATAGACTCAGCACGAACCCTCGCATTTCAACCCATCTCCCGACCTGATTATCCTTCGCCGAGCACAGCTGATAAGAATACCAAACACAAACGCAAACGAGAACCCGCACTCAACGAATGACTTCTCCAACATCACTGATACTCCCCAACCCATCCGACGACCCGCCGTCGCTGGCCCGTTTGCGCTTCTCCCCACTCCCCTTCCACAGCTCGTGGAACTTGATCGTCTCATCACTGGCCGCCACCACAATGCACCCGCTGGTCCCGCTGGTCATTGCGCCCGACTGCCCGACCACCGGCCCCGGGTAGGGAATCGCGTACAGCGCGCGGTGCTCGCCCTCCCACGGAATCGCAGCTACCTCATGGCACTCGGGCCAGCTGAAAATCGCAATGCGGTACGGGTGGTCC
The DNA here is from genome assembly GCA_001510565.1 of Knoxdaviesia proteae. Lineage (NCBI taxonomy): Eukaryota > Fungi > Ascomycota > Sordariomycetes > Microascales > Gondwanamycetaceae > Knoxdaviesia > Knoxdaviesia proteae. Next base: position 236,601 of record LNGL01000026.1, read on the forward strand.
GGCTGCGTGTACCCAAACGTGGCCGCAATCTGCCGCTTGGTCGTCGACCACACCAGCGACGTCACCTGCGCCGACACCGCAATGCGCGCCAGCGCGGCCCCCGTGCACACGTGGAAGAAGTGGATGCACTTGTCGTTCGATCCACCGCCCGTCGCAACCAGGCTGTCCCGCCACGGGCAGAAGGCAATGGCTTTGACCGCCGACGCGTGCTGCCAACGGTGCTTGGCTTCGGTGATGTACAGCGGCCCGGGCACGTCCCATTCGTTTCCAAAGTCGTCGTTGGTGTCGTTCGAAAGCCCCTGTGCTTCTGTCGCCTGCCGCGCAATTCCCGGCATGTTTTCATTGCTGTCATCAGTCGTTTCGCTTTCCCGCCGGTTTCGCGTTCGTACCCGTAGCCTTCTTCTGCCAGCAGGCGCTCCCCCTCCCGCACGCGACCTGTGCTGTCTCCGATGGAGGCCGGCTATGACCCTCCGGACCATCGGCCGGCCTCGGTCTGCCCCCCGGGGACTCTCTGGCTCCAGCACATCGTCAACGTCAAATAGGCAGCACATGTTGTCGTTTCCCCCAGAGGCGAATAGTCTTCCGTCATTGGACCATGAGAGTCCGCAGATCTGTTGCATGTGCACATCAATCTGCGCCGCTGGTGTGAGCACCCCCGGCCAATTGTGGCGGTGGACCTCCCAGCTCAGTGGCCACTCGACAATATAGTAGAATATGCGCCCGAATTCATCTGCCACCAGGAGATCCTCTGTTTGCACAGATGTTCCCGGCGTCATGGGGTTCCTTGACAGCCGGGTGGTGGCTCTTGGCCGCCAACTGAGGCACGTCACACGGCCTGCCTGCTGGACCTGGAACCGTGGCACTGGCGCTTCTCTGAGAGACATCAACGCTAGTTCTCCGTCCGAGCGACCATATGCGATGATGCCCTTTCTTCCTTCGTCAGACGAGAAGGCCACCGATGTGATCCATGCTCCGTTAGTTGGTGCATCACGCACTAGAGCTGCGCCATAATTTTCTGACCAACAATACAAGAGCGTTCCCAGACCGACTGCGAGTGTTTGGCAGCTGGCCGAGTATGAGAGAGTTGAGCAATAGAAGTCATTTCGAAGATTTGGGGCGTCCAGAACCCTACACCGGAGACATATACAGTTAGCTTGCTTTCTGCTTTGATGTCCTGGTCATGTACTGGCACACTTACTTGTAGGGAGCTTCTGGAAGTATCTGCATCCTGGATGCTTTGCTGGATTCTGAAGAGGCACGAAGGTTAATTTTGGCCACGGACAACAATCGAGGTTGGGATACGCACTCTCCGAGTTCAGGCTCGCATCTTGGTCGCTCTACAACCACTCGACGCCGTTCCATTTCGACTTCCTGCTGTCTAGGCTTCGGCATATCGCTGACCGTTGATTCTCGCTCGACGGTGGCTTGTGCGGACTTGTCTCTAGAAATTTCTGCACTCGCGGCAGGAAGAGAGCTGTGGCAACGCGTTCCTTATGCTGTTGAAGCTCCAGTTCCGCTCGGGTCGGCCGGATCGGAGGAAATGATCTTGCATACATCCGGGCAACCCTGGGGAGGGGATCACCGCCACGGTTCATTCCACCAACATGAATGGGAACTTGTGGTAATGTTGGGAGCCCGACGGTCGGTCCGCCGTCCTATTCGAACGGATCCTCGCCGTGGTTGAGCCGGCCGTGAAGAAGACCACGAGTGGGGAGCATGTGGCCTTGATCTTCGCTGGCTGCTGCATAAAGCGCCGCAGGTTAGAATTTGAGAGAACTTGATCGAAAGGAGGGGGGACGAAGCTTACTGGGAGCTGCCAAAATCGGAGTTTCTTGCCAGGCTTGCCGTTCCGGGGTCTCCGCGTCGTCAGGGATTGCCGGAGCGAAGGGAGAGCGGCCAAAGGGGTCTTGGGAAGCGGCCTCGTGCCTGAGAAACTTCTCATGTGGAGTAAGACTCTTAGGGCTTTTCAGGGACTTGCGCTTCTCCCAGAGAGGAGAATTCATGTTCCGAGCTGGAATGAATCGATCAGGGAAGCTTGCGCTTGGTACCGGCGGAGGCCGGCCATCATGGCCGCGTGGAGTAATGTGGGGATCGGAAAAGAATGATGCGGGGAGATGACATTCTGCCGAACTCTTCCGGGGTAGACTTGAAGGAAGCGAGGCTTGGATGCTGCTTGCTGAAATATTCCGGGACGGGAGAGGGTTGGTGGTACTATAGCTTCCCGAAGACTTTCTCGACTTAACCGAGCTCTCGGAGGTAGATATACGTGACCGGCGATAATTGAATATGCCGGCACCCGATAGTGTTAGACTCATGGTCAATGCTTGATGACAGTCAGAAGAACGACGGGCCGAGGCATTGACGAGGTGGGTAAATTGGATAGAGTTACTATGTGTCAACGGTGAGACATCGGGGAGAGTAGAGCGGGAAATGGCCGCCGGAGTTCCGCAGGACAAAACCAACGGATATAACTCAAGAAATCGATATCAATGACGATAAAGGGAAATATAAATTCAAGACAGAGAGAGAGAGAGTGAGCGTCTGAACTATGGATTGAACACCAGAGTTGGATATTGGAGAGAATGAGAGGAAGACACAACCGCCGTTCAACACACTATTAAATATGAATAATTCTCCAATTCAACACAGTTCACGTGTATCGATGCCGGAGCTTTCACTTTTGGACACAGACACATTGATATGGATAAAATGGAACTCCGTGATGTGTGAATGGATATGAAGAAGGGAAGAAGAAAAGCCACCAAAGGCAAATAGGTAAGAAAAGAAAGACAAAACCATATAGTCACTTAGCGAGGTGAAATACGCAGGAAGGAAGTGAATGCTACATCGTTACTTCCTTGCATGCTGTGATAATTGCGGCTGCTGGCCGGGCGGATTCGGAGGCTGGTTTGAACGGTAGCAGCGATGGCCGGAGGTCTCACATCTAAGTAAGATGCGATGATGTATCCAGTTTCTGTTAGCACTAGGAGGCATAAAGAGTCTTCTTTCCTGCCTTGTCGCGAAGTCAACCGCTTGCCGTTGTCGTTCTCCAGAGCCGTTTGAACACGGCCCCACCACCGCCGACTCCGGAGCCCCACACCGACACCAGCCACATACGCCACACCACCAGCCACACCTTGGGTCAGGCGCCCCCCAAAGCTCGACTGAAGCTCGCTCAATTAACCATTCCAGAGCTTCAACTTCTTCTCTGGTCCCTCATAATCTAATGTCTACAGATCTCGCCTCTTCCTCGTACTGTGTCTAGTCCGGCTCTGTTTGAAGCTTGTGGATGTTGAGTTGGCTTCCGTTCTCACTCCGTTTCCGACCATAACCCTGAATCTGCCTCGGATAGGTCTCAGCGACTGTCCGGGGTGGCCAAGATCTGCGAGCCGCGATGCTCTCAGCCTTTACAGCCCGGCCGATTATCGAGCTGCGGCAACGAGACAAGTCGAAGATAGAAACAATTCTGGCCCATGGTATGGCATATCACATGTGAGATCCTCATATCCCTGGGATTGTGGTTGCTAACGCTGTTGTGTTGGGATCCCTAGGTGATCGTGTTCTCGTTGGCCTGAATACCGGCTCCCTGCGCGTTTACCGGGTGAACGACCTCCAACCATCCGCGGCAGGAAACTCGACATCGAACGATACTGACACCGATGGCGCCGAATCATCCAAGCCGCCGAAACCCGCGGCTGCGAAACCTACCGACCTGTTGAGGGAAGTCGAGAAGTTCTCAACTCGCGCTATTGAACAGCTGGCTATCATCAAAGAAGCAAACACGCTGGTATCGCTCTCGAACTACGTCGTATCCCTCCACGACCTCCAGACCTACGAACTGCTCGAGACCCTGCCACAATCGAAGAACGCCTCGTGCTTTGCCGTCACGTCGAACATCGTCAAGGATGCCACCACGGGAATCCCCGAGATCATCAGCTGGCTTGCGGTTGCCGTGAAGCGCCGGCTGATACTATGGAGCTGGCACGAGAGCGAGCTTCGCGCGGATGCTGTTGAGATAACGCTTGCCGAGACCATCCGCACCATGACGTGGGCGAGCGCCACCAATATCGTTTGCGGCATGAACTCGTCGTACGCGATTGTCAATGTCGAAACCCACGAGATCGAGGAGATTCCCGGATCGGGCTCCATTGGCGGCGCTTCTGCTGGCCAGACAAGCCGCTTTGGTGCCGTCAGCGCAGCAAGCATGGGGTATATGGGTCTTGGCGGCTATATCCCGAAGCCGCTCTCGGCGAAACTGGGAGAAGGGGAAATGCTGCTGGCCAGAGATATCAACAGCCTGTTTATCGATAACGACGGCAAGCTCCTGGATCGCAAACAAGTTCCGTGGCACGCTGCTCCGGATGCCATTGGATACTCCTATCCGTACCTTCTTTCCCTCCTGCCGCCATCCAAAGGCATGTTAGAGGTCCGCAACCCGGAGACTCTCACCCTGGTGCAATCCGTCTCGCTTCCCGGCGCCGCACAGCTGCACTTCCCTCCACCGAACGTTAGCCTCGCTCACGCGGGGAAGGGCTTCCACATCTGTGGTGAACGGTGTGTGTGGAAGATGGGGGCCATGGACTACGACTCGCAGATTGACGAGCTCGTGGAAAACGAGCACTACGACGAGGCCATCAGTATCATGAACATGCTGGAAGATGCCCTCATGACCGACAAGCCGGGCTTGCTGCGAGAGACGAAGATGCTCAAGGCTGAGAAGCTGTTTCGCGAGAAGAAGTATCGAGCGTCGTTGGATTTGTTCAACGAGGACGATGTGCATGCGCCGCCTGAGCGTGTACTGCGCTTGTTTCCACCCTCGATCTCTGGCTCGCTGTCGCAATGGGCCGAGTCTGACGTGCCAGCTGAGGCCAGTGAGGAGATCACATCTCGGCCTGGTACATCCAACGGGAAGCCTGGACAAGACGAAGCGGTTCCCGCGGAAGCTTCTGCCTCTGTTGATGCAGCTACTCCGTCTGCGACAGCCACCGCTGCTGCTCCAACCCCTTCAACCTCATCATCCGGCCCTGGGTTTGTGAAGATGCTGATGGGCCAGAAGAAGCCGGCCGTGGCGGCCGATACTGTGTCAAATGCTCCGTCAACGGATTCGGCGGAGGCCGGGGGAGATACGACAGACTCAGATGGCCAAGATACGCCGAAACCAACCACCAAAGCGACGACAAGGTCAGATCCCTTGGAAGGCAAAGATCTTATGAATGCGGTACTGGAGCTGAACAGTTATCTCGCGGGAACCCGCGCTCGGTTGCAACGGGTAATTGATCCGGCCACCGGAAAGATGAAGCCCCGTACCAAGGGAGGTATGGAAGAGACACTGCAGAGTTTCCTTTCGTCCGCTGGCGGTTCTGATGCCGAGCTGGAACAGCAGCTGCGCAAAACTTTTGGGCTAGTCGACACCATGCTGTTCCGCGCGTACATGTACTCGCGGCCGACGCTCGCCGGCTCGCTCTTCCGCATCCCCAACTTCTGCGACCCGGATGTGGTCAACGAAAAGCTGCTGGAGCACAACCGCTACAACGAGCTGGTGGATTTCTTCCACGGCAAGAAGCTGCATGCACAGGCGCTTGCACTGCTACGGCGGTTTGGCGCAGCGGAGACGGCCGACCCTGACGCGCCCGCGCTGCACGGCCCACAGCGCACCGTCCGTTACCTGCAGAGCCTCCCGCCCGTCCACATCGACCTGATCCTGGAGTACGCGGAGTGGACGCTGCGGGCGGACCCGGAGCTGGGCATGGAGGTGTTTGTTGGCGACACGGAGAACGCGGAGACGCTGCCGCGCGACCGGGTGAGCAAGTTCCTGGGAGAGATTGGCGCAGCCCTGGAGATCCGGTACCTGCAGCACGTCATCTCGGAGCTGAATGACCTGACGCCCGACTTCCATAACCGGCTGGTCGAGCTGTACGTGCAGCACCTGCACCATGGCCCGCGGGATGCAGCGTGGGATGAGATGATGGCCCGGTTTGTGGCGTTCTTGAAGGAGAGTCGGCAGTATGGCCTGAGTAAGGCGTTTGGCCTTATTCCGAGAGATGGTGAGTTACCCTGGTTACCGCCTATCCCTGTTATCTAGTGTTGCTTCACTAACACGATGTTTGATGCAGATCCTTCCTTTTACGAGGCCCAAGCCACTGTGCTCAGTCTGATGGGCAACCACAAGCAGGCACTTGAAATCTATGTGTTCAAGATGCAGAACTATACAAAGGCGGAAGAGTAAGTCTCCCGCCTCACACGGCAAACAATATCAGAACACCTCTAACATCAGTCTCTCTTCGTTCTAGATACTGTAATCAAGTATACAAGGCCCAAGAGGCGGGCACAACCTCAGCCTCGCGTCCGTCCTCTTCTGACGATTCTGAAGGCACCACAACCTCGATATACCACACGCTGCTATCGATATATCTGAACCCGCCACCCCCACACTCCGTGAGCCTTGGTCCAGCACTAAACCTTCTCTCGCGCCACGGCTCGCGACTCCCCGCCGAATCGACTCTCTCGCTGATCCCGGACAACCTGCCGGTGCGCGACCTAGTGTCGTACTTCCGCGGGCGCATCCGGGCGGCCAACAGCATCGTGAACGAGTCCCGGATAATTGTCGGGCTGCGCGCCACCGAGTATATCTCCAGCCAGGCGCAGCTGCTCCTGGGCGACGGACTGCCGCCGGTGGGCGGTGGTGACGGTGGGGGTCCCGGGGCACCGGTGGTGGCCAACGGGCGGAACCGCCGCGTGGTGATATCGGATGAAAAGCTCTGTGGTGTGTGCCATAAGCGGCTGGGCGGTAGCGTGGTGTCGGTGCTCCCGGATAACACGGTGGTGCACTACGGGTGTCTGAATAGACGCGCGGACAGCCAGCGTGCGCCGACGTGGAGCCGGCCGAGCTGGGCGACGTGAGTGCGGTGTGGTGCGAATCTTTTGCCGTTTGCTTGGGCTGGGACTTTGGGTTTCGTTGTTTTGCGAGCGGCGGGCTTCTTTTTGCTTTCTTTGGACGTTGAACTGTCTTTTTTCGGCATGTCGACATGCATGTATGCTGATAGCGGGTGGGATGTATATATATCGTTGTTGTTTTGGCGCCCATGGTGGTTGTTTTGAGTGAAGCGTGCAGTGTGACCAGATACATAAGGAGTCTAATCCTCCTCAACGACCTCTTCGCCGTAGTTCTCCTCGTCCTTCGCATCGTCAACCACCTTCGGAGCGCCCTTCTTGCCCGCAGCGCCGGACTCAGCATCCGCCTTTGCAGCAGCAGCCTTGTCCTCTTCCATGCGCTTGGTCAGCTCGGCGTTGATGGTGTCGGTGGCGGTCTTGATGGCGGTGCGCAGCCAGTCCATCGAGGCTGGCGGGGTGGACTCGGCCGGCACGATGACGCTGAACGGCGCGTTGGTGGGGGATTGGTAGATGGCTACGACGGTGGTTTGGCCGTTGGAGGCAGCGGGGTCGGACGAGGACGACATGGTAGGTTAGGGGGAGCTTTGGATATTGAAGTGAAAACGGACGGGGGAATGAAAGAGAGCTTCGGAGAAAAGGGTGAAGGATTGGGAGAAGGAAAGGTTGAAGTGAAGTGTCGCTTGACAAAAGTGGGTGGTGGGGTTGGAAAACCCAACTAACCCCAACACAACCCTAGCCATTTAGCCGCCACCCGCCAGCACCTGCACTCAGCTGCACATATAAACATCCAAACGACGTCGCCTCTCATGATTTCTCGGCCTGGATTCGCGATCTCACTTCAACTCTCTCTCCTCACCCACCGTAACCTTGACCGCTTGATTCAGCCTCTAAACCAGCCGACTTCGGGAGTTGTCACAGTGTTTACCGGGACTCAGCCGCATATTCTTTTCCTCAGAGCATCTCGTTTTCTCTCCCTTTTGAGTCTCTCTCAGAGTCTCGTTCAGCGATTCAAGTCCGAGCACACTCAAACAAACCCCAGTTTCCCTTGATAGCTTCAACGTCAAGGGCTCCCCTGGAGAAAAGAAAAAAGGAGCCCCCCAGGGTGTAACAGAGTTTTGGCCCGATTTCCACTTCTTTTATCAGCTCTCCCCGTCCCCTACCATTATCATGCAACCCCAGCGTCCCAGTCGCCCGCCGGGCAGTTTCTCTCCTTTGACCACATCTCGACTCGCTGCATCGCAACGCTCTCCCGTGCGCGTTGATTCTCCCACAAGCGACACCAGCAGCAACACCGGCTCGCAACTCGGCTCGATCTCCAAGGCCCGCTCGCCGGCCACCGGAACGCCGATTTTCGAAGAGTTCGCCTCGCACTCGGTGTCGTCCCGCGCCGCCTCGACTGCTGCGCTGGCCGCGTCGGCGTCGGCCCGGGCCTCCCACGACCAAGGATCCAGCAGTGGTTCTACCTACCACTCGTCGACTGCGGCGTCGGCACTCTCGTCAAAAACCCTCCACCACCTCCACCACCTGCACTCGCGGAAACACTCGCAGACCCAGGGCCACTTCGAGCCCACCCTCCCGTCGACCAGCTCGTCCAACCTCTCCCACATCTCCATGTCGCAAGGCCCGGCCGTGTCGGCGGCCGCGCTCACCGCGAGCCAGATCGCGGCCCAGGCGGCGGTTCTGCAGCACCAGAGCGCGGCGGCGGCGGCTGGCGGCAGCGGCAGCGGCAGCGGTATCGGCGGGGCTTCGCCGACTGTAACCACACCGACCACCCTGCAACCTCGACTTCGATCTCAGACCGTCCCCGCCGGCACCGATCCCAGCGATGGCTCAAAACGAGCAGTCAGCAACTCGCGGCCGGTGGTACCGCCGCTGAACCCCCCAATTCTGAGCCTGACCGAGGCGAGTGCGCCGCGCGAGAGCGGGTTTTCCAACCAGGGCTACCATAACGGCTTGCTGGGCAATCCGTCAGCGGCAGCGACTACGGCGGCCAATGTTGTGTTTCCTCGGTCGCCACAAACATCCCCCATGAACCCGGGTAGTGCGGCAGCAGCAGCGGCGGCAGCTTCTCACGGCCCGCCTCTGCCACCCATCCCCCCACTCCCTGCGGTTCCGCCAAAGCCGGAGAAGGAGAAGTCGCGCTCGAAGCTGTTTTCACGGCCGGCGAAGATCGGCACTAAAACCGATACCAAGGACAAGCCGCTTCCCAGCCCCGGAAAGATCGGGACCGCGCTTTCGGCGCTCCAACGGGGGAACTTTAGCACAACCAGTCTTAATCTTGCCGAGACCCCGATGAGCACGACCAGTCCCTCGATCTACAGTCAGGCCAACTCGTCGTCGGCCACTATCCGCCCGATCGACTCGATACCGATGGAAAAGGAGACGAAAGAAAAGAAACACCACTTCCTGTCGAGGCAGAAGAATAAACTCAAGGAAGAATACTACCTAACAACCACATCCCTCGGATCAAAACACGCGGGGTCCAGTACAGCCGGAAGCATCTACAACTTTGCGCCGGCTAGCCCGGCCCACAGCACCACCAGCTTTGCCAAGAGCATGACGGGGCTGGATCTACGGCACGCCGGGCGGCGGGAGAAACGGAAAGAGGAGCGCTCGGATAGCCGGGTCGGACTGGACAACGAGTCGTTATACGGAGATGGCAACGCCGGCGTTGGGGCCGGTGGCAGCGTTAGTGGAGGCGGCGGCGGTGGTGCCCCTAGCATCATGTCGCTGCCGAACCATTCGACCATGACCTTCCTGGACGCAAGCGATCCGATGCGCGGTGCCAGTTCCGCGAACATGTCCCTGGACGATGCGTGGCTGTTTATCAAGGCCAAGCTGCTGATTGTGTTTGAGGGCGAGGATGTGCGTGTGCCGGTGGAGGACCTGAACCGGCTGGTGCTTATGCACATCCAGTACTGCATCCAACGACGGTCCCCTAACATTATCATTGAAGACCTACGCGAGCTACTGAATATGGGCTTCTCGTCGCTCGACCGCACACTCCGCCGCACACCCGAGGACCGTGTTATCCCGGCGCTGGCCGAGCTGTGGCTGTTCACCTTCACATCAGTGCTGCCGTACCTCCAAGCCGTGTTCCTACCGCTCGACCTCGAGTTTGCTGGCCGCGGCACGCTCCTGACCCCCGACCAGGCGCAAGACTTTTGGGGCGGCGTGATCATCCCGACCGCTGCCAGCTCTGCATCACCCGATGGCGCAGCCACGATGATCCGGCCGGCAGCGGCGGCGCTGGAGGTCCGGCGTCTGGTGCTGACGGCGTACCGCGACATTCTGATTCTGCCGCGCTACGACACGCTGAAGAACATCTTCTCGCGGCTGTCACTCGAGTTCCTCCCGTCGTCGCTGGCGTCGATGGCGCTCGCCTCGCCACCCCTCCCGCACGAGGCCGTCATGCTCTCGACCAGCCCGTCCGAGTCGTACAGCTCGTTTGGGCGGCCCGGCACGGCCATGAGCCTGGAGCCCTCAGTCTCGAGCAGCTTCAACTCGACCTCAACTACCCTGCTGGGCGAAGGGTCGGGACTGGGCGGCGGCAGCAGCAGCAGCAGCGTGCTGGCAGCCGCCGCCGCCGCCCACGCGGCCTCGACCGCAGCCGCGGTGGCCGGGACGCGCAGCCGCGCGATCAGCAACGTCAGCTACGGCAGCACGTCGGACGGAGGGCTGCGGCCGTTCACGCCGTCGAGCCTGCAGGCGCTGGGCAGCAGCGCGCTGGGCAGCATGGGCAGCCTGCGCGAGCAGAACGCGGAGGACTCCAAGC
>LNGL01000026.1:247290-259116 GCA_001510565.1 Knoxdaviesia proteae
CCAAGCAGGTCGCCGAGCTGGTCGGCCGCATGCTGCAGTGCGTCAGCGTGCTGTCGAGCGTCGGCAGCGTGGTGGTGGCCGACGAGCCCACACCTGTCGGCTCGCCGGCGGCCGTCCCCGGCGCCATGCCGCCGCCGCCGCTCGCGTTGTCGTCGTCGGCGAGTGACGACGGCACCCGGAAGATGGCGGAGTTGAGCAGGTTGTTGAAGTTGAACTGGCTGGGTCGCGGTCGCACGGGGCGCAATCGGCGGGGAATTGTCGGTGGGCGGGTGCGGAGGGATGAGCCGAGAGGCGAGGTGACAGTTTCGTGAAGCGTTTGCTTTGTCTTCTGTCTGCTTGTTGTTCTGTTCGTGCGCCTTTGCTATCTACGGCGCGGCTATGCATTTTTTTTTGCTGTAGTTACTGCACTGCTAGATATATGAATCACGGGGGTTTTGAAGCTCTAGATAGTTAAAGGGGCAGATCATTGTGTTGATATTCATCATGTCTACGGGATACAGATACTACTACTCGGACCACAACCCACACCGCACAGCCCAAGCGGACGATCCAACGCGGAATCGCAACCCAAAAAAACTAGAGCAACTGAAGATGAACATTAACTGTTAGCTGAAACGTTCCAAGGAAAGAATCAATTGCTAGGATGAAGCAATAAACGGTGCAAAATGCGCTTAGATCAGACATCTAAGGAAGGATTGTACCCTCATCTGTCCCAAAATAGGCTCATGGGACTCGAGTGGAAACTGCGAATAGAGGTAGAATTTTCATCAGGAAGCGCGGGGAGTGGAATGTGACAGGTGATATCACTGTGTGAAACTGACCTTTTTACGAGCATTAAGATGTTGCCAACTGGACGGTTAGTAGACAAGATATAAAGTATGTATCGCTTCGGGTTACGGAACAACTATCGACGGATCTGTAGAGAAAACTCGGAATGTTAGATGTGAATGCTTTTAAACGGATCAAACAACCTCAAGCATCTTCTCTGCAGTTAAGATTCGCCATTTCTTGGATCAGACACGGTTACTGGCAAGTAACAGGAAGTCCCCCGTAGGAGAAAACCCGAAAGACGGAACTTCTTCATGGTCGATTCAGTTGGGAAAAGAAGACATAATTTTGAAGTGTCATCATGATAAGAAATGGGAGGATGCAGAGAGAGAAGAAAGGTTGAGTTAGGGAGAGGAGATGAGCTTACCATTCAATGAGGTGATAGAGAGAAACCAGTCCAAGCGTTTGCTGCTTCTCTTAAGAGGAACCAGAACACACAGAGAGCAAAGACTTCAATGCAAACTGTAGTGATTGATCAATGGCAGTGATGATACTGGCCACAGGTTCGTTTGCAGTGTATTGAATGAGACTCTCTCTACCAAGAGTATTGATGAACCTGAAGAGGATAGGTGAACAAGAGGGAAGTTAATAGGAAAGGTGAAGAAAGAAAGTGTGAAGAGAGGAAGAAACAAGAGAAGAAGAAATCGTCGTGGACGAGGTTTATATAGAGGAGAAGAAAAAGGTGAAGCAAAAAAAAGCCAGAAAAGATGCAGAAAAGTTTTCAGGCAAAATTGCGGCAGATCCACTTTCCTTATATAAGCGGCCCACAAAAAGGGTGTGGGTAAGGGGTTTTGCGGAGTTAGGGTTAGACAGGGTTACCAACAGCTGAGCAGAGGGTAACAGCGTGTTCTAGGCGCTGTAAATGCATGTAACGTCCACTGTGCCTGACGCTAGACGGGCCCTGGAAAGCGAAATGGAGGGGGAGATATGGATGTATTAGGGTAGAGAATGTTCGATGCATGGAAGAAGGCGAGGGTTCAACTCCCAGGATGAAGGTATTTCCACGAAGAACAAGAGTGTTGAAGCCATGGAAACGGCGGATGACGCGCGGTGGTTCAGGGTTTTATTTATCTATAGGGACGGGCCAAGCCGGTATCGCTTGACCCCCCTTTTCCCGCTCTTTTTTTTCTCTTCCGTGTTCCCCTTTTCTTTCCCCTAAGATACACATATTTTAAGCTGCAGAAAAAGTTTGGCGCGCAGACTAAAAAGGACTGGCTACAGGGTGGAAATGCAGGTCGGGCATATTTACACAGGCGTTTAGACGCGATGAGCAGGAAGCCGAGACAGAAGCGCTGTCGATCAAGGCGGATGGACTCAACAACAGCAGCAAAATGGACACAACCACAACCGCCCGACACGCAGATACATGAACCCAGAAAGAACACAGTATATACATTTTGAATTACAAACAACAAAAAGCAAAAACTATCGTGGGGGGCCGGGAAACCCCTCTTCTCACAAAGGACACACATGCATCTACCGGGGCATGCGCCACCGCTGTGATTGGTCCCGCCACATTCATGGTGGGCCGTCGCTTAGGTCAGCCCCGGTAGAGCGATGATGGGCCGAACAAGGTGCGAGAGCGAGAGCGCGGACGGCGCCAGACGAGAGAGACGGAGAGGGAAAAGAAGAGTGTCTGATGCACGAAAAGGGGAGGCGAAGGGTTCCTTTTTCCTTCTCTTTGGGTTCTTTCTCCGCTATGAACTGGTAAAACGGTAAACGCAGACTTTGTGTGTGCATGCATGTAAACGGGATATGCGTAGAACCAGGCATCGTCAACTCCATATCCAGAGCTTCTTGCCTGGAATTGCAGTTCGGCCGCGCCTGCCTTGGAAATCCACCCTCTCTCACACACACACACACACACACTTTTTGCACCTCTTTTTCACTCTTCTCCTCTTTTTTCATCTTCGTCTTCCCTTAGTATCTTCTCTCCGTCGCTTTCTCATCGTCTCCATTTCAATTCAAGGCCTCGGAGCTGATTCTCCGCGCTGCTGGTGTTTGACAGTTCTTGGTTTTTGGGTCATCTGTAATCTTATCTTTGACGCTTCGGGTCCTCTCTCTCTCTCTCTCTCTCTCTCTCTCTCTCTCTCTCTCTCTCCTGCTCTCTGTGGCTGTCTCTTTGTCTGATCACTTGGTACCACTCTCACTCTCCATCTCTTCCGTGCCAACTGTTCAATCCATTCCTTTTCGGACTCTGGTGAATATCTGAGTGAGAACCTTCTTGCAATTCCTGCTTTTGACTTGCCCGTGGGTCGCCTATCTGTGTTTCCTGTGGCGTTTGCATATCTCCAGCCATACAATACATCCATCACACCCACAGAGTATTCGCGGTTCCGCATTCCCCGCTTATCACCCGTATGTTCACTCCAGGGCCTGTTTCTCGGCTCTTTCAGCGTCCCTGAAATCCAAGCCAAGCCTTCGTTAGCGGTCTCCAAACCTGGTCCCGTCCCCAGAACGCAATATTCACAGTTTTCCCCGTGCTTCTAGGAACACAGAGCCCATACGGCCGGCTTCTTTGACGGCCTCTTTTGCTGCTACACATCTATACGAACTTCTCTTTCGTCCGCTCGTCCCACACAGACGGCTCTCTGATCTCCAAATCCCACGAGACTCATATTCTCTCCTTCTGCCTTTTTCACCAGGCCGAGACCCCTACCATCACCCGATCAAACTGGACAAATCCACGTCCTGCTTTATAATCCTCCAGCTCCTCCATGTATATGTTCTGACTGACCTCAGATCTTCACGATATTTTACTCCCCCTCATCATCTCCGCTTCTGCTTCACTCTCTCTCTCTCTTTCTCGCTCTCTCTTCGTATATCCTTCTGTCATTTCCAACCCTTCCTCCTTCAAGGTCAACGCCACTCGTTTGCTTCCTCCGACTAATATACCAGTACATCCAAACCCTTAAACCCTAACGCCTCCTCTATCTATCACCACATTGCAACCGGGCCCGACGTTTTCACTTTGCGTCTGTTGCTGCTTGAATTTGCCTGTAAGCACACTCACATCATATTCTACTACTCCACACATGCCGAACCCATCAATCGGAACCCGATTTTGCTCTGTTGGCCGTCATCACCCTGTTGGCCGTCGTCGGCGTTCTCTGTTTTAGGCCGGCCAGCTTAAGTAAATATAACACAACGCAAAATAGTGCAGGGTTGTGAGCTCCTACACCAACCAGTTACCCGGTTCAAGCCACTTTTTTTTTTCCTCCGATTTCCCTTTTGCCTTTTTTCTCTTCTTTTTTTTTCTCCCCTTCCTGTGTCCTCTCCCCCATTCGTCTCGGCTTTGTTTGCCTTGTTGATTTCTTCTTCCCTCCCCCGTTCATCACCTTTCTCTTGCATTTTTCGACGGACTGACAATTTCCCTCGTCTCTGATTCCGTCTCCTAGAATTTCGGATTGTCCTTCAAAAACTTTTCTCTTCATCCCCCCCTTTTGATCTCTTGATTCTCTTCCTGTCCGCCGTCTTCAGCCTCCCGATTTTCTTTCTCCCAAAAAGTCCAGGGTTTTGCTTGTTTTCACTTGCTTCTCTATCCGACTCCTGGTTCAATTCTTTTTTTTTTTTTTCGCGATACCCAAACTTCTCCGCCTTAATTTTCAAGAAACCTGTAATCAATCTTGATCGCGACAGCATCTCTCGAATGCGCCGATTTTCATCTGATTATATCATCCAACCCACCATCGTCCTTGTCTCAGCGTGCGCCTAATTTTGTCCTTTCACCATCGGCCTTTGCTCCTATCTGTCTCCACCGAGTGTCCACTGCCTTCTCCTTCGTCGCTGCGCGCCCTAACTTGGCCGTCTTCCTGCAACGCGATATCGATTTTTCCTCGACAAATCCGGTTCCGCCATCCGAAATCCTTGAGTCGCACAACCAAACAATTCATCAATTCATATCTTATTATTTCTTCGCTCGTTTCTGCGTCCGTCTTGGGCCTCATCGTCCTGTTTGATGCGTCTCCGTCCCATAATCTAATTTTCTGTCACCACCCACCAACCACCTTCCCAAAGAGGAGTTCCGCGCCATAGTCAGGACACTGAATCTATCGCCGAGCACCCTCGAACTCTTTGACTGGGTTGAAACTGCCTCCCAGAGTCGCTCTGTTGAATTGATCATTGATTTAAAAGAGGAAGACAGCCAAGAAGTTTCGCCCGCCTGGTTTTGCCTCCCCCGTCAGTCTTCAACCACATCTCATGCTCACGCCGCCCTCAACACGTTAAGATTCGCCCAACATGATGACCAGCATGGGCCAGCCCTTTGGCGGTCATCCGAATACTATGCCTCAACACCCCGGTGTCTCTGGACACCCTCTCGGCCCCGGAATGCCCCATAACCCTGGCCAACCTGCTTCCATTCCTCCTCATCTGGCCTCGCAAATGGCTGCTGCCGCTGCCGGCTCCGGTGGCCAGGTGAATCCTGGTATGATGGCTGGTCTTCCTGCTGGCGCTACCGCCGCGCAAGTCCACGCGCTTCAACACTTGAATCCTGGACAGGCGCAAATGTTCCAGCAACAACAGTTTGCTGGCTGTGAGTGTTTTCCTGTTCTTTTCCCTTAATTTCCATTCACGATGATACCCTTTCTTCTCAATCCTACCATTGCTGTTTACTTCTCTCTCCCTCTCTCCTGACCTCTTTCTCTAACCCATATTTTCTCTGTTTTTTTGACCAGACAATCCGCAATTGCAAGTCCAACTGCAGCAACAGCAACGCATACTCAACCAGCAACAACAGCAACAGGCCCGCAATGCCTTGCTCGCCCAGCAACTCCAGGCCCAAGCCAACATGGGCGGTGTCAACGGTCTTCAGATGGGTATGAATATGCAGATGAATCAGGCCCAGATCAATGCCATGCGAATGCAGATGAACCAACAGGCCCAGTTGCGTGCTCAAGCCCAACATATTGCCCTGCAACAGCAACACCAGGCTGCCGCGCAGAACCAGCAGATGAACCAAGGCAGCATGCATGGCCACCCCATGCATATGAATCCTCAGCATGTTCAAGGCCTCCAGCAATCGCAGATGACCGCTGCCGCCGTCGCTGCCGTCATGCAAGCCCAACATTCTGGCCAGGGACAGCCCGGTGGCCCCAACCAACCTCAGCAAAACCCACAAGTCCAGATGCAAGGCGGCCCCCAGTCGAGGCAAACCTCCGCACCTCCGCAACCGGGAACTCCTGGTCCAGCCGGCCCGCAAACTCCGGCCGGAACCCCCGGCCCTAACCAGATGCCCAATGCACCGACACCGCAACAGGGCCAGATGCAGCAGCACCCACAGGCTCACCTCCACCCCCACGGCCACCCTCATCCTAACCTTCACCCGCCACAGGTGCCTCAGGGGCCCCATTCTCACCCGGGAGTCCCGATGTCGGCTCAAAGCATCATGAACAGCTCGTTAGCCCTCCAGCAACAGCAGCAACAACACCAGCAGCTTCAGCAACAGCAACAGCAACAGCTTCAGCAACACCAGCAGCACCAATTGCAACAGCAACAACAATTGCAGCTTCAGAAGCGCGAGGGAATTCGTGGCCAGTGCTTGCTAAAGTTGGCACAGTTCAGCGAGCATCTGAGTGGATATCCGGGCCCCAAGGGCAACCAGGGCGATATGCAATACTGGAACGAATTCGTCCACCGATTCTTCTCTAACCGCGGCGTTTTCCGGCACTGGGTTCACAGCAACGACGCCGAAGAGCCCGACAAGCTGTACGAGATTGCCTTCGCCGCCATGGCCCGCTACTTCTACACCCATTTTGAGAGCGGCGTGAAGACCATCCAGTTCATCACTGAGAAGGGCACTGTCGACCGTCAGCTTGCTGGAGACGTGCACTTCATTGAGAGCGACCGCGCTAGCTTTGTGTACTGGTTTGATAGCGGGTCGCACCTGGTTGCCAAGGGGTCCCTCCGCGTTCAGTTTGACGCCGAGCAGAAGATTGAGATCTTTGAGTTTACGACAAACTCCCACGAGGAGTACGTTTCCCGGAAGCAAGTCATCGAAGCTGCCAAGCCCGCTCATAACTGGGTCAAGGAGTGGCACAAGGTGAATTCCCAAGATTCGAAGTCATCACCAGAGATGAGCAAGAAGGCGAAACAGAAGCAGATGAAGTCGCCGCAGAACGCTCCCCCGGATGCTCTCGTCGATCTTCCTCCGTCGGTGGTGAAGAAGGACACCGGGGTCACCGAAGGCGTGTTCCAGTTTCTCGAGGTTGTTGAAGTAATGAACCAGATGACGCCATTGTTCAACTTCTCTCATCAGCACCCCAACGTGGGGGCCTACTCTGCGCTTGAGCAGTACATGATGCAGATCAACAGCTTGCCAGCTGGTGGCGTCATGGCCGGACCGCCCGGCGGACCCGGTGCCATGGGGATGCCAGGCCCCGGCGCGGTTGTCGGAACGGTGGCAATGCCGGGTACCGCTGGCATGCCAGGTGGTGGCCCTGGCGGCATGCAGGTCAATGCGGCCGCCATGATGAATGGCCAAGCTGGCATGGTGCCGGGTGGTGGACCGCGCACACCCAGCTTCGGCCAGTTTGCGCTTGGCCAAAGCCCCGCTGCTGCACACATGAACCTTCCCGGCTCCCCCCGAGTGATGGGCAGCCCGGCAGCCATGGGTGGAGGTCCTATGGCAGCCCCGGGAATGCAGATGCAAAAGAGCCAGCAGGGCTTGGCCGCGGGCCCCGGTGCCGGAACAAACTCGGGAGGTCCGAGTGCGAACACGTCACCTGCGTCGAACAAGCGCCGTCGAGCGTCCACGGTCAAGCTCGAAGACGAGACCGGGGGCGGCATGCAATCGGCGCCGACACCCGGATCTACCGGGCCCGGCCCGCAGCAGCTCAACGGCATGGGTGGAGCCAAAACCAAGCCGCCCACCCCTCGCATGTCGCAGAAGCGGGTAAAGACTGGCCAGTGATGCAACCAACGTTACTTGGACAAGTTTCTTTTTCTCTCTTTTCCTTGTCTTCTTAGCGTCTCGCTTCGTCACTTCTCTCTCTCTCTCTCTCTCTTTCTATTTACTGTCTGTCTACGATACCTCTTACCGCATCTATGCTCCTACGCATTTCTCATCATGTTGGCCGATTTTCTTAGCCACAACACGTGTACTATGGAACGTTTCCTCATTTTCTCATTTCATCAACCTCATCTAGTTCAGCCAGCTATTCCCGCTGTTCTGTCGACTTGACTGATGGCATGGAGCACACCTTGTTTATTTTATTGTTTTCTTTTTTTCCTGCGTTTCCGGAGTTTTGAATCGTTTCCAGCTTCCTCCAACTAAACTTGGAGAGCAAGCTTCCTTTTTTTGCCGTTTCGTTTGCCTCTATTCCGGTCTGAGAGTGGGTTCTTTCTGGGCGTCTCAAATCGCGTCTTTTCTTCTTTCTTATCATCTCAGCGCAGAAGAGCCAACGACTCTTGGAACATGTTTTTTTTTTTCAACCGTTTGGGTTTGTGTCCGTGTTTTTGCCAGCTGAGCGTCTTCTTGGTGTTTGTGGCTTTGTCGGAAGCCTTCGAAAAGAACGAACTGTCCTGTTTTCCGTCTGTTACAATGGTATTTCTGTACCGGATATCGAGCTGCTGCCAGGGCTCTTTGCTCTGGTCTTTCTTTTCACCCGGGGTGTAATCTAGGCCTCACTTTCATGAGATGAGGCTAGATCGAGAGTCTAGGTAGGCAGATGATTTATTTGCCCTGGCCACACTCATCTCTTTTATTTCCCTCCTCTCCATGGGTGTATGCATTTTGATTTGGTCGTTTTGTTTTTCTGGTAACGCGAGTATCTCTTCTGGTTGTTTCGAGCATTTGAAGTTTCTCTGTTTTTCATGTCTTTTTAACTGTGTTTTTATCATGCTTTGACGGAGGGAGCTTTGGGGGATAGCGGAGGGGAGTCAATTGAATATATTCTTTTTTGTGTTCTCGCTTTGGATTCACGTTTTTTTTCCCTGCACTGCGAGTGGTTTCTGAGTCATTCTGTCAATACGACGTACCATTTCGCCTTTGGCCTTGCAGATTTTCCAGGTTGTGTGATGTGCTGGGACGGGACTCGACTCTTCTTGTATTGCGTGGTGTGGACTGGATCTGGATGTGGGGGAACGATGTGACGTGTGGTCGGTGACCGGTTGCCCCCGGACCAAGGCCCCACTTATTCGGCAGCCGGGGAGTCGGGGTGGGGCGACAGGCGCGGATCTGCAGATTCCCGCTGATATTGAGCGTGGTGTGTGCTTTGTCCCTCCTCATGTCTTGACGTCTTCTTGTGGGTTCACGGCGGCGCTGGAGAAGTGACTCTCAAGTCTCGTCGACCGCGGACCCGTCCTTTTCTTCCCTCGCAAAGGGAGACGTTGGCGACCAGACGGGGGGGCGGGGGGGATATACGAGAATCAGGAAGAACGTCTCGGGGGGGAGCGTGAGAGGGAGCAGAGAAGGGACGTCGTCCCATGACGTGTGGTGAGAGTTATGTGTTGGAGGCGGGGCCGGAGACGGTGTATCTGGCGCGAGCAGGAAAAGACGATGTGGCTGAGGACTTGGGGTCTGGCCAGGGGGGGATGCAGGGCTTTGTTGGTCGTTTGTGGATGCACGAACACTTGGACAGGATACGCAGAGCAAGACGAGTCGCCGACTCTCGTGGGGCTTGGGGGATGTGGAGATTGATGAAGAAAAGAAAAGGGGAAAGCTGGGCGGTGCGTGGTGAGTGATGGACGAGTATATATATATATATGGCTCTTGTGTCCCGCGCTTTGGGTAACACTTCTCTCTCCCCCTTTGTCGCCTCTCTCGACCAGGTTCACCTACACCTTCGTCTCCCGTTTCAACCAACACACTCTGTCTTCCATCCGGATTCCACCTTGACCTTTGCACGCTCTCCTTACACCATCCATCCATCCACTCGCCCAACCACCGTCGCTCAGCAACGAAAGCAAAAAGAAGCCAACAATGACGGCCTCCACCACCCTCCTCGCCACCGTCCTGGCCGCCGCCGCCGCGACCGGCGCGCTCTCGCTGCCGTCCTGCAAGCCGGCGACGTACCGCTGTGCGGTCAACAGCGAGACGCAGGCGCCGGGCTAGGCGGTGTGTGATGTCAGTCACCAGTAGGTTGTAAGTTTCGCCTTTTCTCTCTCCTTAGCTTGTATCTTCTTCCGTGACTCCTCCGTCTTTCTTTTTTGTGGTCTCTCTTGGTTCTGCCCCCTCTCTCCCCTTTTCTTCTTCGCCGATGCTGGCGGCCTGCTCTCGGCTGCGGTGCGTTGGACCTTGGCGTGGTGCCAAGGCCGGCAGGTTTGTGTGTTCGCGGACACGTGAAACCCCGATGCAAACATGCCCTCTTCAGACGAGGAGCCTTCACACTCCTGGAACGCAGAGACACAAACACACAAACACGGGCATGAGCCTTGAGCTAAACGTTGACACCACGTCACTCTCTGTTTTCTTGCTAGTACGCCGGAGACTGCCCGCCGAAGACGACGTGCTGCTTCAACCCGGACAACCAGAGCCCGTACTGCATCTAGGACACGGCGGCGGCCTCTAGGGCTCACTGGCCGAAGAGTCGAGAAAGGAGGTTGGTTCAGTATCGGTGATGATCGGGCTTGTCTACGTTGTATTTGTGAGTGGGCCCGTGCATGAACGGCACACAAAGCTACCGGGAACACACTGGCCGAGATATGCAGACTCAGTAATATACGACACACACGAACATCACATCACATGAGAAGCAAAAAGTCTAAGTGAAGTGCATGCATTCTTGGATTCAACCTAGACGGGGTTCTTGGACCCTCCTCGCCTTCTTCGCCGATTCGTCGCGTCTCACGCCAACTAAACAACCAGGGAAGAAGAGAGATCGATATCAGACACAAACGAACGAGAGTAACCGACGGAATGAGAAGAGAAAGAGGAGGTGCCCAGATGACATGACGGATAAAAGTAAAAAGGACATACAGGAACACAGAGAGAAGAAAGTAGCGAGACACCAAAAGAACAAGTTGACTTAAAAAAACGCCTCGAAGCCCTCCCTCCGCCTCTCTCTCGCCTCCCTCAGTCCACCCACTCAGTCGGAATCCTCTTTGCCGTCTCACAGGATCTCGAGGTGATGTTCCCCATGTCGGCAAAGTTCACGCATCGAAGCAGCTGGTAAGACCGGGGATTTCGAGCAGAGGGGCGGGGCGGGCTAGAGCGACGGAGGAGAGGGCGAAACCCAAAAGACAAAAAGGAAACAGGTTGATACCAGAGTCACATTAGCTAGGAAGGAGACAATAACGGGATCATAACGCGAAAGGCCCCCAAGCAAAGGAAAACACCGTCGTGGACCGGGTGTTTAAGCGGACTCGTCGGCACCGAAAGTGTTCTCTCCGGAGTAGGTGATGTACAGGAATCTAGGAAGAGAGCAGGACGGCACAGGTTAGCAAAGGTTCGGCAGGAGGAATTGCGGTTGCGCGCGAAGAGGGCGCGAAAAGGGCCGGCGACTGGAGAGTCTGCAGTGGACATACCCATCAGGATCCTTGTGCTCCTCGTAGATGGTCGACATCAGCGACGCGGTCGGTGGTAGCACTCCGTCGATGAAGAGGAAGATGGCCTTTTCGGGGGACAGCTTGATGCGCTTGCGAATCACATAGACGAACTGGCCGACGGTGAGATCGGCGGGCACGAGGTACTTCTTCTTGTCGATAGTGGGGATTTCCGACCGTTCAACCTTCTCGCAAATCACCTGTGCAGGGGGCGGCAAAGAGAGGCGGAGTTAGTAACCGGGGCGTCTAGAGCGACGAGTGAAGATACTGCGAAGAGAAAAAAAAAGCAAGACAAAAGAAAAGTGAAGCTGCCGGAAGCATGACCGCCACCATCGCCAGCTCGGGGCCAAGAGTTACGGCGTTGGAGATAGTAATCACAGAGTGGCGGGGTAGCACAGGCAGAAGGAATCACATCAACCACGGACGAAGCTTATAAAGCTTTATCGCTGGCCGCCTAGTGAAGCGATACGATGTCCCCCGCCTTTTCACCCCCCCCCCCCCCCCCCCCCCCCCCCC
>LNGL01000026.1:259152-341006 GCA_001510565.1 Knoxdaviesia proteae
AGGATGACGACGCCAAAAAAAGAAACGGAGGCTCTCAACGTACAGGAATGCGATCACCATATTTCTGGCGGATGCGCTCGGCCTCGGCCTTCCGCTTGTCAAACGGGTGCTCGTCCTTGAATCTGACACGCATGGTGAGAGTTTTTGTAAGTTGGGCGGGTAGGGAAAAAAAAGCCGGGTTTAGGCGGTGACGCGGTGAAGAGGAAAAAAAAGAGTCGAGAGGAAAAAGAAGAGACAGAAAGGGATGAAGTTGGAGAGAAAGTGAAGATGATGATAAAAATTCAGGGTTGGGAGGAAAAGAGAAGAAGAGAAAAGAAGAAAAAAAAGGAAGGGAAGAAGAAGATGTACTTTTGGGAGGAGGGAAGGAAAAGAAGAGAAGGAAGGCGATCGAAGCCTGACAAAGAGAGAAAGAGCGGGTGAAATCCCAAAAGCGCAAGGCATGAAGGTTTACGTATGTCAGCGGTACCTGGTACACGTGTGTGCACCGACGGTCTGGCTGTCACACTGGCGCCCGGGCTGCGTGAGTCAAAGTACCAGGTACATGGCTGGCCGCTGGAGTCATCCCCCTCCTTCCCACACAAGGCAGGCTGCGCTTGCCTGAGTGCAGTGGCTGCGGCTTTCCTGTTACAGGCAGCCGCCGCTCCGGCTGGCTTCAGCTGTTGTCAGGTGCAGGCACAAGTTACACACGAGCATGTACAGGAACTTGTGCACATGTACTTTCTGGTCTGCGGACGACACGCATTGGTAGAGCATTGCGGGTGCACGCTCTTGATGTTTTAGGAGTACGTGCACCACGGGAACTGGCGGTGTTCTTCTTCGTCTTCTTCGTCTTCTTCGTCTTCTTCGTCTTCTTCTTCGGCCTCCTCACTCGTAAAATCTGTCGTCTTCACCGCCTTCGCAAAGGCAGCCCTGCTTTTTTTTGGCTCGTTCGTCGGGTTAGGGTTCCGGGGTGTATGCAAACATCTGGACCAGATCTGCAGCCAATTGCTGGCTGTGGATTTGCCGAAAGCGGGGGAGATGCTTTTGGGCTCTTGCCTGTTACGGAACCGACGACGCCAAAGGGCCAAAGTCACGGCCAGCTGCAGCCAGGTGGCGGGGCGATAGAAGTGGCAGATCGGGTCGATGAAGAGCTGCCGCCAAGGGATCCCGTGACAGCGGGCACCCAGCTGTGTCGTTTATTCCAGGCAGCAACCGCGCCGGAGCTGTGGGCGACCACGCCCAGCTTAAAGAAAAAAAAAAATAAATATAAATATAAATAAAACATAAAAAAAACTTGCCCTATCTGCATCTCATGCAGGAACAAGCACACAGCAAACGCCGAGTGATGGCGGCTGAAAGTCAAGCTTCCCGCCTCTCCCAATGGATGGTGAAATGAAGCCTTACCGGGGTTATGGCCATAACGGGGCGGCCAGTCGGAGAAGGAAAGAGAGTGCTGCAACTTCCCCATCCGCTCTCCCTCGTTCCTTCCTTCCTCATTCCGCCACATCGGCCGATCCACACATGATGATCGTTCCATCGAAAGCGCTTCTTTCCTCCAAAAGTGCGGCTTCCAGAACCCTTTTCTAGAACACCTCCCGGTTTCGACGTCATTTTGGCGTTGCCCGTTGGGTGCGATATCTCGGTACTGGTGTAAACATATAAAAAGCGGTATCCCGTAAAAAATCAAAATCACAATTGCCTTCCATGAGATGAGCTCATCTTCACCAGTCGTTCGCCTCTCTTCGACTTTTGCGCCAGGCCCACCTGCAGTGAAACCCTTGAATTCTTCGACTGCAGCTTCTGTTGCTGTGTTTGCTACCCCCCCCCACCCCCCACTTCCACCTCCGGCACTTCTTTTCTTTTCCCTCTCGAAGATCTTTGTCCGGCGTTTTATTCCGCAAACATCCTCGATTCTCGACTTCACGTCTTTTTGAACTCCTCCAGAGCCATTTTCCTCGACCCTGGCCTCCCCTTCTTTCGCTCTTCTCCAACCACCGCGGCACACTGAAGCCACAATCCCACCAACCATGGCTGACCCCGCCGCGCCCGCCCCGGCCGGAGCGTCGATGCTCCAGCGCGACGCCGAGCTCCTGAGCGCCGGCCCCGTGACCGACGCCTCGCCGATGCGGCTGCGCATGGAAAAGTTCGTCAAGGACCAGCAGAACGAGATCGTGGCCGAGCTGGAACGCATCGACGGCCAGCTGTTCCGCCGCGACGTGTGGTCGCGCGCCGACGGCGGCGGCGGCGGCATCACGTGTGTGCTGCAAGACAGCACCGTGTTCGAAAAGGCCGGCGTGGCCGTGTCGGTGGTGTACGGCACGCTGCAGCAGCCGGCCATCCAGCGCATGCGCGCCAACCACAAGAGCCTGAACGCCGCCACCACGGTGGCGCCGCTGGACTTCTTCGTGGCCGGGCTGAGCATGGTGCTGCACCCGCGCAACCCCATGGCGCCGACCGTGCACCTCAACTACCGCTACTTCGAGACCTTCGACGCCGCCGGCACCACCACCTCGTGGTGGTTCGGCGGCGGCACCGACCTGACGCCGGCCTACGTGTTCGACGACGACGCCGTGCACTTCCACGACACCATCAAGGCCGCGTGCGACCGCCACAGCCCGGCCTACTACCCGCGCTACAAGGCCTGGTGCGACGACTACTTCCAGAACAAGCACCGCGGCGAGCGGCGCGGGCTGGGCGGCATCTTCTTCGACGACCTGGACGCGTCGGTGGCGCCGCGCGAGCACACCTTCGCCTTCATCCAGGACTGCCTGCGCGCCTTCCTGCCGTCGTACGTGCCGATCATCGAGCGGCGCAAGGACATGGACGCCACCGATGCCGAGAAGCAGTGGCAGCAGATCCGCCGCGGTCGCTACGTCGAGTTCAACCTGGTGCACGACCGGGGCACCGCCTTCGGCCTGCACACCCCCGGCGCGCGCATCGAGAGCATCCTGATGACCCTGCCGCTGACCGCGAGCTGGCAGTACATGCACGAGCCCGAGCCGGGCAGTCGGGAGGCGCGGCTAGTCGAGCTGCTGCAGACCCCGGTGGAGTGGGCGACCGATGTGACCCAGGGGAAGTCGACGGAGGAAAAGCCGATGAGTACTTGACGGCGTTGATTGACTTTTTGTTTTTGTTTTCTCTGTTCACATACTGTGTATTCTAGCCACCAAAAGCCAAAAAAGTCAAATCTCCATCTCTTCACCTGTGCCTGGTCCAGGTACTACTCCTCTCCAGTACCGCCCGACGTGCATGAAGCAGTCGAACGACGACGGATCGGGGTAGATGTTGGGGGAATGGTGAGGGAACGGGTCTGTCTGTGAGAGAACAAGAGTGTTTGAGTTGAACGAGGCTTGCTGTCGAACAAGAGTGTTTGAGTTGAACGAGGCTTGCTGCCCCTTTCTTTCCCGTGCATCAGCCGTGCAGAACGGGCAATCTCCAACGACGAAGAGCTCTTCACATCACATGTGTATCAACACTGGTCGAATCTGCACCGCCGCAAGGACACGGCAGAAAGTAGCAAATACGAAAGAAAGTAAACGGTTGAACAGGAGGTCAGCCCATGCCGTCCAACAGCTCACAAGGGCGTCTGACGATGAGGAGAGGCCTTTTGTGTGCCTTCTTTCCGCGGTAGCATCCGCCACATACATTTCCCGCGGCAAACCCGGCAATCTGGGCAGATCTGAGTACCTCGCTCACCTATACCGTGTGCCCCGGATATAGATGTTAACTACATACATACAGCCTTTGTGTCCTGAGCCAGTCCCGTATTTCATAGCCTAGTAAAGACTACCACTCGTTCTTGATCCCCTGCAAACACTCCTTAGTGTCGTAGTACTGCTTTCATCTCCAAGTTCATCTGGCTTTGTCATTGGAGAGAACACACATTTATAGGGTTAGGGTTACCTTACATGTTTTTATATAAATATCTTTAGCTGGATCTCGTTTATCGGACCAAACAAAAAGGCTGCAGATATTCTTCCAGTACGAAACCAAACTTCCTCCTGTATTTACTCTCTATCACAACTCTGTTTCTTTCAACACCACACACCTCATTGACCATCCACCACCGACCGACACGATGGCGAACCAACTTATGACTGACCGCGAACTGGTGACGGAGATCATCAACAGTCTACACGACACGGATCTTCTCTTCCCCCAGCCCGTCGAGCTGCAGGAGCGCAAGCTGGTCCTGCACCCGGCGCACGAGACCCTCCTCGGAGCGCTGCACATCCTCATGACTCCGCTGCTGCTCCCCGCGCTCAGCCTCATCGACAGCGAGGGCGCGGTGATGCGCCTGTACCGCGCCGACGCGCCGGCCACCGGCGACCCGGGCGCCTCGCCGCCGCTGGTCATGTACATGGTGCGGTCGGGCGCGCGGGGCCAGCGCCCCAACCCGCGCCGCGTCATGCTGCGTGGCTGGTCGTGCAACTGCGCGGCCTTCAGCTACGACCTCTTTGGCGCCAGCCACGCCGAGTCCGTCGGGCCGCCGCCGCCGCCGCCGCCGCCCGAGGACCACCCCGCCGCCTGGGTGTTTGGCGGCTTCTCCCGCCGCGCGGCCGCTTTCGGCCGCCGCGTTCCGTGCTGCAAGCACCTGCTGGCGTGCGTGCTGGCCGAGCACTGGCCCGCGGCCCGCAGCCTGGTCACGCACATCGGCCTGCCCGACGAGATGCTTGTCGGCATCGAGGGCGAGCTGTGAAGGGGGGCCGGTTTCTCCTCTTTTTCTTTTGCGTGCAATCCGGAGATAAGATAGATACAGAATGGAGGGGGTTTTGATGGGTTGCACTGGTTTTCATTGCATTCATTGCATTCGGAGTTTTCATGGGTTGAATGGGTTCTTTTCACGGGTTCCGTGTCCGGTTATTTGATACCCCCTAGGAGCATAGCAACGCAATACAAGTGAGAATTTCTCCAAGTTGAACTGTTTGTTTGATGTCGTGATACCAACCTTCTCTAAAGCACGAAGTATCTTCAAGGAGTAGAAGCCATGTGCCAGCTATTGAGCAAACCAGGGCGTATCCTTTTCGTGCTTGTCATGATTCTCGCCGATGATGCTCTCACTTCCGCACATTGCATTGAATCCCATCCCGTTACATTCATAATGGCCATGATAGGATACACTCGGACGCAGCCGTTTATAAACATGTATGCTAGGCGAGGACCGGCGGCGGCCCCCTCACTTCTTCTTCTCCTTCTCCTTCTCCTTCTCCGCGTCCTTCTCCGGCGCCTCGCCCGTGCCGTTCGGGCCGTCCTTCTTCGCCTCCTTGGCGCCGTCAACCCCGCCGGCAGCCGCCGCCGCGTCGGCCTCGTCCTTCTTGGCCTCCTTCTCCTCCTGGTGCTGGCGGTTCTGGATTTTGTTGTCGATCAGGTCGTGGAAGGCGGTGATGGCGCGGATCAGGCTGCTGAGGTAGATGGCCATCAGCTGGTCGTTGGTCTTGACGCTCATGGCGTACGACAGGTCGCCGGCGGCGGTCTTGCCGCTGGCGCGCGGCGACGCCAGGTTCGGCAGCAGGTTGAACACGTCCTGCAGGTTGCCCAGGATGGCGTGGTTGACCGGCAGCTCGCCGTCCAGCACCTTTTGCAGGTACGCGCCAATGTCGCGCAGCCGCAGGTGCAGGCCCTGTAGTGATTGCAGCTGGTTGGTCAGCCGCGTCGACAGCGTGCCGACCGCCACGTCGCGGATGTCGCGCAGCAGGTGCTCGACGCCGATGGCTTCGGCCTCCTCGGCTTCGATCAGAGAGGGTGTGTGGACGAATGTTCTCGACGTGGTAGTGCCGTCCTGCGGGGAGGAGAGAGAGAGAGGGGGGGGGAGGGTGGGTTAGTAGCTGTAACAGATAGGACAGAAAACGGATCGATAGACAAGAGCCCTCAGGGCGGTGCAACTTACATCCTTGATCTCCTCAACGGCAAAGTACGCATCGGTCGGCACACCAGCCTCCTTCGGCTGCACATCGATAATCACGAGGAGCGGGTGGGGCGTGTAGCGCTTGAACAGCTCGTTGATCTCCAGATCCGAAGCCCGTAGCTTGGGGCCCGAGTGGTACCAGCCTATCAACTTTTCCCGCGCATTGATCTTCTTGAACATTTCGTTCATCGACTCGACGAAGTTGTGGTCGAGGAACCACACCGAGGGGTTCTTCTCGTCCTCCTCAAAGGGAACTGGGAAGCAGAACGACGAATGGGTTAGTTAGCAGGGGAGCCCTAACCCGGGGGGGGCAACGAGCCTCCACGACATGGACAGCAGAAAGAGGGACGACCTGTACGTACCGGCAAAGCTGTTTGATACCCGCACATTCTTGCCATCGTGGTTCTGGCCCAGCAGCACGCCAACCACACGCCGCTTCGATCCCTTGACAACTGTGCGGTTGTAGTGGTCGACCACTGAAAGCAGCACCAGCGGCGCCACGGACACGTTTCTCGTCACCAGCGAGAGGGTCTCGGCCGTTGTGGTGGGCATGGCTGGAGAGAATCGAGAGAGTTTGAGGGTGGATGTCTTGGGATGAGTGGGTGGGAGGAGCAGGAGCTTCAATCGCGGGGAGGGGACGGAGGAGATCGAGAGGAAGGGTGAGGGTCCAGCAGAGAAGAGCGGGGTGAGTAGTACGGCGAGAGTTCAGATGGGGACCAGCCGAATTGGAGATCAAGAAGGAGAAAAGGAACACGTTGCTGCCGAGGGTCGGAAAAGGACTTTGGAAAGTGAAGCTGTGGTGGGTGTTTGTTTGTTGGGAGGTTGCGTGCACTGCTTTTTGGTGATGTCGATTTTCTTTGGCGGGTTGTCGTATGCTGGCTGCCTTTAGCTGCTGCTCGTCCAATCAGAGACGACGGCGCAAAAAGCGGGGCCGGTGTGCTTGATCGGAAAGCAGAAAGCAGAGTCACGTGGATTTCCGCACGTGCAGGCGCTCCACACGGGCGACATCGGAATCTGGTTTAGGGTTGCTCTCGTGTGTGCCGAGCAACGCACACGACATGCGAAACACGCCGCAACAAACGCCGGATCGTGAAATTGAATGCTGCGACTTCGTTTACACATGGCTTTCGGTTTACTGGCGTCTGGCTCTCTCTTTGGTTCCTGTTGTTTCCCACGACCTGCTAGAGTGCCACTTCCCACCCAAACTTCCCCAGACAGACTGCATACACACACACACACACACGTCCAGTCTGGTATAAAAAGGGCCGGTTTTTCCCCCTACGCCGTCACGCATTCTTCCCCAGCGCAGGAACGCAAGATTGGATGATGGGGGGGATCTTCGTTGCTGTTCTCTGCTGTTCTGTTCTTCTCTTCGTTCACCGTCTCGCTCCATCACGGACGGCTGAAGGGAGCACCCAATCTCCCGCCACCACGCTCCGATACTGGCGAAGCTGCAAGCAGTGTCAGTCAGTTCCAGCAGCCAAAACCACTCTATCTGCAATATCATCTGCCATGTCTCGCGTTGTAGTTGTAGCCGTCGGACCGGAACTGGAGCCAGGCGGGAGAATGGAAGCCCAATTCACCCGGAGAATATCCGACAGCCTGCCAGCTGCCAAGTGTGGACTCCGCCCACAAATTCACCATTGCAGCCAATAGGGAGCTTAGACTGCGGCTCTGCTGCCAGCTGGCAAAGCTGCCAGAGGTCACATTCTGTAGGGAAGAAATGTGAAATTATAGTGTCTCTCTCCAGGCTTTTTTTTATGTTGCTACTATTACCTGTTATTTTTTCCCGGGTTTCTCTCCTCCCGTTTCTCTCTCTTTCTCTCTCTTCCTTTTTATCCTTTCTTCCTTCGTGTTCTTTAATCCTACGAGGCAATTCTGCTTGATCTCATTTCTTGCCATCTAGACCATCTTCGTTCTAGACATCATCTCCATTGCCATATTGCCTGTGTATATTTTGCCATCTACCAGCTAAATCCGGTTTCGCCTTTTTTTTGCTTCCTCGGCTAGCTTCCATCCACCAACAACACCTCACTGGAAAGAGAAAAAAAAATCACATCGAGGGCTTTTTCTTGCTTCCGATTCTACTCCTATCTCTTCACACTCCTGACTTCTGTGTTTCTCACTTCTTCACAATGGGTATCGCCGACGACGAGATCAAGCGCTTGAAAGAGGTCGTTGGATCTTTTGATTCGCGCCTCAAGGCCCTGGAAGAGCGTCTCCAAGGTTCTACCACCACCGATGGAATCCGCATGATTCTGATCGGCCCTCCCGGTGCCGGTAAGTCTTCTCCGGCCGTGAAGCTGCCGTTGCCGGGTGCAATGGCGGTTGTACCGACTGCTTCCGATCCGCAATCAGCCTTTTGTGTGTGAGCCTCGGAATGCACCCTTGCTGACCCGTTTCGCGACATGTGTTGCGTGCTTAATGTAACAGGCAAGGGAACCCAGGGACCCAAGATCAAGGACAAGTTCAACTGCTGCCTTTTGGTATGTAAAATCCCGCGATGCTCTTTTTGTGTTTTATGGGCTCTTCAGGAGCCAATGCTTGGATTTTCCAATTTTTTTTCTTTCATCCAGTGCCACCATTTCTCCGTGCTAACCGTCGCAATGTATTTTTCCCTCGCTTTTCTAGGCCACCGGTGACATGCTCCGGTCTCAAGTCCAGAAGAAGACTCCCCTCGGTCGCGAAGCGAAGAAGATCATGGAGGCTGGCGGCCTGGTCAGTGACGACATTGTCATTGGCATGATCAAGAACGAGCTGGAGAACAACCAGGAGTGCAAGGGAGGGTACGCGCTATTCCCGCAAAATCACCACCACCGTGCAAACACCCACACAATGCAGCATCCGCATTTTTCATGTGGGCGGAAGTGGCAAAACTAACATTGCGCCCACGTTGCGCCCTGCTTTCTCTAGATTCATCCTCGACGGCTTCCCGCGTACCGTTGTGCAGGCCGAGCGCCTCGACCAGATGCTGGAGCAGCGCAACCAGAAGCTGCAACACGCCATCGAGTTCCAGATCGACGACTCGCTGCTGGTGGCTCGCATCACCGGCCGGCTGATTCACCCTGCCTCGGGCCGAACCTACCACAGCCTGTTCAACCCGCCCAAAACGCCCATGAGCGACGACGTGACCGGCGAGCCTCTGGTGCAGCGCAGCGACGACAACGCCGCCGCCCTGCAGAAGCGCCTGGCTACCTACCACAAGCAGACCGCGCCGGTGGTGGGATACTACAAGACCACCGGCATCTGGTCGCCCATTGACGCTAGCAAGCCGCCGTCGGACGTGTGGGCCGATATTCTGACCGTGTTCGACTCGCGCAAGCAGTCCGGCATCCTCGGCAAGCTCGGCTTGAAATAGAGGACGCGTGAACGGTGTTTAGCCGTGACCTCCCCCGAGCAACCTCGTCCGCACTTTAGGACAGCTTGACACGGGGGAACAATGCGAACCGATTCTATCTGAAAATACGAAGGCGACGAGTGAAATGGCAATTCTTGATTGACAAAAACGATTCTCTTTATTATCCCTCCCCCCCCTTCCCCCCTCCTAACCCAGTCTTTCCCCTTCTTTCTCTCCTTAAAAACGTAAAACTGTCAAAAAAGTCCCATCCCACCCCCAACATGCCATCTGCGCACTATCCTTTCTAATACAAAAAATCATTCCCCGACCTACTGGTTGTTCTGAGGGTCTCGGTTTTTTGCATTTCTGTTCCTTGTGGAGATATGGGCGGTGAAAGATATATCCGGTGTCCAAACTTTTTGCGTGCTTTTTCTTCTTTTCTTTTCTGTTCATGCGATGTACGTTAGCTCCGGCGTGGATTTATTTGAAAACCGGCGGGGACTTCTTTTTCTCTCACCTTTGAAGGGCGGAGGAAATCAAGTAGGGCGAGAGAGAGGGTGGGATTGGGAATCAAGTTGTATATATATACTTGGTGTTGAGCTTGTGAATTCAGTTCTCTTTTATATGTGGTCATGCACTGTGAGGCTTGTTGGGCGTGGCGTCTGGTACTGCTTCTGTCTCTCCCGATCGTGAGTTCTGTCTCGGCTGTGTCTGGCTTCTGTTTTATATCCCCCTTTGACTTCCTAGCGGTCGTGATATCAAGAAAAGGGGCATTTGCACCACACAGACACACAGGTCTGGACCACAGGAAGCAACAGGAGTAACATGGATATTGTAATTCTTCTTTCATTCTCCATGCTATGTACAGTTGAGATATCTAGCAAAGGGTGGGTATTTCAGAGGGGGAAACGCGAAAAAAAGGAGAACGACGACCGACAGATAGACGAAAAGAAAAGAGAATCTAAGAGACCAACGCAAATACAAATAAAATGGAGGGAAATGAGAGAAAGACAGGGACCGTTCACCGACCTCCGGAAACATGCGCGCAAATAAAAAAAGATAAATAAATAAAAGGGGGACAAAGGAAATGCGGTAGTGTGGTGGAAGTGTGAAGTGTGAGATGGTGCCGGGGTGGTTATGTGTCGGTGTATGATGCTGATATATGTATGGAGATATCAGGGAGCGTGATGGATGACGAGAAATCACCGGCGCGGAGTAGCTAAATGATACAAAACAGTCAGTTCACCAGACCTCACGCAACTATCACCACCAGGGACCACGTACAATTGACCATCTGCCGCTGCTTATTCAACCAACTGCGCGGCGTATCGTGCCGGCGCTGCAGCACCACATGGTTGCTCTGCAGGCGGCTCGTGATATCGTACCAGGCGGTGGCAATCAGCGAGTTCTCGCGCTGCAGGTTGCGGATGGTCTGGTCGGTCGCCGCCTTGAGCGCGGCGACGGCGCCGCCCTCCTGCGCGAACTTGAGCTTGCGCTGCAGCTCGTGCTTCTCGAGCTCGGCCCTCTCGAGCTGCGTCTGCCGCTGCTTGAGGCGGTCGCGCAGCTTCTCGATCTTCTCGTTGGCCTTGCGCATGGCCTCGGCCGTCGGCGCGTCCTCGCCGCCCGGGCTCTTCGGGCCGCCGGCGGGGCCGTCGGCCGTGGCCCCGCCGGCGCGCAGCTCCTCGTTCTCCTTGCGGTAGCGGTCTTTCGAGAGCAGCGCTTCGATCAGCTGCGTGCGGTGGTGCTCGAGGTCGTCCGTCGAGTTCTGGTAGCGCGCGCGCAGCGACTCGAGCTCTTCGCGCAGCGACCCGGAGATCAGATTCTCGGTCGCCTTGATCTCGTCCAGCCCGGCGAGACTGTCCTTGGACATCGCCGAGAGGTCGGCTTGGGCGCTGAGCAGGTCGCGTTGGCGGTCGGAGAGCTGGGTGGAGAGGTCTTCCGACCTTTGCTTCTCGGATTCGAGCTCGCGGGCACTGGCTTTGAGTTTCTCGGCTACGTGCAGGATGGCCTCGTCGCTGCTCGACACCGCATGTGATTAGGCGTTAGTATGTACTCTTGAGCTCTGGGATATACCCCCGCGGTGGCTGGGAAAGAAGAGAGGAGATGTGACTTACCCGTCCTTGGACACCTTATCCATCAGTACATCCAGCTCCTCCTGCGTCTGCACCGACTTGACGAGCACATCGTCATGCAGCTCGCGCAGCCGCTTATGCTTGCGTTTCTCATCGTCCAGCTCCTCGCGGAGCCGCGCCACTTCGCCCGACACACCGAGCCCCTTCCGCAGCAGGTTGTTCTCTGTCTTGAGCCGCGAGAGCTCCATGGCCATGCTCGCGGCTGACCCAGCCGGCCCCGTCGGACTAGCCACCGTGCTGCTGGCCGCCACCGTCTTGCCCTCGAGCTCGTCCTCGAGACTGGCGGCTCCGCCATCGAGGTTGGTCAGCACCTGGCCCGCCACGTTCGTCACCCCGGCCTCCGGCAGCGCGCCGCCGTGCACCTGATCTTGCAGCTCGACGATGAATCTCTCGTCGTGGTTGCGGCGCTCCTCCATGAGAGCCAGCTGGTGCTGTAGCGTCCGGATGTCCTCCTCCAGCACTTGCTTCTGCGTGGTGAGCTCATACACTTCGCCTTCAGCTGATGCGTGTAGCCGGCGGACTTCCGCCAGCGTCTTCTCTAGCGCCTGGTTCTTGAGCTGCAGGCGGTCGTAGTCCCGAAGCCCCTCCTGCAGCTGGTCTTTCTCGAACTGCAGGTTCTGCACATCCCGTACTAGGTGCTGCTGGGTTTCCAGCTTCTGCTTGTAGCGTTCCGCCGCGTTGGCCTTGCGGGACAGTTCTTCGTTCTTGTACCGCAGCTCCTTCAGCTCGTCGTCGAGCTTCTCGAGCTGGTCGCTCTTCTGCTTGAGCAGCGCCACCTCCTTCGTTAGCCGGGCCTTGGTTGTGCGGTCGTCCTCGGCCTGGGCCTCCTGGTTGGCAATCAGCTCGTCCTGCTCCTTGAGCTTGTCTTCCAGCGCCTTGATGATCTGCGAGTCCGACGCTCCGTCCTGCGTGATCTTGCGCAGCACCTCCAGCTCTTTCTGCAGCTTGGACTCTTCGTGCTTGAGAGCCTCGTAGCTGTCCTGTAGGTGTTCGAGCCGGGTTATGGTGTCGGCGTGGGACTTCTTCGCGTGCTCGAGCTGGTTTATTAGCGTCACCCGTTCTTCTTCGAAAGCGAGAGCCGAATCGCGGGCTTCCAGTGCGTGGTCGATTACGTCCTCGGCGTCGGCATCTTCCGCAGCGCGTTTCGCCTCGGCGTCCTGGGCCATGATGATTTGTTGGATTTCCAGCATGGTGGTCTGGTCGAACCGGCCCGGCTCCTGCAGTCTGGCGACATACTTTCCGGGGTCCGGACCGAGGAAGGCGGCGGCCATGATCACACTAAGAAGCTACATGGCAGCAAGAGACGGCAGTTAGTGGAGCTCCTAGTCAAGTGACACATGAACGCCCTCCAGAAGTCACAGAACATACTTTTCGGATTCCGTCGGTATCGAAGTTTTCGGCGATCGATCGGAAGTCCAGGCTCCGGGACAAATGGTCGAGCTCGGGGCATTCCCGGTGGATGTACTTGAACAAGCCACGGTAGACGGCCTGCAGGTTGCGTTTTTTGGTCAGCCATTTTGACGAAGCTGTGGCGTTGATCTCGATGTCAGAGGCGTTGTAGGTCGGGTCGAGATCCTGCAGGATTTGGGAGAGCACGATGCCGTCGGAAAGGTCGTCCAGCGTTTGTATGGGCGGGTTGATGGGGAACCCGTAGTTGACCTGGCAGACAGGAAAGTCGGAACAGTCAGTACTTGCAATCTCGGGAGAACACAGCTGCGATATGCAGCTAACCGGCGGAACAGAAGGGCTGGCTCACCCATTTTATCAGGGTATCTGATGATCTAGGCTTGGTCGGCATGGTCGACTAAAGGTGAGGGAGAAAATACGAGAACACGGAGAGTGATGGCTTGATTATTGGGCACAGCTGGCTTGTAGTGGCGTGAAGATTCGGATGCAACGAGAGTCAAGGGTGTCAAGAGTCGGCCGGAAGCTTTACGCGTAGCGAAGCCGAACGTGGTGTACTGGCAGTTAAGAGCCGAGACAGAAGAAGCCGGGAAGCAAGATCGAAGGAATGAGAAAAAGAAGCGGCACGAATGAGACAGAGGAAATTAGAAGGAGAACAACTCTCTCGAGTTCCAACTACCACAACTTCCGTCGTCTTACAGGCGGCTCAACGGTGAGTTTGGGACGGGCTTCAGGTATTTCAGGAGCTTTTGCTGAGGGGGCTTTTAGTTGTTTCGTGATACGGCGCATTTTCCTGCACCGGCTTATGCAAACGCGGCGGCTTAATGTCGATCGTTTCCACCAGCAAATCAGTGCGAGAGAACGGCCCAGGCAAAAACATGGGCGGACGGTTTCATAGTGACTTGGGATATGGGGAAGAAAAAAAAAGAAGATACAAAGCAAAAAGGTATCGTCACCGAATTTGTGAGACGAACACATGAAGATCGAGGTGGGTGAAAAAGGACCCCCGGAGCTCATTTGTATGGGCACCTGATGACAGCTGTAGGAAAGTGGGATAGTGCACGTGACTTGCATACAACACTTGGGTTTCACTCTGATACTAGAGCGTGTAGTGTCGTCCTTAATCTGCCGTACTTGCACCGGTGTTCGGTCTGGTATTCAAGCCAGTCTTCAAATGATGACCGCGAAGAACTAGTTCCTGGCGCTTCTCTGGCCGGCTGTCTCTGGACTTCACCTGAATTCATTCTGGCCTGTTCTTTACGCATCTCTAACACTAAGCCACTGGCGTGAAGAACCCTGCTATTGACGAAGATATTCCAGACAGGCAGGCATCTTGCCGCACGGCTGTTTGCTGCATATAATCACAAACGAACAAATGCATGCCCCCGGATTGACCATGTTATAAAAATGACTTTAATTAGAGCAAGCGGTCCCCAGTAAATGCTATAGACTATGTAGGAAACGAAATGCACGAAGAGGAAAACCGCAGCATACCGCGAGTCGAGACGCAACTGACTATCGGATCCGAGAAACAAACCCGGGGCTCAAGTCGTCATATCAACTTATCGTCCTCCACGTTTTGGTTTCTGTAAGGAAGAGGAAAGGGCCATCTTGAGCCATGAAAACAGTAAAAACAGACCGGAAAGATAGACTCCATACTCCATGGGGCCTACCACACGGTACGCAGCTCGCCGATCGGCCTTCCACCAGGGACGAAACAACGGTCGACCTTGAGGGACCAGGCTGAATAATGACCGGGCCCCAGTAGGCGTTGTCGACAGCCCCGGACGGATGAACAACCGGCGTCGGTACCAGAACCTCGGGGGCAGATCAGGATGCCGAAATCCAGAGACGGAACGGCCCCAGTCCATTCCATCGTCCTGTAGTGTTTTTGTACATTTAAAATATTTACATGTGCTATCGTATCTCCGCTAGATGGAAGCCGAGATGCTAGACGACCGCAGTTTCGCTAGATCATCAAATCGAAGACGCATGGAAAGAGAAGAAAAAAAGAAAATCGTGCGGAAAAGGGTATCAGATTCGCCGTCATCGAGGGGGTGTGTCGGAGGACTCCGGCATTTAGTCCTTGCGCGGGCGGCCGTTCGAAATGCTCATCGGCTGGTCCTCCTCGATGGTGACCCAGGCGCCTCCGAAGCCCTGGATGACCTCCAGGACGTCCTCGGGAACCTTGGCAGCGAAGCCCCTGGTGGTGGAAGGTAAAACGTTAGTTAGTGTGCGGGATACAAGAGTCAGAGAACACAGAGACTGCGTGCGTACTTGATCAGATCGAACTTGTGGGTGATGCGACCACCGGCCTTCTCGACGGCGTGGATGGCCTGGTTCACCAGCGCATCGACCTTGGGCGCCTCCTTCTTGTAGGTGACGAGAATCGATTTCTCCACGCTGACAGCCGAAACCGAAGCGGCGGCGGCGAGGACAGCGGCGATAATGGCAAAGGGACGCATGTTGGAGTTTGGGTTTGGGGGGAACGGATATATGCGAGATCGGGCGGATATGGGTGAGTAGATGAGATTGACTGGAGAAGGTGCAAAGAACGAGCAGAGACCACTGTTAGTTATAGACCAGAGAATGCGTCATGCAAAAGAACAAGCGCGGCGGTCGCAAAGCGAAAAGTGACGGGAACATGTAACCGACGATCATCGACCAAAAGCCGCCTCGTCATTGTCACGATCATACGCCGCCAGGAAATGGTGACCAGGCACCACTATAAATAGCGGGGAAGCACGGCTTCGCTCGCTTTCGGCCACGTCCACCAGAAACACCACACCGGATTCACGGAGAGGGAAGGGAAAACAGTATGCGACACCACGTACCTTGAAAATATCGCTAGGGTGACAGGAAAGTTTGGCTGTTTGAAGTGAAGATGTGGTGAGATGGAAGAGAAGAGAAGATGAGAGGCGAGGGCTTGTCAATAAGTATAAACAGGACCAATAGAGCTTGGCTGTTTGGATGACAAAGACTCAGAGTCAAACATCGGCAGTGCTTTGTTCAATTGTCTGAGGCTAAAAATAGTGGTGAATGGCGTGTTTATCGGTTAAATGCACGACTCTTGACAAGGACTGCGTGAATAGCATAACTCCGTAAAGTCATTATGCTGTTTAGAGGCACTCTATTGGAGGTCATGCCGTTGTAATTATCTGGAGAGTTATTGCATCGGGGACGGACATGCATAGAGTTTACGGAGGGATCACCGAGTTTTTCACACTCTGGCACACCGAACAGTCCACAGTCCAATCCAAATAATGCATGACGGATACTTGCATCTGTGCTGAAGGATGCACATGAACGAAGCCGCCTCGCCATTAAAGTGATCTATCCATACAGACTCAGGCCTTGAACTGCCAAAATTAGATACAAAATGGCCCCAATTCCCCTATTCCAATTCCTATAACGCCGTGCCATGCAAAGAAAAAAAAAAGAAAAAAAAAAAGAAAAAGCAAATCACCAAAACGAAGAGTCCCTGGGAGTACAGAACATTTCACTTTGATGACGTAGTAGTGTCCGCTCCACTCTCACTGTCTCCCCAGATATCACGGCTGTCTTGCTCCACTGCACTCATGGCAACAGCAACGTCATCGAGTTTGGCCACAACATCTAGAACACCACGGCTAACCAGCTGGAAGTAGCGGTCATTGGCCTCGCGGCGTTGCCGCGCCAGCAGGATATCGACCTCGGTTTCCTCCTCGAGCTTCGCGCCGAGGGTTTCTCCGGTTGTGGCCGCGGCGTCGCCGGCTGTCGAAGCCGGGTCGGACGTTGCCCCGGCAGCGGTGTCTTTTTTGGAGGTAATTTTGAGCGCGTCGCTGTTGGTCTCGATGACCTCGTCGGCCTCGCTGCGCGCCCACGCCTGCGCCAGGGCGATCTGCGCCGCCCGCAGCTCGGCCAGCTTGCGGTCGTGCTCGGGGCCAAACACGCGCGTGCCGCCGGTGGCGGACAGCTCGACCTCCTCCAGCGTGGCCTGCATCTCGGCCCAGAGCACGTCGGTGCGGTCGACAACGCGCGAGGCGCTGGCGGGGACGGCACTGGGCACGGCGCCGGTGGCGGTTATGCTGCGGGGTGCCATCGGCGGCTTGGGCGGCACTAGCGAGCCCTTGCGGGAGTGCATGCCGGCGCCGGGCAGGAGGAGGCTGGCCTGGCTGGACGAGGCGCCCGGGCCGGGATTCGTGAGGGCCAAATGCGAGGCGGAGGCGGACGGGTGGAAGACGAGAGACGGCGGGGGGTCGCGCTGCTTGCCGCGGAGGTTTCTGGCTTGCGACGTCATGGCTGCTACATATTTGGCCGGGCCTCGACGAGCAGAGAAAGGGGGTCGGTGCTGGCGATGAACCGGCAAACTGTGAGGTGTATAAGAATGGCGGCGTGGTTCGTGTGCTTTGTCGGAGCTTCATGCTGTTCAGGTTCCACATTGGTCCGAAGGAACTATTTTCGCGAGATAAGATAACATGTACACACACTTATGGCTGCGCTGAGTCAGCCAGACCCACACGGGCACACATTCGAGTTTTTGCGAAAAGTGCAAAATTAAGCCTGAGGCCGCGGTAGAATTTTGGTAGGGTTTTTCGCCCTACTGCAAAAAGTGCGGGACAACTCAATCCATACATCCCAAGTCTTCATGAACTTTTTTCCCCTTCACAATCTTCTGCCATCTCCAACCTCATCACTTTTTACCCTCCACAGTCCATCATATACACCGCAAGACAGTGTATTATCTGGTAGGTGAATTCCTTTGCTGTTTGAACTCCTTGTTTTTCCTTAGACTCCCACGATATCTGGCCGCTCGAAAGGCCGACGCCTTCTTTGTTTCTTCAAACACGACACACCGATTTGGACGATCTTGAATGGGCAATATTCATCATAGCCGATATATCCAACGACCGAATCACCAACCACACGAATCCCGCTCAAACAACGATATCGAAAGCGCGTTTCGAGCGAACTCACACAGTTCCTCATCCCGTGCACGACCGGTGTAACTAACAGCTCTTTCTCCAAATTTACAGCAATCATGGCTCGTGGTCTCAACTCCGCCAGAAAACTGCGGACCAACCGCAAGGATCAGAAGTGGGCTGATCTTGGATACAAGAAGCGTGCTCTGGGCACTGCCTTCAAGTCGTCGCCGTTCGGAGGCTCGTCCCACGCCAAGGGCATTGTTCTCGAGAAGATCGGTGTCGAGGCCAAGCAGCCTAACTCGGCCATTCGGAAGTGCGTTCGTGTGCAGCTCATCAAGAACAGCAAGAAGGTCACTGCTTTCGGTACGTTTATCTGCAGCTGCCCCTGCTTGCTCTGCCCAGATGGTCATGGGTGCACCCACGATGGCAACGATGCTACTCGTTTGTCCCGTGCTTCAACTTGTAAGGACATCTACTAACTTTACGTCTTTCGTACCACACAGTCCCCAATGACGGTTGCTTGAACTTCGTCGACGAGAACGACGAGGTCCTCCTGGCCGGTTTCGGTCGCAAGGGCAAGGCCAAGGGTGATATTCCCGGTGTCCGTTTCAAGGTCGTTAAGGTGTCGGGCGTCGGTCTGATGGCTCTGTGGAAGGAGAAGAAGGAGAAGCCCAGATCGTAAATACGAGTCTTGCTTATTTTCGTTTTCTTTTTAATTTCCATGGATGGGATTCTGTTCTAGTTTTTTTTTTCTTTCGAGGAGTCAACGGTTGCTTGCATTGGCATAACAGGTTAGGGCCCTGGAAGTCATGGAAGACACGGTCTAGAAAAATAAAGATCAAATGTCGAACCATGATCTCTTTCTCTCTCTCTCACAAAAAAGGTCAAATACCATGACCAATCTGCCTTTTTATAGCCTCCTCCAAGTTCTCATGACATGTCACGATGGGAACCCAAAAAAATAAATGCCTTAGCGTGAGGCACCATGTATGTTCGGATAGATTATTCCTTCTTACAACGGCGATTCCTGTGATGTTACACTCTATCTAAATCTATGAACTTGCTGTGTCTACGAACTTGTGTGGACATGAATGTCCCTAGAACTACACGGCCTTGACGGCCTCGTTCGACTGCGGCTCTTCGTAGGCGAGGTACTTCAGGCTGTAGTCGGTCGCCAGACCAAGCGTGATAGCACCACCGGTGAGCCAGCAGCCATTCACGAACCACCACCAACAATCCTTGACGCTCTTGAGGTTGACGCGCTTGATCATCATGGCCAGTGTTGCCAGACCACCGCCGCAGCTGCCGATGAAGAACGCCGGGCCAGCGCCAACCGCCGCACCAGCAGTCGCCAGGAGGCCGATCTGGACAGCGGCAAGACCGGACAGGATCCGCTTGGTGTCGGCGTCATGCTTGAGCGCGATGCTCTTGATTCCCGCCTTCGCATCATCCTTGATGTCCATGTGGGCGTAAATCATGTCGTACAGCACCGTCCAGGCGATATTGGACGCATAGAGACAGCTCGCCGCCGTCAATGCTGCCCCGTTGGCCAGGAGATCAATGCCCAGGGCCGGGAATCCCATGATGGCGCCCCACGAGAACGTGAGTCCGAGGACGAACTGCGGGTAGTAGGTGATGCGCTTGGCCAGCGGGTATGCCGTGACGAGCAGCAGGCTGGGAATGCCGTAGTATAGGCACTGGGTGGGGAACTGCAGCAGGATACCAAGGCCGGCCAGCAGGTTCACGCCGGTGAACGCGACAGCCTTGAACGGGGTGATGGCACGGCGCGCGATCGGGCGGAACTTGGTGCGCCGCACCTGCGGGTCGAGGTTGCGGTCCCACAGGTCGTTGATGGCGCAGCCAGCGCCGCGCATGATCACGGCGCCAGAGAAAAACAGCAGCGTAGTCCCGAACACACTCGCCGGGGTCGCCATCGGCAGTGCCATCTCGGCGGCCATGAAGGTGGAAAACGCGCACGGGAAGAAGAGGTAGTACGACCCTGTCGGCTTGTCGAGCCGCACCAGCTCGGCGTACGGTACCCAGCTCTTGGGTAACACCGACAGAATGCCGGATTTGGGCGGCGCGTACACCTCCGGGGCGTTTGGGGTGGGAGCAAGCGCAGCCTCGGTTGCTCCAGTGGAAGCTACCGACGTGAGGGATCTGGAGGAAGAGATGAGAGAAGGACTAGGCGCTGGCAGGTCCTGGTGGGTGAATGAGCGCGCGGACGGACGTTTCGTGTACATGAAGCACGCGGCTCTGCACAGGCCGTCAAGACCGCTGCCGGAACGCGGTAAGCCGGGCCGGGACCAGCCGGCACACTTCCGGAGATGTGACAACCGCATGCTGAGGTGTGCAAACGGGCCCGGATGAGCGAATAAAGTATGAGGGGAAGGGAGAAAACGGAGCTCAAGAAAGAAAATTCCCGGGGTGCAATTAAATCCTCCGTTTCAACACATTGATGCCCATAACTTCACTGTCTTCACGAATCCTTCAGCAAACAAGAAACTTTTTTTCCCTCGAAATCCATCGTGACGAGCTGGAACTCCCATGAACAATCGAGCTAAAGCTGCTTCCACCAATCATCGCGCGTTATTTCGGAGTCATCTCGATTATTCAGCTTGTTAGGGTTCACACATCGGGTTAGGTCGCGTTTAGCATTTGTAGTCACGTGGCCGCGGGTCAAGGCGTGTTTTTGGCCTGGCGTTTTTTGCGATTTCCAACTTTTTTTTGTATCACCAGTCAATCCTATCATGGGAATAGAACTGAAGCGCAAAGCTGATTTCTAAGGTTGTCAAGACTCTTTTTTAAGCTGTTGGTTGATTTAAAGCTTCTATTCATCTATTTCATTTTTCTCTTCTTTCTTTCTTTCAGCTGAAAAGAATATAGCCCCCTCCAGTACATGACTCTCCTCCAATTTCCGACTTCAGTTCCCCCCTCCTCTCTTCTCTCCACATCTCTTGAACCCCCCATACTGTATTTCTAGAATACCCCTTCCTCGCCTCTGGATGCGAGGCAGGCAAATCCTTGCCCGAGATGCCGACGCCTCTTCACCCGCAGGCGAAGTTCGACCCGATCCATCCAGACCTGGATCTTCACTCCCTCGTCGATAACTGCGCGAACTTCGATTGGGTGCTGCGCGTGTCCGCCGCGCAAATCCGGAACCTCGACCCGTTGGAATTCGAGAAACTTGTTAATCTGCACGTGGTTCAGGGCGGTCGGCCGCTCGTGATTGAGAAATGGGGCGATGCGCTTCCCCAAGATCTATTTAGCCTTGATTGGCTGCTGTCAACAAATGACAAGAAGGGTAAGATGATGTCCGCTCTTGGGTTTGTGTGAACTGTATGAGTGTTTGGACACTGTTTGCTGACTTCTGTGGTGTGGCTATTGCGACTTGCAGAGGAGGTTGTCCGCGACCTTACCACCCAAACTGATATCCCCATGACTATGGGCCACTACCTTCGCGCGATGAGACAGCTCACAAACCAATGGACGCCCACGAACTTCCGCGACGAGCGCCGACAGCGATTGTACATGAAAGATATCGACTGTCCTCCGGAGTGGCAAGCCCACTTGGCGAAGGTCATCCCCCCGAACCTCTGGTACCTGAACGAGAACGTTGCGCACCGAACTTCGAAGTCCCACGGGGACAGCCTCTTCCTCAACGACGG
This sequence comes from Knoxdaviesia proteae, assembly GCA_001510565.1. Classification (NCBI taxonomy): domain Eukaryota; kingdom Fungi; phylum Ascomycota; class Sordariomycetes; order Microascales; family Gondwanamycetaceae; genus Knoxdaviesia; species Knoxdaviesia proteae. Next base: position 280,482 of record LNGL01000026.1, read on the forward strand.
ATCGATTGCGCCAGCTGGAGATCTCATGTCGAGCCTTCCCGAGCCAATGCGCGCGCAGAATCTCATGTGCTATGTTGGCCATGAGGGTACATACACACCGGCGCATCGTGAGATGTGCGCCACGCTGGGCCACAACATCATGGTCGAGGCGTCTGGTGCCCGCATGGGCGAGGTGGAAGGAAGCTCGGTGTGGTTCATGACCGAGAGCAAGGATCGGGAGGTCGTCCGCGAGTACTTCCTGTCGATCCTCGGCCACGACATTGAAATCGAGAAGCACTTTGCCCAGATCAACGCGTGGAAAAAGGCCACCTTCCCCGTGTACGTGGTGGAGCAGAAGCCCGGCGACTTTATCCTTATCCCGCCCCTGGCTGCCCACCAGGTCTGGAACCGCGGATCGCGGACCGTCAAGGTCGCGTGGAATCGCACTACGGTCGACACGCTGGACCTGGCGCTGCACGAAGCGCTGCCCAAGGCGCGTCTTGTTTGCCGGGACGAGCAGTACAAGTGCAAGGCGGTGATCTACTTCACCTTGCAGAAATACTACAAGGAGCTCTCCGATGTGGAGACCGGCAGCAACATTGGCGTTTTGGGCTTTGGCAGCGAGCTGGTGCGCGGCTCGCCGCGTGTGCAGCAGATGAAGAAGGATTTCCGCCAGCTGTTCTTCTTGTTTACCGAGATCATCACTGACGAGATGTTCGCCTTCCCCGAGAAGAACGTCGAGTTTCTCGAGTTCGACTCGTGCATCACCTGCTCGTACTGCCGGTCGAACATATTCAACCGCTTCCTCACCTGCAAACACTGTGTTCGTTTGCTCGCCGACGGCTCTGAAGATGCCTACGACGTGTGCATGGAGTGCTACGCCATGGGCCGCTCGTGCCTGTGCGTTGCGGGTCTACAGTGGTGCGAACAGTGGAAATGGTCGGAGCTTGTGTCGAACTACGCTAATTGGGCTGCGGTGGTGACGCGCAACGACGGCTTCATCGACATCAACTCATCGCCTATGCCGCTCGAACTGGCGCGCAAACTGACTCACAAGAAGTCACTGGCGCAGATCTGCCAGGAAGCCCTGCGACTACGCCCGTACAAGGACCCGTCGAAGCCCCCTAAAGCCATCGTCGAAGACGACTCAGATCCGGCTCCGGATCTGGACGACGAGGGACGGCCCAAAGTGAAGAAGCCGAAGCGACGGAAACCGAAAGTCGGCATGCAGCGTCGATGCCACGTATGCCAGCGTGTTGAAGAGAGCTACAAAGTGCACGTGTGCTCATATTGTTCCGAAGTCTACTGCTACGGCGTGTTGTACCGCGCCTTCGACATGATGCCACAGGATGTTCTCCAGAACGAGCACTGGAAATGTCCAAAGTGCCTGGGCATCTGCAACTGTGGCCATTGCCGCAAAGTTGGTAATTCTACACCCTACATGCCTAAGAAGACCCTGCTCGGACACGACACGCGCCCGATTGCTGATGACCGCAGCGTGGAGAGCCTGGTCAACTTCCGCCTGCACAATCTCGGATGGCTGAAGGCCGCTGGCGAGGATAGCCGCAGCAAGAACAGCAAGCGCATGCAGAACCTGCAGCAGCAGGCTGAGGAGGCGAAGTCGGTCACGCGGACGGCTCAGGAGGCTGCCGAGGGCGTCCTTTCTCAGACCGCGGCCTCGAACGGGCTGGGCGCAGGCGGAACTGACGGTGACGCAGATGGTCCGGCCACCACGACCGCCGATGGCGAGGGCCACACCACCACCGTTACCATTGACGATCACAGCATGTTTGAGGACAGCTTCTCGCTGTATCCTGACCCGGCCAGTAACCAGGACCATCTTGACCGCATGATGGGACTGCCCGGCATGGGCTACTACCAGCAGCAGGAAGGGGACGACCAGATTCTGTTTGATCCGTACCAGGAGCCGTCGATGGAGGCGCTGGTGAACGAAGACCTAGAGTCGACCGAATCGGTGCGCAAGAGCTTATTCCCCGGGCCCAAGAGAAAGTGGCGGCGCGACGACGATGATCCGGAGTTCCAAGCGCCGGGCTATGCTAAGCGCATGAAGCGTGAGGCTGCGCAGAGAAATACTGTGAATATCGAGGATCACATGGATCCCAACATGTTCGCCAATGCCCTGGACCCGGCGCTCCTGGATTCGGCTGCCCAGGGGACAGCTGCTGATCAGACCCCGAGCCCTACTGAACAGCTGGTGGCGGAGAACACCGCGTCACCTGCTAATGAGCGCGCGGGATCGTCGAGAGCTATTGCTGGTGGTCGTGGTGTAGAAAAGAAAGCGGCTGAGAGCCTTGCGGTGCCGGAAGTACCCACCCTTCGCCATGCAAAGCCGCGCGTTTCGTATGTGGACATCGATGAGGATGCCATTGAAACACTGGACATGGAAACAGTGGACGAGAGCGCTGATACCAGCAAGTCAAAATCGCCTGCCCATGCAGCCAAAAAGCGGAAGACCGAGGAACCCGAGGTTCTGCCTCCTGCCCATGAAGATTCCGACGCCATGGGCGTGTCGTTTGCGCGCGAGCGCAAGTCTGACGATGACGTTCACGTGTCACCCGAGCCTGTGACTATTGTCAAACGACGCGCCGGCCGCCCGCCTAAGGATCACAGCGGTGGCTCCAAGATTGGCACGCCGGCGGGCAGTGCGAAGCAGGCCGCGGACAAAGCCACCAGTGAAATCTCCATCAGAGCCCTCCGCACCGAAGAGCGGGCCAGCAGACGTGAGGCTGAAGAGGCTGATATCTCGACCGGCCCTGGAACTGCCCGGCATGGTAGTGAGCTCGCTAGCCCGAAGTCGGTCAGTACGGTGACACCCTTAGGACCTCGACGCCCGGGACGGCCCCGTAAGGATGCAGCTGCACCGGCTCCCGAGGCAGCACCGATTTCCCGGATCCAGGTCCAGCTGCCCAAGCTTGGCCGGTCACACAGCCAGGACAGTGATGAAGAGGACGAAGACGACGAGTCCGACGCGGTTGCAGCGCGCAAGTTGGCACCTTCTCAGAGAAGCGTGTCGAAGCCGCTCGAAGTAGCCGTCCGTCCTGGTAGCAGTTCATCGGAGTTCATGTCCATGGCGGACCGTCTCAGTGCTCGTGGCCGGGGAAGCGCATTCCGCATTGGCCAGGGCAGAGGCATGAAGCCGACCCGCGGATCTCCGGCAGGACTCAGCTCGGCCAGCACGCGGGGTCGTCCTGGTTCCTCGGTTGCGGCGGTGGCTACAAGTACGCCCCGCCAGCAGCCCCCGAAGGTTCGCGCGCGTGCAGCGTCCGATTCCAGCGAAAGCGAAGCCGACTTTTCCGAACAGTCGTCCGGGTCCTCGTACGGCGGAGCCCGGCGACAGTCGACGGGTACATTGGCCCGGGGCTCGGCCCGGGGCTCAGGTCGGGGATCTGCGCGGGGATCCGTGCGTGGACGTGGACGCGGATCCGGTCGTGGCCGGGGGTCACGGGGCCGTGGCGGCGGTATGAGCGTGGTGCGGCTCGTGTCTGACGAAGACGAGGACGACGATGATGATAGCGAGGACGAAGGCCGAGTGGAAGTGGCGACCTCGCCTGTGCGGCGCCGGTCAAGTGCTGGCGCCGTGCGTGGACGGCCTGGAACGGTGGCGATTAGCTTCCGGTCATGGAATTCGCGGGCACTAGATGTGGACGACGACCTGCAGGCTGATGATGACGATGACGAGGACGAAGATGATGACAGCGACGATGAGGTGCCCGCGCGGATCGTGAAGGGAGTGAGTGTCACGCGCGGCCGTGGTGGCGGAAGCGTGGCCGCACCGGTCGGACATCAAATGGTCCCGAGCCGGGGACGTGGACGCGGACGTGGCCGGGGCCGGGGCCGGTAAGGAGATAGCCGGCGAGGTGTGTGTGGACCGGGAGGAGAATGCGTGCATGCACGCCGGAGTCGGTGTTGTGACACCGTCTCTAGCTTGGGATGGTGGAACTGGCGGCGAAATGATACTTGAGACCCAGATCTGTCTTTGTTTGTGCTTCTTCCTGGTCGGCGTTTGTGGGCTCCCACGCGGGAATATCCTTTGATACCATAGTGAATATAAAGTCTGGCTTCAACGTTGTCTGGCCGTTTCTCACGGGAGTGTCTCCCGCTCACTTGCATCCAATGCAACAGTGTCCCCGAACCCCGAACCCTAACGGCTCTTATTGAGGCGAAACCCCAACCCATTGTTTCGCGGCCGACTTCCTAATCGGGAACTAGCCGCGACATCGGCTAATGGCCAACGGCTGACATAAGGCGAAGTGTGACTGGATTTGGCACCAATTCCGGCATCGGGAGGAAAATCGAAGCACCAGTCATTCAATTGCGTTGGATCTAATAAATTCGGGTGATGTGCTGTTTGCTTTCTTTCTTTCTTCTCTTCTTTTTTACTTTCCTGCTTCTTCATCTTCCTTTCCTCTTCCTTTCCTCTTCAACTGGTATCTTCATAGTGAAGTGACTTTGAATTCTTGTGGTTGGACGAACTCTCTCAGCTATACAGACTCAATTGACCGTTTGACGATATCCGAAGCGTGGGGCTCGGCTTTATCCACGACTCTTCCCTTTTCGACTCCTCAAAATTTTGGGCTGCACGGTATGGAAGCTATCAAGGCTCGGTTCCAGCAGCGGAAAGCGGAGGGCAAGGTACGAGGCAAAAGAAGCAGAGCATCTGATTTGCGTGGCGTGATATAAAACTGACTGTGATCCGCATGTGCAGCTTGCCCTGGTGACGTTTGTCACAGCCGGCTTTCCGCGGGTGCAAGATACCCCGAGCATCCTCCTGGAGATGGAAAAGGGCGGCGCCGATGTGATTGAGCTGGGATGTCCGTTTACCGATCCGGTGGCCGACGGCCCCACGATCCAGAAGTCGCACACTGTAAGTTGTCCGGCGGCGAGAACGGTGATAACGAGGAAGTTGCCCCGCCATCTAACCGCGACTTGCCCCTCCTAGATTGCCCTCGGCAACGGCGTGACGCTGCGGTCGTCGCTGGACATGGTCCGCAAAGCCCGCGACCAGGGCCTTACCGTGCCGGTTCTGATCATGGGCTACTACAACCCGATCCTGTCGTATGGCGAGGACCAGCTGGTGAAGGACAGTGTGGCTGCCGGTGTCAACGGCTTCATTGTGGTGGATCTGCCGCCTGAGGAGGCCATCAACTTCCGCAAAGTGTGTGCGGCTGCGGGGTGAGTGCCGCCCTTTTTTTTTTTTATAAAATTCCTTATGTGCGGACGGACTGATTACTGACTCCTGATATCGTCCGTCATCCAGTCTGTCGTACGTCCCGCTGATTGCCCCCGCGACTTCGGATGCCCGCATGAGTATTCTGTGCCGACTGGCGGACTCGTTCATCTACGTGGTATCGCGCCAGGGCGTTACTGGTGCTTCGGGAACTCTCAGCGTCAGCCTGCCGGACTTGCTGGCGCGTGTGCGCAAGTACAGCGGCTCAGTGCCGATTGCCGTGGGCTTTGGAGTTAGCAAACGCGAGCACGTCCTGTCTCTTCAGAAGAGCTGTGACGGCGTGGTGGTGGGCAGCCAGCTGATCACCACGGCGTTGAATGCTGCCGAGGGCAGTGCGGCTACCGCTGTCGGCGAGTTTGTCAGCTACTTGTCCGGCCAGAACGAGGCTGCGACGCCGCCCTCAGCGGCGGTCACCCCCGCGGCTGCCCCTGAGGCGTCGTCGAGTGCTCTCAGGGTGACGGCTGAGGAGGATACTGCTCTGGTGGCGCAGCTGGCGTCGCTCCACGGCAAGATCCCCGACCGCTTTGGCGAGTTTGGCGGCCAGTACGTCCCCGAGAGTCTGATGGACTGCCTGTCGGAGCTCGAGGACGGCTTCAACAAGATCAAGGACGACCCGACGTTCTGGGAGGAGTACCGCAGCTTCTACGAGTACATGGGCCGGCCGGGCCATCTGCACCTTGCCGAGCGGCTGACCGAGCACGCCGGCGGCGCCAATATCTGGTTGAAGCGTGAGGACCTGAACCACACCGGTAGCCACAAGATCAACAACGCGCTGGGCCAGCTGCTGCTCGCGCGCCGCCTCGGCAAGACGCGCATCATCGCCGAGACCGGAGCCGGCCAGCACGGCGTGGCCACGGCCACGGTGTGCGCCAAGTTCGGCATGGAGTGCACGGTGTTCATGGGCGCGGAGGATGTGCGGCGCCAGGCGCTGAACGTGTTCCGCATGCGGCTGCTGGGCGCGACGGTGGTGCCGGTCGATGCCGGCACGCGCACTCTGCGCGACGCGGTCAACGAGGCGCTGCGCACGTGGGTGGTCGACCTGGAGACGACGCACTACATCATCGGGTCGGCGATCGGCCCGCACCCGTTCCCGACGATTGTGCGCACGTTCCAGTCGGTGATTGGCAGCGAGACGCGCGAGCAGATGCTGGCCAAGTGCGGCAAGCTGCCGGACGCGGTGGTGGCGTGCGTCGGCGGCGGCAGCAACTCGGTCGGCATGTTCTACCCGTTTGCGAACGACCCCAGCGTGATACTGCTGGGCGTCGAGGCCGGCGGCGACGGCATCGACACGCCGCGCCACAGCGCCACGCTGACGGCCGGGTCCAAGGGCGTGCTGCACGGCGTGCGCACCTACGTGCTGCAGGACGAGCACGGGCAGATCGAGGAGACGCACTCGGTGTCGGCCGGCCTGGACTACCCGGGCGTGGGGCCGGAGCTGAGCGCGTGGAAGGACAGCGGGCGGGCCAAGTTCGTGGCGGCGACCGACGCGCAGGCGTTCATGGGCTTCCGGCTGCTCAGCCAGCTGGAGGGCATCATCCCGGCGCTGGAGTCGGCGCACGGCGTGTACGGCGCGGTCGAGCTGGCCAAGACCATGGGCAAGGACAAGGACATTGTCATCTGCCTGAGTGGCCGTGGTGATAAGGATGTGCAGAGCGTTGCCGATGAGCTGCCGAAGCTGGGGCCGCAGATTGGCTGGGACCTGCGGTTTTAGGCGGCTTGTGTGCGCACATGAAAAGCTGTTTGAATTTAGATACCTTTGAGAGTCACCGAATACACCTAAGATCGGAGGGCACAGTGCATTGAGTGCATTGAAGAAGTGATGTTATACAAGTATCTAGCAAGTAGTTTTATGGTATAGTACAGATATGGAGCGTTGGAGGAGGAGTAGTTGACGCGGCTGTTATCGCACACTGTAAATGGTACACGCCCGGGATTCTTTACACCCGCTTGGTCTCCGGACCGGCCGACACATCGTCGGAAGCACCCTCAGCCCCAAACTCAGCGGCCTCCTCCGCGCTCTCGTCGGCGTATCCGTACTCTTCGGCCTCGGCAAGATCCTCCTCGTCGCCAATGCCAAACTCCTCGACGGCGGCCAGATCGCGCGCGCGCGCCTCGATCATATCACGGGTGACACGGCTCAGCGGGCCGGGCGTGGCATGGTCGATGGCAATATGCAGCAGCTGGGCGGCGTCCTCGGTGTCGGCCATCGGCCCAAGGCCCAGCCGCAGCCGCTCGGCGTCCATGCGCGCGCGCACCGCGGGCGTCTGCATGATGAGCCAGCGCAGCCGCCAGCCTCCGGGCCCGAGCTCCTTGACACGCATCGGCTTGTCCTTCAGCAGATAGGCGTCGAGGCCGCCGTCCTTGCGCACGGTGCGCAGCACGCGCGTGGTCAGGCGGGTCTTGACCCAGGCGCCGAGCCCGTCCGACCACAGCCGCTTGCGGTGCACGTTGGGCTTCCACGCGCGGCGGTGCTTGAGGTTGTTGCGGCCGGACACCACGTTGCCGAAGCGGATGCGCGCGAGCCCGTACAGCCCGTGGTTGCTCTGCTTGTACACCTGGCGCACGCCGTACGGGTACGGCGGCACGAAGATTTCGGGGACGCGGTGGCCCTGGATGGTTTTGGTGTGCCGGGCCGGCGTTGTCGAGAGCGCGCGCGAAGGCGTCGGGACGAGGCGGAGGAGCGGGGAGGAGATCGGGGCCGCGGCCGCTCGGGGGAGGCCGGTCTGCAGGAGCCTTGAGACGGGTATTCGGGACATGATTGTTGTGTGGTGGAGGACAACTGGGGAAAGGAGAGAACGGAGCCGGCGGGTCGGGTAGGAGCCGGGATCGGAGGAAACTGCCGGGCCAGTTGATAAGGGCCACAGGCGTTTTATGTCAATCACGCCGTGGAAAGGAGACCGGAGTAAAGTGGTGGCGGAAACAAACAGATTGGTGATGTTGTCGAAGGTTGAAAAGCTCCAGAGTTGAGTCCTGGCTGGAAAAATCTCATCACGGAGATTCTCGAGATTCTGTCGGCCAAATCTATCAGAACACTGATGAGTCAGCACCAACCCTTAGTGCCCGGAAAACCCTAAGATCTATCTTATCTCTTAACCCTTTCTCCTGACATTTTCCCGTCCGGTTTCCCTCCTCCGTTTACTCTTCCTCACACGTTCCTTTTAACCCACACAATTTCACGATATTTTCTCACCCATACACACCCTCGATCGGCCCCTCCCGGAAATGCTTCCGCCCGCCGACCCCGCTGTTCTGCAGCAACACCCCGATTTCGCCCTGCTGTACAACACGCTGACCACGGTGGTGCTCAACCCCGATGGCACATCCAAGAACGACCCGGCGGCCAAGGAGCGGGCGGCGGTGAGAAAGGTGGGTTTGCTTTCCGCGTTTGTTGCTTGACCACCGGGACTGTGGAAAGCCGGGGCAGAAACTAATGCCGACTGGCTGTTCTCCAGGAACTCGACGACCACCGACTGCACGCCTCGCGCAACCACCTCCTCCTGGCGGCCCTCGAATCTGCCGCACCACCAGACCCGGCGGCGCAAGCAGCTCCGGCGCCGCAGCCGCTAGCTCGTAGTCTCCGCCACTCCCGCACAGCCTCGTGGCAGCTCTCCGCGCAACAGGCCGCCGCGGCAGCCGCCGCCGCCGCACCCCTCCCGGACGAACTGCTCGACATCCTCGTGCTCCTCCCGCCGCTCCTCCGCCCCGAGCTGGCCGGGCCCGCCACTTCCTCCCCCGGCGCGGCGTCACAACTCACCCCCGCCGACCGCGACCTGCTACTCGCGTCTCCACCGCTCTCCGACCTCGACGCCATGCTCCCGCACCTGGCCCCGCTGGTCTCCGCCAGCCTCCACGCCGCCGCGCTGAGCCTGACGCGCATCGCCTTCCCCACCACGAACCCGTCGTACCTGCACCGCTCGCTCCCCGCGCTCGCGCAGTCGGTCGCCGCGCTGCAAGCATCGGTGACGACCGGCCACGCGGACCTTGAGCGCGCGCGCTCTGCGGCGCACGCTGTGCTCCTGGACGTGCTGCGGGCGCAGACGGCCGCCCTCACCCCGCTCGCACGTGCGCTAGAAGCGAAACACGGCGTCGCGGCGCGCAGTCTGGCCCTCCGCGCTGCGGAGGTGGCGCTGGCCGCCCAGCGCGCGGAACGCGACGCGCATAGCACTGCGGCAGCGGTGCTCCGGGACGTGTACGACGCCAGCGCGCGGGCAGCCCTCGCCGCGTACGCCCGGCATCTTCGGGACGCCCACGTGCGCACCGAGGAGGCAATCCGTGCGCGGCGGGCCGTGCTGGCGGCGTACGGCGTCGGCGTTCCCGGGATGGAGGCGCGCGAGCGGGCGATGCGGGAGATTGGGCGGGTGTATGGCCAGATGGAGCGGGAGCGGGGGGATGTCGAGGGCGATTTGGCGCGGTTGCGTGGGCGGTGAGTGCCTGCTGTCATTATTTCGAATGTGTACGAAGAGTAGTGGTTCACGATGTACGTGTGATTGGAGTATTGAGGCGCAGAGCGTGGAATTGGAGATTTCTCATTATTCTTGTTTTTGGAGTCCGGATTTTTCTCTTTTTCCCCCCCGAATGCTAGGCTAAGCTACCGTGGTGATGCGTTTAGATTAAGAACCTCTCAAAAAAACAAGAGGCAACATCCTCTATGCGTGCTCTTCTTTTTTTCATGGCCGTTCCTTCATGCTGGAGTGTGGGTGTCTGGTGTGTGCGCTGAAACTATGGACAACAGAAAGAAATAAAAAACAAACAGGAACATCTTCGTCTTTTGGGATACAGAACAGATACAAGCACATAGAAAAGAGAACTCCGACGCTCCCCGTCCGAAACGCGTCAAAAATGCATTCATACAGGCTTCTTCAGCCTTCAGCGAAGAAGAGCCGCTTAGCCCTTGACCTTGAAGATGGCCTCAGCCAGCCGGCCAACGTTCTCGCTGGTGATGCCGGCGACCGAGATACGGCCGTCCTTGGTGGCATACACGGAGTGCTCCTGGGCGAGCGCGTCCATCTGCTCCGGGGTCAGGCCGGTGTAGGCGAACATGCCGATCTGGCTGGTGATGTGCGACCAGTCGTGCTTCGAGCCGAGCTTCTCCAGGTTGGTCTTGAGCAGCGCGCGCATGGTGATGATGCGGTCGGCCATCTCCTTGACCTCGGCCAGCCACTGCGTGTACAGCGCCGGGTCGTTCAGGATCACCGACGCGATGCGCGCGCCGTTGACGGGCGGGTTCGAGTACATCGGCCGCACGATGATCTTGATCTGCGAGTCGACGGCCTTCTTCTCGGCGGCGTCGGCGCACACGATCGAGAAGGCGCCGATGCGCTCGCCGTACAGGCCCTGTGTTAGGGTTAGGGTTAGCGAGGGTCGGGACACAACTACAGGCCAAAGGAAGAGACGGAAAGAGACAAAAAAAAAGGAAAGACAAACAGAGTCAAACGCGGGACGCAAGACTGCTCACCATGTTCTTGGCGAACGACTGGGCCAGGGCAATGTTGTGACCCTCCTCGACGAAGTGGCGCACGGCAAAGGCGTCGCGGTCGGTGTCGCCGCTGGCGAAGCCCTGGTAGGCCATGTCGAAGAACGAGAAGTGGCCCTTCTCCTTGACGGCAACGGAGATCTCCTTCCACTGCTCAGGGGTGGGGTCGACGCCGGTGGGGTTGTGGGCGCAGGCGTGGAAGAGGAAGATGCTGCCGGCGGGGGCGGCCTTGATGTCGGCGAGCATGCCGGCGAAGTCGAGGCCGATGGTGTTCTTGTCGTAGTAGGCGTACTTCTCGACGGCGAGGCCGGAGTCCTTGAACACGGCGGCGTGGTTGGCCCACGAGGGGGTGGGGATGTAGATCTTCTTGGCGCCGGGGAACCAGCGGGCCAGGAACTCGCCGCCGATGCGCAGGGCGCCGGTGCCGGAGATGGACTGGGTGATGGCGAGGCGGGACAGCACGCTGCTGTCCTTGCCGTAGGCGAGGACCGCGGCGGCGCTGGTGAACTCGGGCACGCCGGTGATGCCGGCGTACTCCTTGTTCATCTTGGCGGCCATGATCTTCTGCTCGGCCGCGAGCACCGACGGCAGCACGTACGGCTTGCCGGCGTCGTCGCGGTAGGCGCCGACGCCGAGGTTAATCTTCTTGTCGAACTTGTCGGCCTTGAAGGCTTCGGTGATGCCTGGGGAGGGGGGGGAATGACGTTAGCGAGTGTGTGTGTGTGTGGCAGAGACGAGACGAGAGACAGGTCTGGATGCAGGTGGTATGTGTAGCTTCGTGGCGTTTTCTGCACGTGGGGGTTGGGACGTACCGAGGATGGCCTGGATTCGCGGCAAACGTGGGAGAGAGAGACAGTCGGTTAGAACGAGAGCATCGATATGCATCTAGAACGGGCCATTGGCGTCGCAGTGATTAGAACAGCGCCGGGGTTCAACTTACATCCTAGAGAAGAGAAGATGCGTCAAGGTTAGCACGGCGGTCAGTCAGTCTCAGATACACAGCTCCCCGCCACGCAATTGGCGCAGCACCAGCACGCAATCGCACCGGATCTGATAAGCAAGTCCCCCAGAAACACATACCGGAGGGCCCAGCGGCACGCTCGCCCACGAGGACACGGCGGCGCGCGACACCATCGAGACGGCCGGCGCACGGCGCACGGCGGTGCGGACGGCCCGGGACGCAACGGCGGACAGCATTTTGGCGGCTGGGACTGAGATATGTCGGAGAGGGAGAACGATGTACACTGAACAAAAAGCACACACACACACAGACGGTTACTTTACAAATAACAAGAAGAAGAAAGAAAAAGAATAACCAGGAGGAAGAAAAAAAGAGAAGAAGAAAGAAAGAAAGATCACGCTAAATGGACAAGATGTGACGTTGACTCAAAGCGAGAAAAAAACATTCGGAAATTCAGGTGGCCCCGATAATAAAAAATACAATAATAAAAACCAGTCACCACCACCAATTGACAGCAATTCCGCACGGACGGCGGGCGGTTGAATCGTCTGGATCACAGAATCAGACCTTTGCCTTGCATATGAATTTGGGTGAAGCGGAAAAGTTGAGAGAAAAAAGTCCGGGGGAAGATTGTTGATGCCTGAGGTACGCAGAATGGTACGTACCTTTTTCGTCTCGCTCGTTCGTTCACTTTTAGCCGGCGGGTGTTTTTGGTACCTGAATTTCTGTCTTGGGGGGTTCATTCTGGACTTTCTACTCGTGCGCATATATCGACAGACCGGCCGAGAAACCACACGATCTATGGGTGGCTTATGTTTGGTTTTATTTTGCTTTTATTTTTGGTAGCGGTCGATGGGACCCCTGGGCCCGGGTTCACTGCCAACGCCCAGCCTGGTGCAACGGCGGCTGGGGAAATACTGCACGTACTTTTCTTACACAGGGAGTCGAGTCCGTTCTGCACTTCCTCTTCTGCACTCGGTTGTCACATACGAGTTTACAAGCACGGACCGGAGACCAGAGACTCAATGGCTCTCGAGCCCGTTCCAGACGGCATCCGCGGATGTCCGGAGAGACCCGGCGGACACAACGGCATCAGCCTCCCGGGGCAGAAGGTGTCTCTCGGAAACAGCAGGCGAAACTCAGGACCAAAGCCACCTCCAGCAACCACAGCCGGATGCATCCCGGCCGCCAGCACGCCGACGGATGGTGATGGCCTGAAGAAGCACCGGTGTTCCCGTGGCTGCAGGAGACCGTAGCCCGCCGCCCGCGTCGTCCCCTCCCCCACCCCCGGCCGGCTTCCACCACGGCCCGCCGGCGAAAGTCGTCCCGGCTTTGGACACCCAGCTGCCGCCGGCGCCGAGCTCGAATCTGTCCAGGCCACTGTCGATCCGCCGGAAGAGGCCGTCAACGGTCGAGAGCTCGTGGATGTCATGGTGGACAGAAGGCTGATGCTTGACACCTGGCACGTGATGCATCTCGGAATGTTCCAGATCCCTTCCTCAACTGGAAGCCACGAGTGCCCCCGTGCTCCTTCCATCTCGAGCGTTGCTGCTTCGACGTCCCTTCGGTAACGTTCGTCACTGACGGCTTTGGCGGTTAGGCGGCTGTTACAGCGCATGTTCCCCCCTAAGGCTACACCCAACCCACCTAACTACAGGCCCCCGGCGCTGAAACACAGCAGTCACAAGCTGCCGAGGCCCCCCTAGATCTTTTCCCCCAGAAGATAGCCGTTCTATCAGATCGTGGCTCAGTGCCCCTTTTCTTTTTTTATTCTTCATTTTCGTTTATCAATCAGCGGAAATCTGGACATCTCCATATTGTGTCGTCCTTTATGGCCTGCCTCTCTCTGTCTTTGATTCCGCGTCACATCGATATCTCCTTCGTCTCTTCCATCTCTCAAAACAGGGGCATCACACGAAAACTTCTCTCCGTCACTGCTCCGATCTCCGCTCCGATATTGGCTGTTTGGCTGTATCTGGCTGGTGTCCCCGGTGTACGTCATCTTTTCCGGACTGGCACACGATCACAAGGTGGGAACTGCAGGTCGTGGCGTTGCATGCCGTGTCCGACTTCGGGGAACATGCACTCCATGGTATACACAGACCGGTCGATCTGGCTCGCCACGTTCGTCGCGCTCTGCGAGGTCGCTTGCGACGAGTAGGTGATGGTGCTCTGGATCGAGTCGTCGGCGAGGCCGAGGATGCCCACGATCACGATCCAGAAGGCCGCGATGTAGGCTAGGCGCACGCGGCTTTGGAGGACGCGGGCCAGGATCACGTAGCTGTACAACGAGCGGCCGGCTTCTTGGATCTGCCGGTTGGGCGCGAGTAACACAGTCAGTTAGTTCCGGTGCGTCATCTTCCTCTTCCTCTTCTTCTTCTTCTTCTTCTTCGGCTGGCTTCCGCTAATACAGCCATACACCCCCCGGGGAGACACCTCGCCGCCACTCACCATGCACGCCATGTCCGCCACCACCGACGCGGCCGCCTGGCTCTCGGGGCGGTTCCGCGGGTCGTAGAAGGCGAAGTAGCACAGGCCGTTGGCGATGGCGCACGCCGCCGACGTGACCAGCGGCACGAGAGTGATGTTCGACATCCGGGTGATGGCGATCAGCAAGCCGCCGAACAGCACGTTCGCGAAGCCGATCGTGCTGAGGATCGACCAGCACAGCTCGTAGTACACGAAGATCGCAGCGTTTGCCATTTTGTCGGTCTTGGAGAGAAACGAGTAACGGGTACTCGGGCTTGTTGGTGCTTGTGAGCGGTGATAGCACGTGAGTGAACACTTGGTGGTAGGTTAACGAGCGGCAGTATAAAAAACCTAAGGAGTGACGGCGAGGGCAGAGGGAACGAAGAAGGGAAGACGGGCGGAAGAGAGGCTGCAGGGCGTTGATATTCCGTGTGTCGATCTGTCTTCCGAGTCAAAGCTAGGCCGGACCACTGGAACGTGGAACTCAGGCTGAAGCTTGTGGGATGGTGAGGTGCGTCGGTGTAGAAGTATGTACTGTTCAGTATGTGTACTGCTCGTAAGACATACACATAATCGGCACGTACAATACTTATCAGCCTCGTGGTGTATATCCCATACGCTTTAGGGTTGGAGTTAGGCCTCAACCTTGCTGCCCGCTGTAGCCCGGTGGGTATAGGTGCATGAATCTTTGCTTCGGTCTACCTGGGGACGAGCCACTTGTTGTCGCCAACTCCACTGCACCACAGGCCACCGACACCTTGTGTTTTCCTCCTCCATTACCCTCAAGCTGCGTGACAGGGGGACGATGTAAGTGTAAGAAACGGGTTCAGGGGACCGAGACATGCTGTTATGAGAGGAAAACCCGGGGCAGCTTACCCCATGTGGAGAGGATCAGAGGAACGGGCCTGCTGGGGATGAGCTATAATGCGCGTGTTAGTCGTGGATCGAGCCGCCCTGGTGAAACTGACAGGCTGGAAGTGCATGAAGTATGTGAGGATTGTTCCTTGAAACCCGACCATGTGAGTATGTGCCGACTGACAGGTGTGAACATCATATATAGGTCGGTGAACAATGTTAGCGAGTAAGTTGCTGGAGAGTAATCTCTCAGTATACTGCGTGTATCTTGGGGTTAGCTCCTGTCTCGGAGACCTGTGGGCCCGGCCCGGGCCGTGCCGAGTCTCCCGGTTCTTTGGACGGGCTTCGGCCCTGTTCGCTACTTCCTGTAGCCGGCTTTCTAGGCGGAGGTTCTCGCTAGTATCCGACTGACGACTATCTCCAAGGACTGGACGAGCCTGCTAACGCGCCCTGGCCGTCTGTTCTTCACTGGTATGCCGGCAGCCAGCAGGCGCAGGCGCTTAAGCTGTTCCCTGGCTCACTCTGGCGGGATGTGTATCTGCTGCTTGGAGGTTCATACGCGGATTTGATGCTTTCCATGATACCAAGACCAGGCATGTTTCTTGAATTCTTTTCTGTTCTTTCTCAGTTTTTATTGTATTCTTATTTTATTCTCATTTTTTGAGGAGGGACTCGATTCCAACTAATCAAAGTTTTTTCACATGATCTTCGCTACATGTAGTGTCTTAGCGATTGAAATGAATCCAGGTGTATGTATAGAGAGGGCTGAAATCGGAAATACACGGATGGGGGAGAAGTCATGTCAAAGGCGAAAACGATGTATATCTCATCGTAGCTGAGTGTCTACGATGGTTCAGAAGCTGATTCACGGTCGACTACCTAACGTTTTTACTTTTATTTTCTGCTATTTTCACCGAATATATATAAGAACCCCCTCCCCCCTCTCAAGCCTCATTCATCAAGCCCAACGAGGAACCAACCATTTCACATAGAAACACCACTCCCGGCCACCGCCTTCCGGTCGCTCCTCGTCAGTGCACCCGTCATTTGGGGTATTCCGGCAATCAGGGACGCCACGCAAGTTTGCCTTCCGTGCCGGCGCAGAACGAGGTGGACGATAACCAGGCCGGGTGAGTGGTGCTCCGGCTGGTTCGGCCGGCGTCCGGCACGGGGCCGGAGTTGTATAAGCGGGCCGGAACGGCGCAGTTGTCGACTCTTGATGCGGAGTGGATGTTGGGGTGGGAGATGAAAAAAACCGTGGCGAGAATATGATGGTCTTATAGGGGGAATCAAGTATATGCTAAGCTTCATATAGGCGCATATAAAATATAAATCTTAGATGCACTCTGATAACTTGCGATCGCCAATGCAACCAAATCACCAAACAACCTCCACAATTTTCTTTTCCTAAATTCCAAAAACCTCCCCATATTTTCTTTCCTTTTTCCGATACATCCCACATGTACTACACACACTACGTATGCACATGAAAACACACACGCAATGTCTTATGACAAGCCGGATTTCCGGCAAACCGGCTCTGAACAGCCGCGCGGTCTCACGCTGATGTCCTTGTATGAGCTGGACTTTCACAGAAAAAGGATGCCACACTAGAGCTGCATTCGTATTTTCTAGGCGCGGCGCAAATTGGCCGACCCCTCATTTATTTTTTGGCGAGCTGGCTGAGTGAGACTTGGAGCTGAGCTGCGAAAATCACCAGCCGTGTCGTTTGTTCTCCCGGACCGAATCACCGCGAAACTGGCCAACGGATCGCGGAATTCAAGAGAATCTCGAGCAGACGCAATCGCAAGTAGAAAACACCACGACAAGAGAAGAAACCCGGTCTTAATCACCATGGCCTCCTCCATCGACAAGGCCGAGCTGGTGGCGCGCTTCAAAGGCCTCAAGATCCTGCGCAGCAAAGAACCCGACGAGGACGATGTCGGCGAAGAGACCGATCCGACGTCGGTGGCCGGCGGCGGCCACAGCATGTGGCACGAGAGCGCGCGCGAAAAAGCGAATCTGCGCATCAGCGCCGCGGCGCAGAGCTTTCTGGTCCGCGAGGGCCGGCTGACCGGCGCCGACATCACGCTGGACGGCGACGGCGTGCCGGTTGAGACCGGCCCGTTCCCGGAGCGGCTGCACCAGCTGGTCACGCAGCCGCACGTGCTGGTCCCCGCAACCGTGACCGACGGCAGCTTCAGCCTGCCGGAGTACTTCGTCAGCTCCAGCCACAACACGTACCTGCTGGCGCACCAGCTGTTCGGCGCGTCGTCGGCGGCCGCGTACGAGACGCACCTGCGGGCGGGGGCGCGGTGCGTGGAGATCGACGCGTGGGACAACGACGACAGCCCCGACGAGCCCAAGGTCACGCACGGCTTCACGCTGGTGTCGCACATTGCCTTCCGCGACGTGTGCGAGACGATCCGCGCGTTTGTCGACCGCGAGGCCGCGCGCGCGATCGAGACGCCGCAGTACCGCCCCGCGCCGGTGCTGATCTCGCTGGAGAACCACTGCGGCCGCCACGGCCAGCTGCGCATGGTGGCGCTGATGCGCGACATCTTCGGCGACCGGCTGCTCAGCGACTACGTGGTGCGCGATGGCGTGCCGGTCGATGTCGAGTACGCCACGCTGGACGAGCTGCAGGGCAAGATCCTGGTGATTGTCGAGCACCACATCCCCAACGAGGCGGCCGACTCGGCGTCGAGCAGTGACGAGGAGGACGACGACGACGGCCAGCTCGCGGCCCACGACCAGTACAGCGGCAAGAAGAAGGCCACCAAAGACAAGGCGGCGGTGATCATCGCGGAGCTGAATGCGCTGGGCGTGTACGCGCAGTCGGTCAAGCCCGGCGACAACTCGTGGTTTGATCCGGGCGACCTGGTGAACGGGCCCCATCACCACCTGATCAACATGTCCGAGGTAGGAAGCCCAGTGTTCCGCCGGTATACGGTATCCAAGTCCACATCCGGAACTGACTCTTGCTTGACCCCCGTCCACAGTCCGGCGTCCGGGCCCACCTCGCCGCGAACGGGCCGGCCATTTCCCGCCACAACGCCAAGAACCTGATGCGCGTGTATCCCAAGGGCACGCGCATCTCGTCGAAGAACCTCAACCCGGTGCCGTTCTGGGCGGTCGGCGCGCAGATCTGCGCGCTGAACTGGCAGACGTTCGGCGGCAGCATGCAGCTCAACGAGGCGCTGTTCAGCGGCACCAACGGCTACGTGCTGAAGCCCGAGGCTCTCCGGGCCGGCGGCTCCGGGGTGGTGGTGTCCAGCCCGCCGCGCCGCAAGAAGCTGCGGCTGCACGTGGGCGCCGCCACCGGCGTGCCGCTCGCGCCCGACCGCAAGCCCGAGGACGTGCGGGCGTACGTGACGTGCTCGCTGATGCACCCGGGGGCGACGCACGGCGCGGCCAAGCAGAAGACGCCGCCGTACCGCCCGCACCGCTTCGAGTTCCTGCACCGCGGCGGCAGCGGGCCGGCGGCCAACCCGCCGGCCACCGATCCGCTGTGGGAGCACGTGCTGGAGTGGGAGTACGACGACAGCGAGCTGGTGTTCCTGCGCATTCTGGTCAAGGACGACATCAGCTTCTCGTTCAACCCCGTGCTGGCGGTCGCCGCCGTGCGTGTGCTGTGTGTGGTGCCGGGCAAGTGGCGGTTCATCCACATGCTGGATCTGCGCGGACACAAGACCGAGTGCTCGCTGCTGGTCAAGTTCCACATCGAGGATGCGTGATGGGGGAACCTAATGGTTGCTTTGCCCTTTTCCTGGGTGCTGCCAACCCTATCTGATGCATGTTCCTGGATACACACACACACACACACACACACACACACGCATGCCAATATACCACGAGCTACGACATGTACGAGCTTCTTCCCCCAACCCACCTCCCGCACGCCATGCGTGTGTGTGTGTGTGTCTTGACTGCCGTAGCCGCGACGCGGGGGCTGCAGTGACTTTTTGCTCTTTCTGTGGCATCTGCAGCCGGATCCGACGAAGAGGAGGGTGTAGGACGGCATTTTCTTTTTTGTATTTCTGGCAATTGCACATGTCCGTATTTCCGGAGCCGAGAGATAGCTGGAGCAGTGAGACTGTGCAGGAACTTTTTGTTGTTTCGGCTTTCTATCGCCCGTCCGTCCTGTGCAAAGGAACCTGGCAGTACATCCTTGCCTGATGAATCTAGACTTGGGCTCAGCCTGATTTCAAAGGTCCTGCAGGCTGCATCTCAGCTTCACACGCGTTTACTATGGAATCGGCAGTTGGTGATGGCGTCATGCACGATTACACGGCACTTATGTCAGTCTGTATGTACGTGCTTACATGTGTATGTACCCAATTGCAGTATTCTTATTGACACAGTACATCCAGCTTCCGGCGCCATGTACCGAACTGCTGCTTTCCTATTGAATGTGTACATCTGTCCTGTCGTATGACCGCCTCCGTGTTTCACCCTCAGCGTGGGAGCTTTCGCAGAATGCAGGAACGACCGGCTGGCGAGGGAAGTTGCCATTGATGGGGGTTTTATTTATCTATTTATCTATTTATTTATTTATTTTTAATTTTTTGTCTTTTCTGCATTCTAGAGCAGAATAATCTCTGCTCGGATTAGCAAACCACTGACAAAACTCCAGAGCTTCAGCTTCAACCTTGTTCTTTTCACTTTGCCGTGTTCTGGCGTCCGCGTTTCCACTGCTTATTTCCAGCATGCGCCGCTTCGTCTCCACTCCACTTGATATGGCAATTTCAACCTCCGATGTTTGGTTATTTGGCTGCCATTGAAGTCTTTTGTGCCGGCGTCTTCCCTCTAATCCCTTCTCCCGCCTACGGTTGCTGGCTTGGCACTGCCGGCGTATCCCGGCCGACTCCGGGTCATGACGGCACCGCCCCGGAGAGTGACCCCTGGCACCGCCTGCCACCCCTCCGACAAACCTGCCTCTCATAAGGTCTCCTACGGCTCCTGACTATGCACGATATCTCAGATCGCGGGAACTTCTGCGCCAAGTGTGGAACTTGGCCTCTGGAGTCGCCACCGAGCATGCGAATCTGGAGGACTTTTGGCGCCTCTGGATCCCCGTATCCGCCCGCGGGAATAAGTGGTGGCCCGGCCAGACGCCGCACTTGCTCTTGTTTCTTGTGTAGCGGTACCGCGAAAAAAGTCCCAGATCACTCCAAAAGGACCATGGCGATCTCAACCTCCGTTTTTATGCGTGCCCGCCCGCCCTTCCTTCTTCCATCATCGAATGCCATATTTCGGTGATGGTGGTGGTGTTTGACCGACGCGCCCGCCTTCTCCTGAATCGGCAGCTGCTTTGCCTCCACTGGCTCGGCCCCTGATCTGATACGGGCGGCGTCGATGAAAAACAGTCCGGATTCGCTTCTGCCTGATGGCGAGGGAAACGAGGGTTGGCTGGGCCGGGAATGACTGTGGCATTCTTCCTTACCAGGAGTGTGGGAGGAAATATCATGGAAATGACCGGCGCGAGGTGACACGCCGTGTTGCCTCGAGGGCTGAATACTATATATATATTCATGTAGAGTCCCGACTGTTCTTTGACCTGTTGGACTCGGCTTCATGTCGATGACTTGCCATTCCTCATCTGCTATCTGCAGGCAGTTTTGACGGTCGACTGGAAGCCTGGGCTACTGTTCTGGCATTGCCTTGTTTTGTCTTCGTCCTGAAACATGTCTACCAACGTCAACATGGCCGACTCGTTCGGCAAAAACCCGGTCCTCGATGGCACTGGCCAAGATGAGAAGCATCCTGGCGGCGTGGACGAGAAGCACCAGGAGGTATGGACTCTAGGCCGTGAACCTCTCTCGATGTCTATGTCTAATTTCTAACTAGGCTGTTTTCTGTTTCTCTCTACACAAAAGTCCAATCTCCATCCCGAAAGCATGCCCGGAGAAGTCGTCAACGAGAATGTTGTTGAACATGACCTGAACGTCACCGAGGAAGATCTTCTGGATGCGCGGGAAATTGCTGCCAACATGTCTCTGGATGACGTCAAGGAGGTTCTCTCCGAAGTCTACCGGATCCATCGCCGGGACCCCAATTTCCCCCTCACCATCATCCAGCGCGTTGAAGAGTTCCTGGGTAAGTGCTTCTTCCGTGATACTTGTTGGATGGGATGGCCATCAAGTCAGACCGAAGACAGAGACCGACAGAAGACAAAAGCTAACACCCAACCAGGCAATGACAACGTCTTCAACAGCCCCGAAAAGCACGTTGAGCTGATCCAGGAAATGAAGATCGAGGCCGCGCTCATCACCAACAACTCTCCGTACTCGGAAGTGCGGGCCGTGGTGTCCAACCGGGACGATCCGTCGCTCCCGAGCTCAACCTTCCGCGTGTGGGTGATCGGCATCGTCTTCTCCGGCGCCCTGGGGTTCATCAACCAGCTGTTCTCTCTCCGCTATCCCAGCATTACCATCGGTTCAAACGTGGCCCAGCTGCTGGCCTACCCGGTGGGCAAGTTCATGGAACGCTACCTACCGGATGTCGGCTTTACGTTATTTGGCGTGCGCCACTCGTTGAACCCGGGCTCGTTCAACCGCAAGGAACACATGCTGATCACCATCATGGCGAACGTGGCCTCGGGTCTCCCCTATACCAACGACATCATCGTGGTGTCGTATCTGCCCTTCTACTTCAACCTCAACTATGCCGGCAAGTTTGGCTACCAGATCCTGGTGTCGCTATCCACCAGCTTTGTCGGCTACGGCATGGCCGGTCTGTGCCGCCGGTTCCTGGTCTACCCGACCCACTGCGTGTGGCCGGCGTCGCTGGTGACGATTGCGCTGAACACGTCGTTCCACGACGAGGGCAACAGGGTTGTGCGGGGCCCCTTTAACTCCATCTTCCACATCTCGAGAATGCGCTTCTTCATGTTCGCGTTCGGCGCCATGTTCGTGTACTTCTGGTTCCCTGACTTCATCTTCCAGGCCATGTCATCGTTCAACTGGACCACGTGGTTTGCGCCCAACAACACCAACTTGGTGGCCGTGACTGGACTTTACAACGGCATGGGCATCAACCCGCTCCCGACGTTCGACTGGAACTGGATCACCTCGGTCAACCCGGACCCGCTCATGGTTCCCTTTTTCAGTCTATTTAACATCTTCCTCGGTACCTTCACGGCGACGATCTTTGCCATCATCGTCTGGTACACGAATGCCTGGAACACCGCATACCTGCCTATCAATAGCAACCACGTCTTTGACCACTTTGGCCTGCAATACAACGTGTCTCGCGCCATCTCCGATACTGGTCTCTTTAACGAGGAGACGTATAAGGAGTATTCCCCTCCGTTCCTCACAGCCGGCAACTTGACGGTGTATCTCGCGTTCTTTGGTATATACACTGCCACGATCACGTATGCCGCGTTGTACCATCGCCACGAAATCGCCATGGGCTTTTCATCGCTCTGGAGGAGCTTCTTTAAGAAGAACGAGGACGGCCGCAACAACCTAGATGTGCACAACCGGCTCATGTCGGTGTATAAGGAGGTGCCCGAGTGGTGGTACCTGCTCCTGATGGCGATCTCGTGCGGAATTGGCATTGCTGGCCTAACTATCTACGACACCCATACCACGTGGGCGGTGGTGTTCTACGGAATCGCGCTGTGTGCGCTGTTTGTGGTGCCAGTGGGAATCATCAACGCCATGACGGGGATCCAGGTCACGCTCAACGTGCTGGCGGAGTTTATTGGCGGCAGCTGGGTGCAGGGCAACGCGATTGCGATGAACTACTTCAAGGCGTACGGCTACGTGACGTGCGCGCAGGCGCTGAGCTTCTCGAACGACCTGAAGCTGGCGCACTACGTCAAGATCCCGCCGCGCCACACGTTCTTCGCGCAGGTGGCGGCGACGCTGGTGTCGACGATTGTGGCAACGGCGGTGGTGAACTTCCAGCTGCACAGCATCAACGGCGTGTGCACGCCGGAGGCCGACTGGCACTTCACGTGCCCGGGCACCAACACGTTCTTCACGGCGTCGGTGCTGTGGGGCACGGTCGGGCCCAAGAAGCTGTGGGGCTCCGGCGGCATGTACGTGGCCACGCTCGTCGGGTTCCCGCTGGGCGTGGTGGTGGTGCTGGCCTACCACGGGCTGATCACGGCGTTCCCGCGGTGGACGGGGCTGCGGCTGATCCACCCGGTGCTGATGCTCAACGGAGCCCTGGGGCTGGCGCCGTACAACCTGTCGTTCATCTGGCCGTCGATCCCGATTGGCTGGTTTTCGTGGCACTGGTTGAAGGTGCGCTACATTGGGCTGTGGTCTAAGGTAAGATTCCCGGCTGGCACTGCCTCTGATATCTTGTGTGGTCTCTGGACATGATGCTAACAGTACAACCGCCACCAGTATAACTTTGTCCTCTCGGCGTCGTTCTCGGCGGCCGTGGCGATTGCGGCTATCATAATCTTCTTTGCGGTCGAGCTGCAGGACGTCAACATCAACTGGTGGGGCAACAACGTGCCGTTCCGCGGGTGCGAGGGCGATAACTGTGTGCGGCTGCACGTAGACCTGAACGACCCGAACGACTACTTCGGGCCGCACATCGGCACGTTCCACTAGAGGATTCGCGCGGCATCATAGAGGCAGTCGGGAAGGTATCATTTGATTGTTAGTTGGAGTTTTCTAGCAGTGCTGAATCTAACTGAATGCGAGCTTGAGAATGCGTTAGAATGGGAAGATGTGGTAGAGGGGAGATCGGGGCTCCGTGATATTATGCGAAGGCACGACGCCTTCTCGGACTAATAAGTAACTGAACTGCAATAGTGGTATCTCAACAAACAAAGGCCTGCTCGCGCTCTTCCGGCGAATGAAGGACAACATGGACATCATAAAAAAAGAGAAAAAACCGAAAAACAACACAAGGCCGCCGGCTCCGAAAGCTGAATCGTTCGCAAATCAGCAGTGCACTTCATCCAACGAACCGAGAACCATTTGCGGCTCTGGTTCCGCTCGCTTCAACGTCAATAGACAAGGGGGTTATCAGTCGGGAGGAGTGGGGGTTATATAAGGGAGCCGAATGCATTCGCCGAAACAGACACACATTCGGGAATCACTGGATATGCGCGGGCGGCGGGGCGGCCAGCAGCGGCACCGACAGGCCAACCCGCGGCGGCGGCGGCGGGACCAGCTGCACGGTACTGCTGTTCTCGCTCGCGGTGAGGGCGCCGGGCGGGTTCTGCACGTCGCTGGCATCGGCCTCGACGTCGGCGTCGGCGGCTTCGGACGGCGGCGGCACGTAGTAGACGGCGACGCACAGCGGGCAGTTGTAGTGGCGCTTGAGGAACCAGCGGTCGATGCAGGCGGCGTGGAAGATGTGGTGGCACGGCAGGCGGCGGATGGCGTCGCCGTCTTCGAGGAGGTCGAGGCAGATGACGCTGGCGGTGGATGTTAGGACATGTGCACCTGTGCACCGATGTCCCGCAGCCGCGGAACACAACGGCCGTCTGGCAGCACGGAGGGCCTCACAGCGAAGAAACACCGGGAGGGGAAGGGAAGCGCTTACCAGTCAACGTCGGCGCCGGTCTGGTCCGGCAAGCTCTCGCAGGCCTTGTCGGCCTTGGCGACGGCGTACGACTCGGACGGGGCGACGGCGTCGAAGTCGGAGATGGGCCGCGGCGCCGGCCTGGAGGCGTGGTGGCGGTGGCGGCGGCGCACGACCACGCCGCCCAGGTCGTTCGGGCTCAGCAGGTTGCCGTCGGCGTCGTAGGTGGCGCCGGAGAGGGTGCCGCCGCGGATGCGGACGAAGCTGTTGGGGCCGCAGGAGGAGCGGGGGTTAGTGTGTGTTTGGTTCTTTTGGTTTCGGTTGTGGGTGTCTTTGTATTATCTCTTTATTTCTTTATTTTCCCTTGGTGCTGCGGGACGTCTTCGCGAAAGGGGATCTTCGCTGGTGTGACCCGGGGCAGCAAAAAAAAACAAGAAAACAGCTTACAGAATTGCAAAGATCATGCCCAGGCCGAGAATCACGCCGGCCACAACCAGCAGCGACTGCCACTCGGGCGATATGCGGCCGTCGTCGGAGCTGGAGGCGGTCGGCGACGCGTCGGCCGCGGCGGTGTGCGTCGGGGTGGCCACTGCCGATGTCGACGATGATCCGGACATCTTGGTACGTGGGAAGTGTGTCTGACAAAATCAGAGGGGATCTGGAGAGGAGAAAGGCGGCTATCTTAGGTGGTCTGGGGAGTGTGGAAAGAGGCGGTTGCGCGGAGCTGGGAGAGCCATGAACAGCCGGGCGGGTAACAACCGGGCGGGCAGTTTGGCGCTGCGTCGAGTGGTATATCTGTGGACGTGCGTTGAAGCAAACGAGAAGTTCGGGACCATGGAAAGTGAAGAGGAAAAGGAAGAGGGAGAGAGAGGGAACCCAGACCCGCGCTCCAAGCATCGGCGGTCGGGACCGGGTACAGCATATATAGAGAAAAAGACAAAAGCGACACGGCACGATATCGATGCGAGACGCTGGGGTTCTCGACCAGAATGGGGTATCACGCCAGGACCAGCAAAGGGCACAGAGAAAGCCAGAGACGAGGGCGTTTCGAGATTCCAGCCAGCTTTTCCTCGAGTCCCCCGCTCTTTGGGCTCTGGGCTGTGGGTGTTCTTTGTGGTCTCCTCAGGAAAGCAAGCGAATGAACGACCCCAAGTCTTCTGGGGGTGAAAGGTGTGTGTCACGAGAGCCCCTCCCGCCAAAATGCCATAAACGGATGGGCCAAGACCTGAGGATTACACGGCGAACGAATGACGGGGTATGTGTGTCTGTATGTGAGTACTGTACATAGGAGAGCTGCTATGCACGATAAGAGCAGTGCGGGGGGGGTCCAGCACTAAATGGACTGTGCGGAGAGGACATTCTGCGAGGACGGCCACATGTCGTTGGAGTGAGGCCCGGGAGCCGGAGAGGCCCTCGTTCACCTTTGATATGGAGAAGTGGGCGCATGTACTCTGTACCACGCCGTTCGATACCCAGAGAGGGACAAATGCTGCCCCGGCCGCACCCCGTCGAAGTACCGGTACGCCGCCGGCCCAGGTGGTGCACTATAGAAGTGCAAGCCCTGGCCGGGACATGCTTCTCGCGTGCGGGCTAGAAGTTGGGTCCCGGAAATAAGAACAGATCGAGGGCTCGGAAGAAGACGGACGCTGTTCCCGATCAGGCCATGGCCCCCCTGCACGCCTTTATCTTGCCGGCCTCGAGAGACGCAGAGCCTGAGGCCTTCCGCCCACTTGATGCTCTTCCATCATGGTGGGAGCACAGCATTGGCACTGCGGCCAGTCACTACATACAGTGCACAGCGCGCAGCCCGAGCCCTACAGACAGCCACGCTCCGTTACCGTCCTTCCCCAGGCCTGGACCCTTGATTCCTTGCTCGCTGTGGCGTGATTGTGCGCTCTGCGAAATGTCAGAAGGCGGATCCCCAGAACAGCCAACACGGAACACCCCGGCACGATCATGGCCATCATCACCAGGGGTGCTCCACCACTCTATTCACCCACCCAGTCTAAACATTCTCGTCGACAGCCGGGCTTGCGGGTCTTGGCCCTTTGAACGGGGTCCTCCGCCGGCGTTTTCTCTGCTATGACGCAACAACCGCCGGTGAACGTACCATCACACCACTCCCACCGCTTGTAAGGTTACAGCAGCGGCAATTGCATATACAGGACATATATATATACAGTATGTACATATAAAAACTTTCTCACAGAAACGTCAGTTTAAATGGGATCAGAAGGTGGTCAGCAAACAAAAGAATCAACAGTTCAACGGTTCTAGAAGCGTGGATAGAAGACAAAAAATAACAGAACAAAATACTCGCGATCGGACAGCCCCCCGTAGTCGAAAATAGAAACCCCAACCCACAAACCCAACCCACTCCCGTTAGGGTTCAACCCCAGCCGGCTCAGGAACGGCAGACGACCATCTCTCGGTGCCAAAGTAAAAGTCTCGGAAAATGAACGAAAACGAAACAAATAGCGTATCAAAACCAAACGACCACGCTCAGTTCCTCCCAGCCCAAGACACAACGCCAGATGTCAATCGACATCACCGCTAAATCATATCGTTAACACCGGCGTTGGTGCCCATCGTGAGCGCTTCCCCGCGCCTATAGAACCACTAGGTCTATGTCTCCCATCCAGATCCCGCCGTATCGACCAAAAATCAAGTGAACAAAAGGAACCAGAAGAAGACAGAAGAAGACAGAGAAGAACGACGAAATCAATGCGTATAGAACCGACAACTTGAACAGCCAACTTCCACAACCCTACTCCACACCCTCGCTGATCGGGCCCGACACCTTCGCGCTCTTAGACGGCCGGTCGCCGTGCCGGGACCCCGCCGGCGGGCTGTTGCTGCGCCGGCGTTTGCCGCTACCGCTGTTGCGACTGCTCGCCACCGCCGGCCGGCCGCCGGAAGCATGCCGACTGTATGGAGCGCTGCCGGCCGGCCCGCGAGGAGGGGACACCGGCGGGCTCCGGCTGCGCTGGCGCTGGCGCTGGCGCTGCCGGCTGTTGCGGTTGCCGATGCGGTTGCTGCTCGCGACCGATGACGGCCGGCGGAAGTCAGCCACCCGCGCGTTAGTGCTGCGCTCGCGCCCGCCGTTGCTGCTGCTGCTCTGGCTTCGTTCACTCGCGACCGACGACCGGACCTCCTCAGTAGACCTGGCACTGCTGGGCCACTGGCGGTTGCCGCTGCCGCTGCTGCCGCTGTTGCTGCTCTTGCTCGCGGCCGACAGCCGGCGGGCGTCGTAAGCCTTGTGAAAGACCGTGCTGCCGAGCCAGGGGTTCCGGCTGCTGCCGCTGCCGGTGCTGCTGGACACGGAGGACCGGGCCGCGAACGTCGGCTTGAGAAAAGTGCCACTGTCGGACTGGCGCTTGTTTCGGGCCATGGCCGACGCCGGGGACGTCGGCTTGAGGAAAGTGCCACTGCCGGCCGGCACCTTGTTGCTGCCGGCCGGCTCGACACCAGCCACCGAGTCCGGGCTCAGCGGCTCGTCAGGCTCGCTCTTGAGACTGAGGGGCGCGTGCGGGACGGTGATGTCGTCGTCGTCCTCGTCGGCACTGCTGGCGTTGGCGCTGATGTACGCGGACAGCCCGGCCTGAACAGTTGTGGTGGCGGCTGCGGCGGCCGTCGGCCAGGGCAGCTTGGCTTTGGCGTTGGCTTCGCGGATGAAGCGGTCCCGGACGCTCTTGGCGTAGTCGCGGATGTTTCTGAAAGCCGTCACTCCGTCAACGAAGGACTTGCGGGAGCCGGTCAACGCAAAACCGGCGACCCGGGTCATGTTGTACTGGATGCGACCGCCCTCTTCTGCCGGCGCTGACGGATGGTGAGCGAAGAAACTCAGCGTCCCACCAGCATACGAGGCGCTGAATGTATACGCCTTTCCGTCAAACTGGACAACCTCCTCCCGATAGTTCTGCAGGGTGTGCATACCACGCGCCCCAAGAGCTCCGTCATAGCAGAGCTGGCGCTTAGCGACACCACTGGTGCCTTGAGGTCCTTTGACCTCAACGAAGAAGTTAGGTACCCACGGCATGCCCTGCTTGTTAGACGGCCTGATATGGTAGCCTAGGTCCTTGCGAACTGTCTTGCAGATTTGCTTGCCGTCCGCGCCAAAGAAAACATCTGGCTTCGCTGTGGTGATGTTTCCGTCCGTGAGCGGTTCGAGGTTGTTGAAAAGGGTGTCCAGCGCACCTCCGCTAGCTCTCAGACCACCAGGGCCAAGGATAGCCGGCATGATATCGGCCTGGATTTCGCCCTCATCCCGGCAACGATCATCGGCCTTGTGGAAGTCCATGTAATCGTGTTGGGAGAATGTGTCTAGCGAAATGGATGGATGTGGGACATTCATTACCGCCAGGACTTCGTTGAGGATCGCCTCCTGCGATTCGTAAGTTGCGTATATCTGGTGGTCAAGAAGATGTTGCTCGAAGTCGCCGTTGTAAGGGGTTGACTTCTTGGTTCTGTTCACGCAAGTGGTCTCCTGGCCACTCTTGGGAGGACTCAGCAAGGTCTTCTTGGGCCCGCTGCTGGACAGAGCCCGGGAGTTGCTCTCGGAAAACCGAGGAGGAGACATCGTGTAACAAGTGTTACACTGAGGGAGCGTGCAACAGGTCAGTTGAAAGTGAAGTATAACGGCGGGCTCAGAACAGATGTGTATCTCTTACCCCGCGAATATCAGTAAGATCAGGGCCACCGTGTCTGGCGAATCGAAGGAAGTCTGTGCGGTTGTATGTTGGCAAGAGATCTTCGACTGTCACTCCAGCTCTCGGTTGATCCGGAGGAGCGTCTCTCTTCTTATAGACTCCATATCGCCGGTTGAACTCCTTCATCGCCAGGTGCGAGAGTGTGATTTTCGAGAGTCCGTCCCAGAAGGCGGGAGGATAGGTGTAGTGGTCAGCCTCATCTTCAACCCTGTTTCGTCGTCTCTCCTCCCTCGCCGCCCTCCTCGCGACCTCCC
Organism: Knoxdaviesia proteae; assembly: GCA_001510565.1. NCBI lineage: Eukaryota > Fungi > Ascomycota > Sordariomycetes > Microascales > Gondwanamycetaceae > Knoxdaviesia > Knoxdaviesia proteae. The sequence goes on from LNGL01000026.1 coordinate 309,928, forward strand.
TGGTTGAAGGTGCTCGCGGTGGCCGTTCAGGCTGGATAGACAGCGACCTTACTCGAGAGAATGAGGACTCGGTGGCCATGGCTGTAGTAGGGTTGCCTAAAACAAACAAAAAACTCGAAGATAGGAGGAAGAAAACAAAAGAGAGAGAGAGATGGGAAACGAAGAGGGAGGGAGAAACGGTGAGGCGAAGTATTTGAGGTCGCAGAAAGCGCCGGCCGTACGAAATGGCGGAGGCGGCGGCGGCCAAACTGCCTGCAGTTGGTTCCAACAACGAAAGCTTGCGAAGACGCATTGTTCGAGTATCGGCCGCCCAGGTTACGCGCCGAACCGCCATTGTGGTGCCAATGCCGGCGAATGGCCCATAGGCGCTTTACAAAAGAATAGGCCAACACGGCGGCACGGGCCATGCAGGGGTTCCGCATGTCTGGAACAGGTGCAGGGAAAGGAGCTGACTTCTAGCTATGCTGTTTGTTCTTTCGGCGGCTAAGCTCGTTGGCGACCGTGACGGCCTGTGTCTCCCCCGAACACACTATCCTCTTGCCCACTTATCACTTGTTGTCTGCGCGTACACTTTTACGCGCAGACCCTTCCTCATCCGTCCACCTTGGCCCAGCCATGGATCCAGCCATATTGCACCAAATTACAAAACCACCCCTTTTCCCCCATTTTTGTAAGTGTGCGGGGCTATCCCCGCCAGCCGACACCGAGACCATGGACCGGCAGCCACCACACCCGGCCCCACCTTCGGAGGCCTTCGCAGCCCACCGGTCTTGCGGGGCGCGGCCAGACGAAAGTCGCATGACGGTCAGGCTGAGAGACGGGCCAGCCAAACTGGAAATATTAAGAAGTTCCCTGAAAATCTGGCCAGTTTGAGCCAGTTGACGACGGGCTGCAGCCTGGTGAGGTTGGATCTTCACCAACTTCAAACTGTCCCAGTTCTCGGCGACCTTCTCTGCGACGCATACCCAGTAGCCTGGGGGGAAGGACTAGATAAATCTACTCTCTCTACGCCATGGCGCTGGAACTCTATCTCCTACTCGTATTCCACTTCATGCCCGTTGCACTTCAATCTCTGCGAGTCCCGGCCAGCCAAACACAAGGACCGCAGGCCCCATCGGTGAAAGATGGGGATGGCCCGGGCGTTCAGGCGTGCCCTGTGTGTGATTAAGGAAGACATACTACCCCCGTTGCCTCGTGGATGATGAAATCTTACACGGCGATCCAACAGTCTGCCTTGCCGGTTAGCTTTGTCTCCCAGCAAAGGGAACTAAGGTAGTCTGTCAACGTTACGACGCACGATATCCACAGGGTGATCGGGAGTGGACTCGAGTCTATGTGAATGTGCCCAGAGCCCGGCCGTATTGTCGGCTCTCCAGTGGAAGGACACTGTCGTCCCGGATCGTAAATCTGAGTTCGTGAAGACCATGACTGACGAAGTCGACGCTTCACATACGAAGGTATGCTTTTGCGACTGGAATATAAGGAGATGGTGTCTGAGAGAAAATGGCTATATCGCTGATGAACACTCTTCTAACATTTCCAAGGGTAGGTAGCCCCAAAGGGGGGGACTGCTGCTGTCTATTTAAGCTTTTTCCCGGGCCGCCACTAAAACCTAAGCGCGCGTCTTCCTGTAATCCACCGATCGCTCCTTCCTCCGATTCATGCTTGCTCCTTCCTGCGTACGATTCACTCTTGCCGTTTTCAGCCACGTTCCTTCCGGTTTGCATCCTCCTGAATAGGAAGGTTCCGGCCCGGTCTACCGGCCGAGCCCGAGCACCGATCCCGGCATTGTCGACCACCTCCGAGACTTCCGCCGCTCCGAGAAGTTCCGTGTCAGCGACGATGAGTTGTGCAGGTCGCGATGCGTATCTTCTTTCCCCGGCTCGCATTCGCCGTGACAATCATTGTTTTCCTCCCCATCTTCCACTGCATGTTTGGATCTATCCGCGTGCCATATGCCCGACAGCCGCCGCGAGTCCGTGATCGTGATGTCAATCGTCGTCGCCCACCGCCGCAGCCGCTTCCCCAAGCCAGGTCCGTCGGGACACTGTAGGGATTGGGCATGGCGCTGGATGGTGAGTGCGCGGGTGAGTTTCTTCTTGACGAGCTCGGCCTGCTGCGCCATGTTCGGACAAGCGATGATCTCTTCCATGGATACTGCAAGGCTGGTGGTTCCGCGGGGTGCTAATAGCGCGGTCAGCTTCTCCGATAGGCCGGCCTCCAACTGTGCGGCGGGGATCAGTGAGCCCCAAAGGTCGTAGAAGGCCGCCATGTGCACATGGGGCTCTGGGACGCCCAGGGCTGCAGGGTCGAGAATTGGCGCCCATGTCTCCCGGAGCAGTGTGTTGATGGTCGCATCGGTCGGGAGCACGAGACTGTTGTCCGATGAACCTGGAATAGGGGGTCGGCTGACGACAGAGATTTGGTCACTATCAGGTGGGGATAATTGGCTGGGTGCGGGAAGTTGGGCTTCCAGGGCTTCCAGGCCTTGTCGAGAGGGCACTGTGACCGTGTGGGGAGATGTGCCACCCAGTGCACGAATTGTTTCGACGAGCATCTTATGCGCAAATGCAGTGACTTGCGGCGGAATGCCCTCGTCACTAACAACCAAGGCAACCTCAACTGCCCCTGATTTTCGTGTCACGCCCCGAACCAGCAACCCGGGCCCATCCACAACCGGGCCGTCAAAAGCGGAGATTGTGCAAGTGCTCCCCCCAGGAAGTTGGTACGGAAGTGCACCACCGGAGACATCGCCGCCGCGGAACTCGACCGCGCTGCTGACGCGCGTCCAGTACGGCCACGCCGTGCACTTCTCGACAATCTCCAACCAACCGACAACGCCGCATGTATCCCGGGACGCCAGGGCTTGCTCGCGGACTTGCTGGATGAGCTCATCTCCCGAGGCCGGTGCGTCGCGGAAGCGGACGCGCACCGGGAGGGTTTCGGCCACGGGACCAACCACGGTAGTGGTGCTGGAGCCATGGCCGGCCCGGACGACTTCCCCGAATATCACGTCTCCCCGGCCTGTGAGCCGTGCCAGGACCAGTGCCCAGGCGGCTTTGAGTACGGTGGCGTCGACGACGGCCGCCAGAGTCCCCGATGCAGGAAATGTACTACAGTACACCCGCTGCATGCCACGAGATACCAGCTGGCGCCGGGGCCCATTGTGTCGGGCCACGCGTGTCATCTCTGCACCCCGGAGCAGAGTTTCCCAGTACTTCACCGCCGTCGCCGCCCGTGCTCCCCGGGACAACCGACCATCCTGGGCCAGCACAGCTTCGTTTCCGGTTGTCCGCCGACACCACGCCGCGTAGCTGGTGGCCTTGGGCGGCGCCTGAGCTCCACCACTCAGCAGCGCCCGCAGATCCCGCACCAGCACATCCAGCGACGCAGAGTCGTGCTGCGCCGCCAGCAGCCGGATGATCAGCACGCTCGACACGGTGGCCGCCATACCCGGCAGCGCGGTGGTCTCAACCAGGAAGAATGCTGTTGCAGGCGTCGCCAGGTCGGCCATGGTGCGCGACAGCCGGTCGTTGGTGACGAGGCTCTGCACGGCGGTATCGAGCCGGGCCGGCGTGGTGCGCGTGCGCTTGAACGGTGGGACGAAGGCGTCCCGGGTGCGCTCAACTTGGTGCACGCGGCGTGGAGACAGGACGAATCCCGTGCGCAGGATGCCGTGCAGGGCGCACAGGGCGGTGCAGCTGGCCTGCAGGGTGTCTGCTGTTGGGTGCACGTCGCCGGGGCTAGATGTGAATGTCAGCGTCAGGTGTGTTGTTCCGAACCCCGCTGTTGGGTTCCGGAGGAAGGTCTCGAGACTGAAGATCTGAGATGAGGACGCGGGTGTGATTGACTTGACTGAGGCGTCGTATTCAACTCCCAGGGTTTGGGCAAGAGATTTGGTTTCTTGCATTTCAGATGCACGCAGGCGTTTCTCACTGGTGGTAGTCAGGTCTCGAGATCCCGGGCCGGCCTCGTCCGAAACGGCTCGGCACACATCGGCCATCGTAGCCCCGTGCACCAGGTCCCGGACCGACACTTTCCATCCGTGTCCCCTGCACGCTGCAGCAATCCCGGAAACCTCTGCACCGCCGCCACCGCCATGACACTGGATTGTGTCATTCCGGTGCACGCTGTGCGGTGGGACATTCAGAGCTGTGGCCCAGATGCCCCGCATCGTCTCCTCAACGGCCGTCAGGGGCAGGGGTTTGCGCAATCTGGCCAGCATTGGTGAAGGGGTATTGGGAGTCATGGTTGCTGAATGGAGAACATGGCTAAGCCCCAGTAGCTGCGGTTTAGACAGTCCAACCACCAGAGCCCGCAGCCGGCGCCGATCAACTTTCATCGACGGCGTCAACGGCATCCGGCGGACCGGGACATAAATGCTCGGGATCGACGTGTCTAGCACCCGGAGCCGCTCGCCGGCAACGCTGCTCTTCTGCATATCGGGGGCTCTGACGACTGTGCGAATCTGGTGTAAGTATGCCCGCACGGTCCCGTCAATCCGTTGCAGATCAATTGGCCCTTCACCGGCTATGTTGCCGACTTCGATGAAAGCTGCAAGAACCGCCGTGGACGGGGTCTCGTGGGATCCAGTTGCTCCGACCGATGGAGTGATGGCTTCAACGGCAACTTCGGTGCGCGGATCGATGAAACGCCGGATATACTGCTCGATGGTCTGTAGCGGCGGTGATTTCAGCGCCACCACACTGGGCGGGAGGCTGTGTCTCGGAGCGGCAAACGCCAGTGTGCCGTCGTCCCGGTACTGCACCCAGTGACCGGTCCGGCGTGCACCCTTGCTCATTCCACCAGGCCCGGTCTTCGCCGTGGTTTCCGGCTCGATGATCAACTCCCCCACGGCGCCATATGGAACCAACAGCCCCTCATAGTCGGGATTCATCACCCAGAACGAGCCGAGAAACGGCGGCGCAATGCAGTCGAGATGGCCTGGACGGGTGACTTTCAACATGGACAGTCCGAGCGGGCACAGGTCCGGGGCCCCGTAGGCCAGGACCACGTTGTCCACGCGCGGCAGAAGCCTGGCAAGTGTGTCGGTGTCGAGGCCACGGGTGCGGAAGCACACTGTCGTAACCGTCTCAAACACGTTCCGCTCACAGGCGAGCAACCGCCGGGCGACAACTGGAGTCAAGTACATCCAGGACACCTGCATGCGGCGGATCGCCCCGGCCAGGGCCGAACTGGTCTGAAGTTCCGTGGGCGCCGGAATGCATATGCAGCCTCCGGAAATCAGCGTGGTCAGGATCTCCGACAGCGCGATATCGGAGCTGAACGGCGAGAGCTGCAGGACTCGGCTGGAGTGTGTAGCACTGCTGCTCATGTAGCTGGCTGTGGCCTGCTTGGATAGTGCGTGGGTGAGAGGGCCCTGCGAAAAGGCCACACAGCGCGACCTGACGAACTTGTTCGACGAGAGGAACGGGAAGATGCAGCAGACAGACTCCGAAGCAGTAGTGCCAGGGCCCGGCCAAAGCTGCCCGGACGTCATCTGTCCGGCTGATACTTCCTCCTGTGCAACTAACACGGCCACCGGGCTGAAGTCGGCACCTCCCCGCAGACTCTGCTTCATCTGCGGACTGGACGTCAGGATGACCGCGCTGGCGAACTCGCGGGCCGCGGCTTTCGCGACGGGCACGGCATGTTCGTCCGCGTTGATCGGGATGAACGCAAAGCCGGCCCGGAGCACCGCCAGGATCGCCACCGGTGCCCAGACCGACTTGCCGAGGACCACCACAACCGGCTGGGCTTGGGGATTCTGCGTGAGGAGGCGCCGGGCCAGGATATCCACGGCGTCGACGAGCTCGGAGTACGACATGGCGCCGTCCCACGCCGCGATGGCCGGAGAAGGAGTCGAAGTTGCTGAAGCATGGCTTGCCACAATGTCAGAGATAGCCACGGAAGGATTGGGTTTCTGGTTTGCCTTGGGGGTGGTGGCGGATGTATCCGGAAGCATGGCGTAGTCCAGGCCGGTCATGATATCCGTATTCGACACGGTAGCTTTCTCGGTCATCGCCACCGAGATACTCTTGATAGCAGCCCCGAACGACGCCACAATGCGCTTGGCCTGGGCATCAGACAGACCCGAGTGGCTGAGCGTCACCAGGGCAGTCTCCCCTCCGGGGAGAACCAGGACAGACACCGACACCTGCATGTCGCCGGTATCAAACTGCGAGAGCAGGTCCATATCCTCAGTCCCGGTTGCGGCGGAGCGGGTTCGCCTGCTGTAATCAAACACCGTGATCTCGGTATCAAACATCTGCTCATGGCGGAGCCCCAGCGCCGCGCGGATCTGCGAGCGGGAGACCTGGCGGTACTGCTGGGCTTCGTTGGCCAGGTTCCTGATGTCCCGTGCTGCAGATTTCAAGGACTGGCCCGGTTGCAGATTGACACGGCACACCGGCACGCTCTGCGTTCTGTATGAGGTCTTCCCCGTGACGGTTTCCGAGCGGCACGCAAACGCAATGTTTCCGGACCCGGAGTATGCGCGAAGAACGAGTCCCCAGGCCAGGTAGCACATCACCGCGTAGGTGACGGTATTGGCGCTGCAGAAAGCGTCCATCTGCGCGCGGGACAGCGATACCGTCGTATGTGAGGTTCTCCTCGGGAGATCGCCGGCGGAGGCAGTGAACGGCGAGTTCGCCCAGAGGCCGGCGTTGCTTCCCAGAACTCGGCTCCGCCAGTAACTCATCGCATCGTCAACATCGGAACTCGTCACCGGTCTGGCCACCGCAAGGTCCGCGAGACTGCAGGTAGTATCCCGGAGGCGGGCGAGTAACGCCCGGATCAAGCGCGACACCGAGACACAGGCTGTAAGAGTCCGGCTGAGCTCGATGCGGATAAGCACTCGATCCGGTGCTCGGGCGACGCAAAGAACCACACGATGCTGGGGTCGCCCGGGCGTCAGGGGCTCCAGCGGCAGCGTGCACAGGAACCGCTGCGCATCGCCGTCTGCGGCCACCGTGAGGATCTTCGCGGCGTAGTGGCGGAGAACAAGTGCGTGGAACAGCGACTTGGTGCTAAGGCCGTCGATGAACACAGTTCGCAGAATCGGGTATGACTCAATCACGCTGAGCCATGCCGCTGCGATATCCGCCGCCAGCTTTCCATCCTGCTTGGGGTTGGCCAGCGTGTACGTCGTCTGCACAACGCAGTTCTCCGGGAGTCGGGCCTGGCTGACCAGCACTTCCTCCTGCACGGCCGACACTGACTGGATGTCCTCGATGTCAGCTGCGCTGCTGACCAGGTCCAGGTCGGGGAAACGCTGGCCGTGAAGCCGGTCCAGGCCGGGATACCCGATCTCAGCAGCGAGGTCCGGATGGGAAATGTCGGCCAGCGTGAGTTCGCGGCGGCGGCGGTGCAGGCGGCCGATGGAGTCGAGGAGCAGGAGCTCGAACTCGGTCATCCAGATCTGGACGCGGTCGACGTGCTTCATGCGCCGGTTGAAGGTGACGCAGACGTCGGTGGCTCCGGTGGTGGGAAGGACAGTGGCGGCGACTTCAAAGACAGCCGGCCGGACCACGTCGCTGCCGAGACTGGAGTTTGAAGATATCGGAATGAGAACCGTGGAGTCTGTACGCCGGCTGCGAGTCTCACGGTTGGTGAGCTCAAAGAGGATTTCGAATGGCCAGTCTTGTGCGAAGGAGGTGTTGATGCTTCCGGACTTTTTGGCAAGTCTGGAGTCCTTCGTGCTCCGAATAGCGTCGACGATATCGGAGTACTGCTCCAGTCCACTTCCCGACTCATGTCGAGTGAAGACCGGAACGTTGACCGCCGCCAAAACAGTGAACTGGCCCACAGTCTCGGCAATCTCCACATCGGAAACCCACGGGGCACGGCCCGGACCGACATCCCACAGATGGACTCCAGTAGCAGCAGCCGAGCCGGATGTTCGTTCCGGGAACACTTTCGCGAATGAAAGGGCCAGTGCGGAGTGGTAGATATCTTTGGCATCTGTGTTCAGGGCGTGGTTGCACTCGGTCATCAGCAGCCGGCTCACATCCCCGTCGAGCCGGAACCGGACCGAGGACGCATGAGAGTAAGTGTTGTCGTGGGGGGTAATACCCCAGAAACTCAGGTCACATATCGGCCGTGGCTTCGGGGGATCAGTAGTCCTGTCGACTTGGCCGCTTGTTGATATCCAGTGCGAGAACGACTGCGGACGGCCAGAGTAGAGTGTCCCGTTGGCGAGGAGCTCGTTCAAGTCTTGTTCGAGAACCGACCAGGAGATTGAATCGACAGCAGCGCGGTGGCACAGAATCACCAGCATCTGAGGGCCATGGGAAAAGTCGATAAGCACTGACGACAGCGGCCGGCCAGCCCAAATGTCAACGAGGCCCTCGGCATCCATAACGGCCTCATCCAGGGTTGTTTCTCTGGTGGAACGGCCATCGTCATGCTTGTGCAGGAATCCGTATAAGTGGTGAGCAGAGGAGCCGGTTCTGATGTGGTTCTGGCTGGGGATCTGCTGCTTGACAGATCCATCCAAGCCAACGCCAAACCTGACTCGCAGCATGGGATGATGGCCCACCACCGCAGTCAGGGCAGCCCGGAGGTCACTGGCTCGGGTCTTTCGGCCGAGGTTGAACACCCGGTAGTGGAAAAGCCTCCGATCAGGGAGCGAGGCAGTGGGCAGGGATCTTTCCGTCGTTGGCGTGATTTGGACGTCAAAGAAGAACTGCTGCATGGGGGATAGAGGGAAGAATGACTGGTCGAGAGCGGTGGATTGAGGCCGGAGCAGTGGGTGAGTGTCAGTCTGTAGAAGTGCGTCAACCGGCAACAGCTGCTGCAGAACACCGTCATCGGCATGCTCAAGCCAGGCCAGCAGCTCCGGCCGGTTCGGAGCCCCATTGGCCGCCAGCGGCATCTGTTCAAGGACTATCCAGCCATCGCACGCCAGCTGGTCCTTCAGGTGTTGAACTGCAGCGCAGATGCCGGCCTTCGCCAGTCCGTGCTTCGCCACCGGGATCGGGGCCACGCCGCAGCTCTGCGAGCCCCGGTCAAACACGCTGACTGCAGCCAGAGTAACAAAGCACACGCGGCTTTGCGCCGCCGGGCCAGAGTCCGGGGCAACGACGCAGGCGTGCGAGATGGCGTCCGTGGAAATCAGCGCGGCTTCCAGGTGGATCCTGGCCCAGTCCGGCTGCGACACCGGGGTCTCCGGGGACTCGTCCGACCACTGGCCGTCTTGGGAGTAAGATGATGACACACTGGACGGCACGGTGTCACCCAGGGACAGCGTTGACAGGACGGAATCTGAGTCGTCGGCGCTGTCGTGGGGATCTTGTGCGATCGGCTTCACGCAGGTTTGGAGCTCGGCGATGGTGAGACACCGCAGGATATCGTCAGGAGTCACGTTCAAGTTGAAGGATTGGCGGAGGTGCTGGGCGACGGTCTGGGCCAGCTCGGGGCTTCCGCCGATGTCGAGGAACGAGTCGTGGAGCTGGATTGAAGACGGCTTCATGTGCAAGACTTGTGAGATTGCTGTGAGAAGGGAAGGTCCCGGCCAGGACGACGCGGAGGCCGGAGATGGTGAGTCGCCGCCCGGGATCCGGGATCCGGAGATATTCCGGAGCGAGGTGGATGTGATCATAACGTTGGAGTTCATCATGAGAAGGGCGGTATACTATGGATTATGCATATGGCAGAAGAGAACTCTCCATTCCGAAAGATCTACGCGTTGGGGAGACATCTGTGTTGATATAGAACTTGCAAACACCGGCTTCCAGCCACATCGTGGCCATTCTGATGCTGGCGAACGGATCCAGGCTGTTCGTTCTCTTCGCTGGTGTGATATAGTGTATACGCGTCTTTGAAGAAACGACCCGAGGCTGGGACATATAGCAGAACGCCCTAAAGAAGAGGGTTGAAGAGAGGTCAGAGGGCGTTTGTATAGGGTGAACATCACGATGGAGTGAAGGCAAACGGAGGCCCGCATCAACAATGCATGTGGCTGATGGAGACCATCTCCAGCCACATACTCACAACATATATCGTCGCTGACGGCATAATTGTCGGGGCATGAAAACATCAAAAGCTGCGGATAAATACAGCGGCCTAGATATGAACCGAAGCGGAGGAGGCTGAAGATCCGCCCCGTCAGACGTCAAACAGCCAATTGCCCCAGCGACCTCCCAGCCCACTCACAGCCCAATATATATACATGCCGAGCCGCCCCAAGAAGATCATAGAGAAACAAGTACTGCCGCCCCCGGCCCACAGGGATGAGGCAGACACCATATATATGTATATAGATATGTATATATATGTAGATATATATATGTAGATATATAGGTAAGTATATACGTCCGCCCCCTACTTCTTGAACGCGGTCGAGTTCAGCCATTCGCCCACCAGCGTCATGTACTTGATGGTCTTCGCCTCGCCATCCTTGATCGACTCGGGATCGGACATGGACACGCCGATGTGGTAGTCCCACGCGTGGATGACATCCGGCACCAGCAGCCACCGCACCCCCGTCTCGGCGCTCTCCCACGCAAACCGCTCGTCGTCCAGCACCAGCTCACCCGGGGCGCCGATCTCGGCGCGGCCGACGGTGGCGGCGGGCACGTCGCCCTTGCCGGCCAGGCGGTAGGCCAGCCGCAGGTCCTCGTGGGCGAAGTAGTCCAGCTCGGCCGCGATGATGAAGATGTGCGGCGGCAGGTCGGCGCGCTGCGCGTACATCGAGCTCAGCAGCGGGCTGCGCAGGTCGGTGCCGGCGGGGAGGTAGGCCCACTCGAACATGGCCGACCCGCCGAACGCCCAGTCGACGTCGGTGCCGCGGATGCCCGGCAGCTTGCCGATCTTGAACTGGCGGCCGTTGCGCTTGGACGCCGTCGGCACCGAGTAGTCGGTCGGCGGGTACAGCGCGACCAGCGCCTTGGGCGCCGCCGTCTTGTGGTTGCGGATGCCGGGCAGCTGCGCGGCGGCCAGGGCGAGGTTCGCGCCGGCGCTGAAGCCGCACAGCACCATGCGCTGGCGGTCGATCGGCAGCGACTCGTCGTCGGCCACGGCGCCGTACAGCGCCTCGATGTCGTACACCGGCTTCGGGAACGCCGACCACGGCGCCTTGTGGTAGTTGAGACCGACCACAATCATGTTGTTCAGGTCCGCGAACTTGCGGTTCCATTCGTCGTCTTCCGAGGGGTTGCCGAGACAGAAGCCGCCGCCGTGGATCGTGAGAATCGCGGGGAGGAGCTGCGGAGAGGTTTGGTCGTAGGACGAGGGGAAGAAGATGCTGATTGACGGCAGCTATCGTTAGTGATGATGTGCTGATGTCCATACTGATACGATGATGCATCGTCACAGACAGCCATCCAGTTGCAGCCGTCACCGTGGGAGCTTCCCGGAAACCTACCGTACGGGCAATCCCGGCCGCACATCGTATTTCTTGATGATGCTCGGCCCGGACTCGACAGGGTAGAACCACTCATGCCAGTCTTTGAACCACTGGCTCGGCCGGCTCGACGCCTGCATGTAGGTCACCACACCGGCCAGCGAAAGCCGGGCCGACAGCGGCAGAGCCTGTGTGACGGGGGCAGACGATTCCGACATTGTGTTTGTGTGTCTGTGAGCTTCAGGGGTGGCTGGTTGGTGATAGGTGCACGATAAGCAGACAGAGAACGGCTCGGCGGGTAAATTGGACAAGAGAAAGGGGGTTTTGGGGTTTGGGGGTTTTTTTTCAATTTGGGAAATATACGAATGGCGGGGAGACCCAGATTATATATATATATGTATAGAGAGAGAGAGAGAGAGAGAGAGACGAGGGTGGAAAAGCACCAGGGAGATGATAAGCCCAAGAGGAGGGGAACATGGAACATGGAATGATGAAAGGATGGATGAACTCACGGCGAAAGTTGGAGTAGCCGACATCCGGCATTTGTTTTAAATGTCGATCCGCCACAGATTCAAGAGCCGAAGCTATACTAAAAAGGATCCGTTTGGCCTTGGCTCCTTTTTCTTTTTTTTTCTCTCTAGGTTTTCCGGGGTCAACCCTAACGCTCACTTCTGTGGATCCGGATTCCGGAGATGCGGCTCTCCGGCTAGGGTTAGCCCCTTCTCACGGCTTCAGCTTACGATGGCAGTAGAATGGCAGATAACACACCAAATGAAACTCCTATTCTTCATCGAATACAGTACATGAAAAACCAATCCCTCAAGTGATGCAGCAAATGTAAAAAAAAAGACCAACGAATCCATTAACTTTCTTTCCCAGCTATGATACAATAATACAGGTTTTTGCGTCTCTTGCGTGAGTTTCGCTGTTCTTCGGCAGGTTTGGCCTCGTGTAGCGGCCACAGAGCCACAGATGTGCTGGTAGTCAACTACTGGTACACCGAATGCGCGAGAAAGAGTCGTTCTCCCAAATGATCTCTCCCCACCACAGCCGGAGAACCACAGGCCACACACACACACACTTCAACTGCCCTCCGACCAAACGACCCCACACGAAAAGAACACCCACATCCTATCCATCCCCAGAGAAAAACATAAATAAATAAAAAGAAAAGCCACCTCCACCAAAGAGAGAAATCCTGCCTCTCTCCCGAGCCGAAAAAAAAAAGAAAAAGATGAAAAGAGAAAAAAAAACCAAGGCATCATTATTCCTTTTCCTTTGATATTTTGGACTTTTTCATGCTTCCGGCCAGATATCATCGCGTCATCGAAGGAACCCATCGTCATTAGAGAAACAAAAACACCGTTTAAGAAATGAAAATCATCAAAAAAAGCAGTGGCCCATGAAAGAAGTCGTCGTCGGAGTGTCAATCATTCCACACCTGTGTCGTTGGTGGTGGTAATGAAGGGAGAGAGAGGAGGATTAATCGTAGCATCGGGAAAAAGGATGATGAGAGCGTGGAGAAAAAAGAGGAAACGAGGTTGACGAGTCGTATGAGAGATAGGAAGGAAGGGTTAAGTTAAAACATAACGAAACCACGGGCGGACAGGTCTTTGAAAGGCCTGCACAGGGTGAGGAGGTATGAGTGGAAGAGATTTACTGCCGGAGCAGAGCCTCGAACGGACCGGCGACCTGTAACAAACAAACAACAACTGTTAGCAATCTGTGGGTTTATATTTAAATCACATATCAGAGACAGCGAAAGAGTCACTCACCTCAGGAGAAGCCTTGATAAACGGCAGCTCGAAGAAAGCCACCTTCTCGTCCTTGACCAGCTCAATCGAGGTCATCAGGAGACCCCACGGCTGCGGCCAGTATCCGACCAGACGCTCCAGAAGCACGCGGGTGATCTGCTGGCGGATCTCCGTGGCCTCCGGCTCGCCCGCAACCTGCACAAACATGGCCAGCAGCGCTCCACTGAAGTACGCCGTGTGCAGGTTGGGGTAGCGGAGTTGGTTGACAATAACCGACAGCATGCGATAGCGCGTCTCCGGGCCAACCTCCGTCACCAGGGTGAGAAGGATCGCCGCGTCCGGGCTGCCGTTGACAAACACCGGGCCGCCCTTAGCCTGCGCGCGCTGCGAGGCAAACTCCGCAATAAACATGAGTGCCGCCGCCATCACCGGCGGGTTGGCCTGGGCCGGGACGTATCCGAAGGTGGTCTCGCCCTGGTCACGCTGGCGAATGGCGTGGGCAACCTGCGCAATCGCACCCTCGTTCGGGCCGTTCTGCAGACCCTGCTCCAGAAGCTCCAAAAGGCCACACTGGCGGAGGACCGCACGGGAGTCGCCGGCAACCCGGGGAGGCTCGCGCAGCTCCTCCATGCGATCGAGCTTGACTCCGGAAAGAACCGAGTCGGGAAGCTTGGGCACCGACGACGGGGTGGCCGAGAGAACAGCCGAAATCAGCTGCACACAGTGAGACGGGATATGAGCGCAAATCTCGTTGTGGTTGGCCGCCACGAACTCCGGGAAGTCGTGGTTGAGGATGGCAAGAACCTTCAAGGTCGCACGGTAGACGTCCTTGGCCACTCCGACAACCTCGGTAGCCTTGAGCTGCTCCCCGAGATGGTCGAGCTGCTGGACGAGGAGACGCAAAAACGCCGCCTCGCCGGGAAGTCCACAGCTTCCGAGGAGGCCGGGAAGCAGCGCCCGGTGCTCCACAAGCGTCATCCATCCGTACGTGAATCCAGGAACAAACTTGGGTCCCATGCCGTAGAGTGCGTCCGCGAATACAAGCAGAAGATCACGGCGGCCGGCATCACCGATACGCTCATCAAAGTTGCCCGGGTCCTGCAGCATCATCGAGAGGAGGCGGAAGAAACCCCGCTGGTTGAACTGGTCACCGCGCTTGACATGCTGGTTGTAAAGCACCAGGGAAACAAGCGCCAGCATCGTCTTGATGAAAGTAGGGCGCGGGACGTCAACGTGGTCGCCAATGCTCTGAATGTCGACAAACACGCCTATCAGCCGAGCCAGGGCATCGATGGCCAGGTACGACTCGACCATATCACCTCCGCTGTGCACTTGCTGCTCGAAACGGTCCAGGGCCATGTCAAGGGCAATCCGAATGAACAGAAACAGATCATCCTTGGACGCCAGGAGGCGACGGGCCTGGACTTGTTTGAGGAAGACCGGTGCAAGCTTGTCCATAGCCGCAGGGTTGCCGAAAAGATGCACCCACTCATCAAACAGGTACTCGAACTGGTCATGACGATCGCCGAGGCCATCGCTAGCACTGCCAGTCGGCGACGGCCGCGGGAAGCCAGCTCCAAGAATCTTTCCCTTGAGGCGCTGGCTGGTAGCAGTGTCGGGCTTCTCGAGAATGCCCGCCCAAGCCGCCTCCAGAGTAAGAACCAAATCAGAGTAAAGGATCAGAGGCCGCTCGTTGAGGAGCACAAGATCGAGAACGTGCTCAAGAAAGTCGAGGAATCCTTCCTTCTGCTGGTGCGCAGCCTTCGCGATGGCAATGTCGATGTTCTTCCACTCGAGAAGGTCGGTGCGCGACAGAGCCGCAAGGAGCGGCAGCTGCAGGAAATAGTCACCGGGCTGCTGGCGGAACAGCTGGCGAACGCGGCCGCTGATGATAGGGCCGGCAATCTTGCGCAGAGTCTCGAGAACGTGCACGAAACTCTCAATGGCGAGGTTGTCTTCCACTTGGGTCAGGAGGAGTTGGCTGATCTGGTCGGCAGTAAAAAGCACAACCTCCTCTGAAGTCTGAGAAATCTTAATAATCAGCTGCACAAGCGCGTCGACAAGGTCAAGCACCGGGTGCGACCGAGGAAGCGAGGCGAAGTGGTCCTCGTGTGCTTCCGAAGCCGCACGCTGAATCTCAATGAGAAGCTTCTGGACGCGGCCAATCAGGGTCTGGACGTCGACCTGAAAACCCCCAACGGCTCCAGCACCAGCACCGGGGCCGGCACCAGGGCCGGCGCCACCGCCACCGCCACCGCCACCGCCACCAGGACGAGAGACGACGCCGGATCCAGGCGTCTGCATAGGCAGATAGGACGATGACTGCAGCTGGCTGCTGGTGTGGGACAGGCCCGGAGTATCAGACGGAGCGGTGATAGCGGGGAGAGCCGAGTACTCCTGAAGGACCTCGCTGGCGATGTTACGGGTAGCCTCGGACACCGAAGGAGTATGTGAGGCAGCCGAGGCAGTAGTAGCGCGAGGCTGCCGAGCAAAGTCTTCATAAATGGCCATTTGCTCCGCAGTAAGGCCGCGCATGCCCTCAACAAGACGATAAGGCTCGGGAATAGCTGAAGCCCAGCGATCGAGAGGGCGAGCAGCAAAAGGCTCCATAGGCTTTTGCCGTCTGTGGTTGCGGCGCAGCTCAAGCTCAGGCTCGATCATGTCCTCAATCTCAGGGACAGCACGCTCCTCGGCCTGCTTCTCAATGATTCCACAACCAAGATCAAGGTTGAGATTAACGCACATTATGATCGTACCCTCGGGAAGAATCTGGGGAAGCTCGTTGGAAAGGTTGCGCATGCAGTTGGTGAAATTAGCACGGAGGGGCTCTTTGGAAGTAACGAGAGCCAGGCTACCTGCGGTAGCCTTCACCATATTAACGGCAGAAGCACGGATGCGATTCTCGTCAGACTCGATGGAGAAGTCCTTTAGTATCATCTGCTGAGTCGAGATCGCAGCAATAGTGACCGATCGGTCCACAACCGGTTGGATGATCTCACTGATGGCACGCGAAAGCGCCGTGCGCACCATGTCGTGCAGTCTCTGAGCACTGATAATCATCTCGTTGGTTGGAGGGATTTGGATCTGGGCACTGACGTCGGGGATCTCCGGAGTGGCGGCGTGGGGAGACAGCCCAGCCGCGATCGCCGGAGGAATGCCGTTAAGAGACAGGCTATCAAAGGCCTCCGCAATTTCGGGAGCAAGAAGCTCCACGGGGTGTTGCTCCTCAACAATAGCGCGGTTAAGAATTTCACCGGAAGGCTCAATGCTCTTGTGATCGAGGTTGAGGCCCTTGCAAAGAACCTCAATTTCAAACTTGAGATTGAGCTTGAGTTCGGCGTTGTGGTAAAGGTCGATGAGCAGGTGGATGATGTCCATCAACCACGGGTTGGGGGGACGGAAAACCTTCGACGTCGATCCCTGCTGCAGAACCTTGCACACAAACGGAATAACAACAACAAGCCGCTTGGTATCATGGGCTTCCATCAGGAGCTGGCGGAAGGCGATGTTCTTCTGCTTGATAGGCTTATCGCGGGCAAGCGTAATCAAACCAAGCCAGCCACCCAAATTCTTCAGGTGAGTGCGCTCAGACGCGTTCTGGAGCGTAGATTCGGCGTTGAGCATGCGCGCAACACCAACATACGTTTCACGCAGAACTTCCATCCAGAGAGTCTGGTCGGCGAAAAGGTTGACCAGTTCAATGTACACGTGGTGGTAGTTCGGCTGCATCTTGGCGCGCTCTTCAACAAGGTGACTGGCAAACCACTGTTGGTGCTTCTGTTCGAGAATCTCCTTCAGCTCGCGGCACATGGACTGCAGTGTCGTTTCGGTAAGGTTGTTCAGCACAAACTGGATCTTGCCCTGCTCGTCCTCAGTAGGGCTGGCAAAGCCGATATCAGGCGGGGGTGCGTCAACACGAATGGAGGTAAACGGGGGAGGCTGTCGCTCGGCAATTGCGTCTTCAAGACCATTACCGAGGGCATCGGCGCCAAAAGGACCGCCAAGCTTCGGGTTATCGCCGCCCTGCGAAAGAGAACGTTGTTCGTACTCATTAACAACCTCTTCAGCTTTCTTCCAGGCCTCAGTACCCCGCAGGCCAGGAATCTGCAGCAGTTGAGTGCAGAAACCAGGCCATTCCCGGAAACGGAGAAAGAGCTGCATCAGGGCTTGAAGCCCGAACTTGTACATGGATTTAGTCGGGGGGTGATCCCGAACAGCCTCAAGGATCATTCCCAGGCCGATCTTCAGCGGGAGGTCGGAGATGAGTTTGTGAGAGATAATACCTCCAAACAAGACTGAGGTCGTGGCAAGCGCCTCAAGCGGATAGTCGACGTAGTGGGAGTACTCGTCGAACAGGCCATGAATCATGCAGGCGAAAACATCCTGGCTGAGCGGATCACGTGAGTGTTTGTACCCGTTGAGGGTGTCGACTATATCCCGAACCTGCACCTCGTCGCCGTACATCTTTTTGTAGTGCTCCTCCATCTTGCTGTTGGCTTCAGGGGGGAGGGCATTCCCGGTCTCGCCGTTGGCATCGATAACATCGTCATAGCCTTCGCCATAGTTGATCAGGCGCGGGTACATTGTCAAGCAGGACCTCTGCACAACAATAAGCTCATGAGAGGGAGGGCCGGGAATAAAGTCTTCAATGATCTGGAGAAGAGCAATAACGGTCTTCACCTGAAGCGAAGTGGGCGATTTTGTAGGCGGCTGTCCATCGGGGGGACGCTGACACTGAGACTCGAAGTCCAGCTTGATAAGCAGGAAACGAAGCAGAGAACGTGCGATTTCGGGGCCATGAGCGGTGTGGTGCTGGGCCCACGCTGAGAGATCGAGCTTGTTCTGGCCGTGGGCATATGACGCAAGATCAATGCCGAAGGCGTTGGGGATGGCGACCAACTCATCCAGCCAGTTGTGGCGAATGGCATGCTCGAAGATGAGTTGCATATCAGCCGGCTTGGCGGCATGAGCATCGACGAGACGGTTAACGACCCATTCGCGGTCCTTCATCCACAGACTTTCCAGAACGAATTCATACTCGGCCGATCGTTTGTAGAAGAAGCTCTCAAATAGCGACATGAGCGTGTCCACGGCCATAGCGGGCCACGGCTTGGGGACGCCAAAAGAGGAGACAACAAATAAGTCAAGGTTGGGAATAACAACTTCCTGGAACAGGCGCTTGGCTTCGACACTCTGGGACGCATGAACCGAGTGCAAAGCAACATGGAAGACAGCCGACAGTGCCTTTTCGGAAACGAGGGGGTGCTTGACGGCATAGGCGGCACGATCTTTGACAGACTGGGTCGAGTCTTTGTACGAGTCGAGGCTGATGGTGGGAACCAGCTTGGGAATAGTTGTAGCATCCAGCTGAGCAGGTGTCAGTGACGCGTAGGCCGAGATGAAGGAAAGTTGGGCCTCGGAGTTGTCCCAGTTGCCACCCCAGAGGTCTTGTAGGTCGAGCGCGGGAGTGATCTTGTCATTCTTGGCGATAGGCACGAGACTCTCGTAGAGCCGAAGAAACTGCTGAGACGAGATACGTGCAGGCCGCTGGTCAAAGTAGGAAATGACGTCTGGCCAACGGAAGCTGGACGGGAGAACGCGGGAAAGCGCCGCAGTCAGAACCGAAGGGTTGTGAGCGGGGTTCTGGCTAATCGAAGTGTAAGTCAGAGCAACCGAGACTTGTTGCTCAGAGAGCTGCACGGAGCTAGGACGGTTCTGGAGGAACTTCAGACAGGCGTCCTCGTCGCGGGTGAAATCAGCACCGGTACGGTGAATGTACAAGGCGAGAGCGTTAGGGGGCTTATCACTAAGCACTCGAGCCAGATCCAAAGCAGCCAGAACCTCAGAGGGAGGAGCCTCATCAATCTTGGCGTATCGATCTTGAACCTTCCCGGTGAGTTCAGCCTTGGAAGCAGCGTTGAAGTTGGGGGGGTGGTATTGGATGAAACGGTCGATGATGAGGGCAATGAAGGCAGGCGTGAGGGTGGACTCTTCATCGAGATCAGGACGGGATAGGATATCGGAGAACGAGGTAAAATTGGCAGAGAGAATTGCATCGGCTATAGAGAGGGAGAAGATACCAAGTGTTAGTTAATGTTTTTCATCATCAAAAGCCACGTATATGACAACATAGAAACGGCAGGATACATGGATCACCGCCTAGTTCCAGGCACCAGACCGTATAAAGCAATTACAGGAAAGATGAAACACATACCTTTGGTCTTCAGATCAGAACGGGATCCAAGCTTGAAGGCCAAAGCCAGAATGGTCTTCCCAAGAGCATCCAGCTTGAAGTGATCCATAAACGTAGAAAGATCGAAATCGCGGAAGATTTCCTCCGATCCGGTCTCTACGGACTCGGCAATTTTGCGCGCATGATCGGGATCGCGAGTGATCTTCTGCATCTCCGTCACCAGGATGTTGTAGTTGCCCATAGGTGGACCAAGGCGATTCAGACCGGGAAATATTTGATGTGCATTCCCGGTCACGAGCCGGGTGAGGTATCGAGAATAGACTTCCATGCCGTTGTCATCGATGAGCTAGAGGGGAAAGGGGAGTTAGAGGGTCAGTAAGAGATGAGTAGAGATGCAGAACAATCAACAGACAGGAGAGGATAGAGAGCAATAGAAAATAAGGAGGAAAAGGAGAGAGTCAAGTACATAACACAAGGGAGGATTCTACAGGTGACAAAGAAGGAGGACAAGATAGAATAGAAAGGGAGAGTAAGGAGGAGTAAAGAAAAGAAGAGAGGACCCAAAGTAAGAGTAGAGAAGAAAGGATAAGGAAAAGGAAGAAAGAAAAGGAAAATACAGAAGATAAATGAGTAGAGGGAGGAGAGGGGAGCAAGCAATATGAGGAAGTCTCAGAGAAGAGCAGGCCAAACAGCAGAAAGTACAAAATATATGATTGGCCGACCACACACGAAGACGAAAAGACATGGAAAGGAACGAGAGGAAAAGGAATTATAGGAAAAAGAAAGAAACGTATACTCCCAAAAGGAAGGATTTGCAGACCGGAGATGCACGTACCTTACGGAGTTGCTCAGCTTGAGACTCCCACTTGCTCCGATCCTTATCCTCCTTGATAGTTCCAAGGAGAAGATAGACTTGGGCAACAACTATCTTGGTTAACGAGTTGGACCCTGTCGGGCTATTCGTGCTCGGGCTTGCACCAGAACTGAGAAGGCCAGCTTGAGATGGGTGGGGTGAATGGCTGGGTCCTGTCTGCAGGGAAGTTGAAGGCGTCGGTGAGAACGATCCACCCCTTGGTTGTGGGACCATGAGGTTATTTGCGAGATGGAGATGGGAGGGGTTGGCGAGAGAGGAGTCTGCCTTGTTGAGACAAAGGCAGAGACGGCGACTACCACGGAGAGGAGGTAGTGGTAGAGGTGGCGGACGACGGAGACTCGGGAGTCAGAGGACGGAGTGGAGATCGGCACAAGGAGAGTGTCGGGTGGAAAAGCATGGAGTGCGCGGACGCCAGGAGAAGAGAGTACAGATGGAGGTAGATAAAAGGGAGGTGAGGATGGAGGAGAGAGTAGAAGAGATAAGGTGGACAGTCGAAAGATGTATGAAGGAGGAGGAAATATGAACTATTAACTCTCAGAAGATATAGATGGAATCAGGCAATGATTAGAGCCTGGAGGACTGGTTATTCGGGAACACGGGAACTCTAGATATGGGAGAATATCGATTTGCTGATCTCGGGACGGGGCGTGACTGTTGGGAAGACACGGATAAGAAGAGATTGTGAGAGATGTGCTGATTGGGTGAGCTTTTTTGAGGGATGCAAAAGGGATATCGAGCAACTGAGTAGGAGAGGGCGGGCCGAGACTGTCGCCAGGGAGCCTTGGAAGGTCGAGATATGAGGACAAGGCCGGTATAATACTATGCACAGGTGAGGTGGGGGGGAAGGCCTCGGAGGTGAGCAATGGATGATTTATGTGATCCAATATAGAACACCAGGGCGATTAGACGAGAGTCCCAGGCAAACGCGAACGCCACCAACGATGACAGATTTCTTGAAAGAGTGACGATGCCAATATACGGAGACGTGGCCGGTGAATCGAAACAACAGAGAGCGGGAGACGGTGTTTGCGGGTTTGCGAAGCTATCACTCAGAAGGGCACGAGGCACAGGAGAAGGAAGACGACTCGGGACGGAACGACCGGAACTTCAGTGAGCAGCTGTAATGGAACCTGATAGAGCCAGGTCAGTTGAGGTTGATATTGAGCCGTGTGACGATAAACAACAGCTGTGATACTAAAGACGGCGCCAGTTATATGGGACACAAATGGGCTACTGACCAGTATGATATTACGGACAATTGGCTGCGGAGAGGATTATGGTTGAGAGCAGTTATACAGTCAGGAACTAGAACGATTAAAGGCTTATTGATGATGGATGATGCAGAACAGACAGATAAAAAGTCTAGATGGGGATTTTAGAGATCCGTGAAGGGAGTTTAAGAAGAGAGGGGATGGGGATCAACGGAAAGAAGAGAGTTGGAGAAGGGAACGATTAAGGGCATGAGGTTATCTAGTCTCCAAAGAAGAGGATGTAGATGGCAAGATGGAAGATTCTATAAAAGGGAAGAAGGGAAGAAGAAGAGAGAACAGACATGCAAGAGAACGGTTCGAAGTGGGAGCAAGGAAGAAAAAGAGGAACGAAACTGAAAAGAAGCACAGAAAATATGCAGAGGGGAGTCAACTGAAAAAAAGCAAAAAAGTGCAATGAAGACGCAGTAACAAGCTTGACAAGAAGCCAATCACAGGCCTGAATGAGGGGCCAAAGGTACCAAGACAGCATGCAGCTTTAGCCGCTGATGTAAGCGACAAAATTGCACGTGAAGGATCAGGTGAGTGCTTGCATGTGATGTGGTTGGTCCAGTCGTTGCCAGGTCAACGGGCGGTGAAGCGTGGCAAAGCGAAAAAATGTGTACGAAACAGGGTCAAATTCGGAGGGCGCTTAAGTGGGTGGAGATCAATGTAAACACGTCAACCCTAAGCAACAGTATAATATGGAACGCAACGCAAACACATAAACCTTCAACACCTCTCTCTTCCATCCACACCACATTATCATAAGTTGCACTATTATAACCCCCTCCGGACATTTTGTGCTCCGTTTCTTGATTTCTTTTTTTCTGCAGATTTGTCTCATATTAGCATCTGTTCTTGCGACTTCTTCTCTCTCACATTCATTTCTACGGCTGTTTCCACTCTCTCCGTTTTTCTTCCATCGTGGCCCGGCTGCCACAGTGAGCAAAATTGAGTGAAGCCGAGAGGAAAGAAGAGTTACGAAGGAGCATTTGTTCATAACTGTCGTTTGTAGAGCAGTTCTTCTAATCTCTTATTTGGGCTCCATCCATCCTCTAGACATAGCCAACAACCCCGATACCACCTCCGAAACCGACTTCGTCACCGACCCTTATCGAACCTCTTAACTTGAATTCCAGGCAAAATGCCTGCGGCCGTTGCTGACCCGCCCTCGGTGGCGTTATCATGTGTGTTCAAAATGGATGGCTGATGCATGAGATGTCCGATGTATGTGAACTGACGAAGATTGGGTCGCAATTTAGTTGCCAATAACTTCTGGGGCAAAGATGACGCCGGTGTGTCCCCGATGATGGAGCGGATGCACGCAGCGAAGCAGACGTGTGACGAGATGAAGGCATTTTACAATTGTGAGTACCCGTTGCGGTTAATAGTAGTAGGCCGGGTTGCATCGGGTCGGGAAGACGACGGACGTGATAGAGACACTCAGTGCTAACCACCACTTCTCGACACAGCCCGCGCCTCGCTCGAAGAAGAATACGCCCGAAAGTTGATGTCTCTGTGCAAAAAGTCCCTCGGATCGCAGGAAATGGGCAGTCTGAAGATCTCTCTCGACACTATGCGTGGCGAGGTGGAATCAATGGCCAAGCAACACCAGAGCATTGCCGCCCAGATGCGCAGCGAGCTGGAAGAGCCGCTGGCCGCGTTCGCCGGCGCCATGAAGGAGCGCCGCAAGATTGTGCAGAACGGCATCGAGAAGCTGCTGCGGGTGAAGATGCAGCAGACGCAGCAGGTCAACAAGACGCGCGACCGCTACGAACAGGAGTGTCTGAAGATCAAGGGATACCTGGCGCAGGGCCACATGGTTATGGGCCAAGAGGAACGGCGCAACAAGGCCAAGCTTGAGAAGACACAGATCAGCCTGGCCACCACCAACAGCGAGTACGAGGCTGCGATCAAGGCCCTCGAGGAGACCACGGCGCGCTGGAACCGCGAGTGGAAGGCGGC
The DNA here is from genome assembly GCA_001510565.1 of Knoxdaviesia proteae. Lineage (NCBI taxonomy): Eukaryota > Fungi > Ascomycota > Sordariomycetes > Microascales > Gondwanamycetaceae > Knoxdaviesia > Knoxdaviesia proteae. Next base: position 333,308 of record LNGL01000026.1, read on the forward strand.
CGCGGATAAATTCCAGGACCTCGAGGAGGAACGGCTCGACTTCACCAAGGCGAGTCTGTGGGCCTTCACGAACATCACCTCCACCGTGTGTGTCAGCGACGATTTCTCGTGCGAGAAGATCCGCGTGTCGTTGGAGAAGATGGACGTCGAGAAGGACATCCAACAGTTTATCCGCGACCGCGGAACGGGCCAGGAAATCCCCGACCCGCCGAAGTACATCAACTTCTGCCGTGGCGACCCCATGGACAACCAGTCGGACACCTCCGACAACGACACCTACTCGGTGGCCCAGTTCCCGCGGAGCATCAACCCCGCCTTCCGCACCTCGTCGCCGCAGCCGTCGACCTACGAGTCCCACCACGACCCGATGTCCTATGACCTGTCGCAGGCCCGGTCCCGGTCGCCGGTCCCGCCCCCGATCAACTCGGCTACCTCCTCGGCCGTGTCCATGGGCTCGGCCCACTCTCAGATCCAGCCCGTGGCCCGCGACATGGCCGTGGGACCCCCGGATATGGGCGGGGAGCGGACTCTAGCTGAGCGCCCCATGCGGGATCGCCAGCAGCAGCAGTACATCCAGCAGCAGCAGCAGCAACAACAGTTGCCTCCTCAGCAGCACCAGATCCTGCAGCAACCCCTTCACCATGAACTCCAGCATGCCCCCTACCAACAGCAGCAGCAGCAGCAGCAGTTGCAGCAACACCAGCAGTACGCACCTGTACAGCAACAACAGCAGTTCGGCCAACATGCTGCCCAATACGGATCTGTTCGCCAACAGACGCTCCCCCAGGGCTCATACCACCAACCGCCGGTGCAGCCGCAGCCGCTCCAGCAGCAGCCTCCCCTCCAGCAGCAAGGCCGGCTGCCTTCCCACATGGCCAACCAAGGCTCATTCTCGGCCGTGCCCCACGACCCGTACCCTCTGGATGGTATGACCATGCTGTGCCGGACGGGCCCACCGTCCGATCTTAGCATGAACACGGTCAGCTCGGCGCGGCCGTCTAGCCGCGACTCGCAGAGCGACTACTCCAACCCCACCTCGTTCACTAGCCAGGATCCGATGAGCGGGAAGACGTCGCCGGTGAAGCCGCACCACCCGCCGGTACAGCAGCAGCTGCCACCTCAACAGCAGTTCCAGGCCCAGGAAGTCGAGCCGCTGGCGAGCCCCGATCGGGACGCGGCGCCAGGAAACCAGCGTACCGTGCTTAAGAAGAAGAGTGGTTTCTTCCAGGGTCATAGCCCGTTCCGCCGGAAGAGCACCAAGGAGCCTGCTGGCCAGCCACACGGACAGCAGAGCCAGTATGCTGTGGCTCCCCTCCAGCAGCAATCGCAGCAACCAGCCTCGGTGTCCCAGCGCACCACCACGAGCCGCAACACGTGGCACTCGTCTACGGGCCCATCTAGCGGCAACAGCCCGTTCCGCCGGCCCACTCTCCAGCAGGGAGAGTCTGGCTCGCCCAGCAAGTACGGCGCCGCACGGTCAACCAGCCCCGAGCCCATTGACGCCAACGCCAGCCTTGCTCTGGGTGTCGGCCCCAACGTGCTTCCGGTATCGACCGGCGAGGGCCGCGGTGCTTCCAAGGCGGAAGCGCCCCCCGCCGACGACGATGACCCGATCGCGATGGCGCTCGCGGAGCTCAAGGGCGCCGTGTCTGGCGCTAAGCAGGCATCGGGCCGTGTGTCGGCGGATTTCTACCACGGTATTGCAACCCCGGCACCTGGTGCCACGGCGACGCCCCCGGCGGCTTCGTCTCGCCACGCTCAGTCCAGCTCGGTGGCCGCGGCCATGCGCGGCACTCCGCCGCCGTCGTACGACCAGCCGGTCCAGCGACTGGGTGTTCCGGCCGCAGCTCACACGGCCAAGGCCATGAAGCAGGCGTCTGAGAAGTTTGTCGGCCAGACCCGCAGCGTGTTTGGCGATGGCGAGCCGCCGCTGCGCACCAGCGGGGCCGGCGCTTCGCGCGGTAGCACGCCCAGCATGTCCCGACCCCCCACCCGCGGCGCCGCAGATGTCCCCCGTGCCCTATCCCCGGTGCCCCCGCGCGCCACATCCCCCAACCCGCGCACCAGCGACTCGTTCCGCCGCTCATACGGCTCCGCATCTCCCAACACGCGTGTGTCCGGCAATGCAAGCGGTGCCGGTAGCTTCGGCACCCGCACGCCGGGCGGCACAGTCAAGCGCGGGTCGGATGCCGGCGCGTACTACTCGAACCACCGCGCGTCGCAGTCGCAGCCGTCGCTGGACACGGCGCGTGCAGCGTCTGCGCAGGCGCAGTACAACGCGCGGCCGGGCAGCAGCAACAACAACGCGATGCAGGGCGATATGGCGGTGCAGCTGGCGCCGTCGGAGGATCCGTACGGCGTGGCGATGGACCGCGCGGCAAGCCGGGCGGGAAGTCGGCCCGGAACGAGTAATGGGCCCAGTCGGGCCATGGGACTGTATGAGGGCGCTGGGCCGGTGCGGCAGCGCAGCAAGAGCTTTGCGGATCCGACGAGACACTATTCCCGTGATGGACGGGTGATTCTGCATTATGGTATGTTCTATCCTCCGGTGACGCATTTCCAGCCCAGGAATACATAAGATCCTATACTAACATAGCTTAATCTTTCTTTTCACTATAGCCCGGGCCTTGTACGTGTACCAAGCGGCCATTCCCGAGGAACTGGGCTTCAACAAGGGCGATACGCTGGCGGTGGTGCGCCATCAGGACGACGGATGGTGGGAGGCGGAGGTGCACGGCGGCAACGGACGGGCGGGATTGGTGCCGAGCAACTACCTGCAGGTTATTTAATTAGTAGGATTGTGACGATGGTAGCTTTTTTTCTTCTTCTTCTTTACCGTGTGGCCTTTTCAAGATTGGCATTTTTTTCGTCTCCTGTGTTCGTGTCTTCGTTTCCTCCTTTTTTCAGTATGGCCTCGTTTTTTCTTCACCAAGATCTCCTTCATGTTCTGCTTTTCTGATTTTGGCATCTAGTTTTGTACACGATTTGAATATTGTATGTGATCCGTTGTATGTTCTGTCATGTAACCTTTCCACCATCTGGATCTGTGAACTAGAGTAGGGTTCATGTTCAGGATATACACTCTCGACACGGTTAGGCCCTTTGAATATGAGCAATTAATTAAGTTTTCCTCCAATATATGTCTCCGGAGAAACACTGTGGCGTCTAAAATGCAAAAATGCATTCCGGTGATCGATTGACTGGTTAGGGTTAGGGTTTTGCTTCACTTTGCCATTATATGGCTTACCTGCATATTTTGCAGAGCCCCGATATCGTCATACTTCTATCACAAGCTCCAACTTTTGCTCTTGTGTGTGATCCCTTTTCTTTTCACCCATGTTTCTAGATAACTTGCAATAGCGATTCCCGACCAACTTTCAGGGCTTATCACCGTTCTCTAGACTGGAATCTCTTGCTTTGATTGTCCCATTCTTTTCTCTTTCCATAATTTCAAGCTCCACCGCAAATCACCCAGAACCATATAGTCATAGACCGACCTTCCCCTGATCGCGCCGGTCAACCCTAAGCTCCCAGATATATCTCGACAGCTTCTCAACAGCTTCTTGGAGCTGTCTGGAAACCATGGTTAGTAGTAACGGCACTTAATACCGGCTTTTCCACTACTTAATCCACTCCTCCACGTGCAACTTAGCTCACACTATGTATGTATAGGGTCTTTTCTCGTCCGTCTACAACGTCGTCACGTCCCGGGCATTGCGCCGGTTCATCATCAACGCCGTGTTGTTCCTCTGCAGTTCGACAACGTTGTTTCTCCTGGCCATCGTAGCTACGTTTCTGTTCTTCTGGAAGTACATTCCCGACCAGTCGGTAACGGCGCCGGTGTATCTTCAATATGGGTGTGTGGTGTTTGTGCCTCTTTGAGTTTCGCGTTTGCTTGACTTTGCCTATTTGCGCCATTGTACTGACCCCACCGGCAGCTCCGGCGCGCATCCTTTCGGAATCTCGGAGGTTCCGACGCGGCTCCTCCGTGCCCAACAAGACTATGACATCAGTATAACGCTCTCTGTGCCACCCACCCAGGTCAACTTCGACCAGGGCAACTTCATGATCCTGATGAACCTCCTCGATACGCTCCCCGCCAACATGGACGATACCGCGCTCTTCTCTCCGCCCATTACCACTACTGGCGATTCCGCATCTGCCCTGACGATCAGTCGGTCGTCCGTGGTTGTTGCTTCGCGCCGGCCGGCTCTCATGCCGTTCCGCGACCCGGTGGTGTCGATCGCCCAGCGCCTGGCCTTCCTGCCATGGCTCGTCGTGTTCCCGCGCCGCACACAGACCGTCGAGCTCGTCATCCCCATGGCGGAAGGCGCAAATTTTGCGCGCTACGCCCATTTGCCGCGCGCTGCGGTCGTCCAGGTCCAGGCCGGCCAGACATTCCAGGTATATGGAGCGGTTATCACGTTCACGGCGCGCCTGAGCGGACTCCTCTGGCTGATGCACAACTACCGCATCTCTACCTATGTGGTATTCACGGTGTCGTTCTGGCTGTGCGAGATGGCGTTTATGAGCCTTGCGTGGATGGTGTGTTCGGCATTGGCGAATGCTGATGGTGGTTCTGGCGAAGAGGCGGACTTTGAGGAGGCTGGCGAAGGCGGGGTTGAGATGGAGCCCGAGCCCAAGTCGGAGCGGGTGAAATTGAAGGCTGAGAAACAGATCAAGACTGAGCCGGGCCGGGAGAAAGCGGCTGTGCCGTACCATATCCCGTCCGAGCGAACAGCCGGACGCAAACTTGTCAGCAAGGCCGGGGCCAGCTTGTCCGGTGTGAAACGAGAGGGCTCGGAAGAAAGCGACGTCCTTCTCTACACAGTACCGGAAGCATCATCATCTCAAGCAAAAGCAGAAACGAAGCCCCCGCCGAAAGCGACGGAACTCGTTAGAGACGACCTTGAAGTGGAGGAAGAAGACGATGATGATGACGACGACTACGACGAGGAAGCGGTGGACGACGATGACGAGAAGAGCAAGCTGCCGGTATCGGCGGTGACTACGGGCCGCAGCGACGATGAAGAGGAGAGCAGAATACGGAGGCGAAGAAGCAGCGAGACCGCATGAGCAAGTCTGACGGGTGGTGGCTTTTGTTCTTTCTGTACATGGACCGCTTCTAGATATCAACTTGTTCGGTTTGGCCTTTTGACTACTGCGTGGTTTGCACAGATGTACCACCACATTTTGCTTTCATATCATGATCTGTACCCAGTGATATGCTATCCTGACTTTGAAGGTCATGAGCCTTGTCTCTGGTCCAGGTGGCTCCCCCACGTGCGTGGAGTTGTGGAGATAGGGTTAAGCCCTTACCATCCAGGGTACAACCCCAATGACACGCCGATATCGCCAGGTATCACTGGCTGCACCTTCCCGGAACTCAAATCATGAGGGCACCTTCCAGATCTGAAAACAGTTATGCACATATGCCATATACACTGCTGCTCCTTCCAGATCTACAGACTTCTGCTTTCCTGCATTTTCCGGCTGTGTGCAAGAAGTTCAAGAGACCATAGTAAGTGCGGTTCATGCATCTAACCGATTATGCTTGTAGGAAGAATATGTACTACACGGGTTGTTTGATCTAGATTTACTAGGTTTGACTAATGTCATAAGCACACAAATTGATTTTCTTTTCTTTTTTTTTTTTTTTTGCTTCAACCTTTTCCCGCCTTTTTCTCTTCCTCATCCTCACCCCCTCTGCTCCATATCAAGATGTATTAACTTCGATTTCCCTATTCTTCTTATCCCTGTTCTGTTCCTTTCCGTTTTCTTAGATCAGTGTGCTATTCTTTTCTCTATATCCTTGATCATCTCATCTCCTGTATCACTTGATTCAGTCTGTTCTATAAACAGTGTTCCCTTATCCAAGCGCCTTGTATATGTGTCCTTGGGCTGTGTATTATCACTGAGTTCCTGGTTCACCCGAAGTGGCTGGAATCTCTTATAATTCGGGCTTGATCTTGTGTGGTGTCCATCTCCCTCCTATACACCACAGTCCTTCCTCAGTATTCTCCTCAATATTCAAAGAGTCATCCACCAACAGACACCGGCCTACGAGCCGACAGCCCGCACGCGGCAGATTAGTTCCGCCCCCAGCGTTCACGGCTCCATCAAAGTGTCAGTATAATTTGCCACTGCAGGCGTTTAGAGCTCTGTAGTGGCCGTTGCTATCCCCGATTCATTTCTCTTCTGGTATAGTCTCGGTGTGCGAAAGCACTGGATGAGCTCTCATCTGCCGCCTAAGCTCCTCGTGATGGCCAGACCCTTCTTGCTGACAGGTTCCCTGTTGTTTCCTCTCAGGCCGTTTTGCCCCCGGTTTGAAGTGGCATCAAGAAAAAATTCGAGCGAGCCACAAAACCTGTCTGTGTCGCAAACCCTCGATTTCGGATCCGCGCGTTTGGTGTAGCTGCTCGGTTATTCGTGCGCGCCGGATTGGTTCATTTTAATTGACCCGACCTGATTTTCTTCTTCTTTAATTCCGTGTGGGCCTTTGTTCAATTTTCTCTCTCGTGTGCCGAACGTACGTCTCTCGGAATATTGTCTCGACATATCTTCTTCATCCTTCCTTCTGACACCGCTGGACCCGTCTCATTGTTCGAGAGGCGGTGTCTTGATAATTGCATCTGACTACGAGTACGCCATATACAGTACATATCTGCAACCCTCGCTGTTGTTCAGCGCCCCTGCGGCATCTTTGCCTCTTCGTTTTCTCAGCTGAGCTCGTTTGGCCCTATGAGTGCTGGGTGTGATCATTTGGTCATAGGGATCTTCGGTTGAGTCCATTGAGTCCGGATATTTCATCCTTTTTCTTCGGGTTCTTCTTACTCTTCTTCTTCTTGTTTTCATCTCTTTCGTCCCCCTTTTAATATCTGCTCTTTTCGGCTTCCATCGACCTTAACAGCTTCTTGGGCTAATCCTTGGAATCCACCAGCGCGACTAGTCCGAGACTTCACCGTTTTCCCCAATTTGACCTTTTTTCGACCCCTCCGCGTCAACTGTCTGTCCATCAGTGGTGGGTTCAACTGCCCTACGGAGAACCCCCAGACACACCGCGTCCGGCTTCCGCGAAGTTCTTTCTCTCCTGCAACAGTCACCTCGACTGACGGGCATTCGCTGTCTGGCCTCAACTTATAGCCACCTGAACCGCCTGAGTCTATCTCTATCGTTCCAGGACGATAACGCCGCGAAAAGAACCCCAACAAATGCAGCACTGAGCACAAGACAGTCCAGAACGATAAATCCTGTCCAATATACCCACATTTGTCCTAGCCCGTGCATCTATGCCACCCTGTGTGCTGGAGGGTGCTTTTTGTGTGTCGCGACAGTGTGCGTTGTCTCGTCATTGTCTACAGCTTCTTTTCTCCTCCATTTCGACGGTTTTGCTCTTCTTCCTGTTGCGTTGAACTGTACTCGATCGGTGGTCCTCCTCCCGTCGCATCAGCTCTTTCGACACTGTCCACCCAGACACCAACCCTGAGCGCCTCCGTCTCCGGGCCATCTCACTCTGTCGTCCTATCAGGGTCGATACACACCACCACCAACACCCACAAACCGGGTCCCTCGCCGTTGGAGCCGATATTCATCAAGCATAAAAAGATTAAAATTTCCACGAGCCCATAAGCCGACCATCCTCTTCCCCAAACTTCCGTCCCACCAGCCAACCGCGTCGACGTTTTCTTTTTTATAAACC
>LNGL01000026.1:341020-352739 GCA_001510565.1 Knoxdaviesia proteae
CCCCCCCCCCCCCCCCCCCTAATCTCAACAGCCTGTTCCGTCGGCTTGGAACCAGAGAACCATTCCAGATATACTTACTGTATGTGGTGAAGCCAGCCAACCAGCAAACATCAACCACATCTCATAGTTGCTGATTCTAGACCTCTCATTCTTGGGCCTATCTCTCTTTTTGCTTCCTCTTGCCATAGATTCTACGGCCTGCCTTTTTTAAAAACAAATATTTCCCCTGCTTCTCATATCAGGCCTCTTTATCTATCATAGATTTCAGCTGCCTGTGGAAGCTTTGCTATCTCCGGGTGTTCCTGGTTCTGGTTTTTTTTTTCTTGTCCTTTTCTCTGGTAAGCATAGATCCCCACCGCCACCTCTTTTTTTCTCTGGGGAAACGTGAGAAATTTCAGTTTCACCGCAAGCTCTTTTTTTGTCTCCTTCCTCTTCTCCCACATTCCCTTCTGGCCTTGTCTGAATGTATTTCATATGTAAACACACGCATGATAAACAACTGGTGTACTCTTTGCTACGTGTTTATTGCTGTTGATATTCTTAAACCTCACCCCCCTCTGTTTTTCTTTTTCTTTTTCCAAGCACTCTTCCTCCAAATCCTGTGAACCTCCCCACACAGGTCCCTTTATCGTTATCCCAACACTTCCAGTCTTCTGTTCGTGATCCCCACCCTCACGGGTAGTCTTTGTGGATACATACTCCTCTGCCCTCTACGTGTTCCTTTCTGTTGTCCTATGTGGAATTCTTAGAGGTTCCCATTCACTCCTCTCAAAGCTCAGATTGCTCTTTACATGTCACCCGGCTGATCTCCCGTAACTAACACTCTTATGTTCTTCCCACTCACAGCAGACTAGGTTCTCACGATGCCATGCTTCAAAGGCATCGCCGTGAGCATCCATGCAAATGGAGCTCCGCTCCCGGAATACGGCATCCAGAAGCAGTCTCGCGTCTCGAGAATCAGCACGTACATTCCCGTCCCGCAACCCCGCGTAGAGCGAGATTCGAACAAGCCCGAGCCGGCAAAGTTTGCCATTTCGATCACCCTCCTTACTCCTAATCTCGCCATTCCGTACTCGACTCCGAAGCCGTCTGCCGCGAACCCCCGGCCCAAAGCCCAACTTGTCGGAGCCATGCCGAATCTCACCAGCGGTCGCGCCAAGGTTACTCCCGGAGTAGTCAACCCCTATGTCCCCATGACGAATTCGCCGAACGAAACCATTGCCGCATACATATACTTTGATGGCCGCGTGAAAGAGGAAGTTGCCACGTTGCTTCGTCCGGGTGAGGAAACGTGGGTTAACAGCCGCTGGGTCCAAGTTCCGGTCACCGAAGGAGGCGGTCTCGCTGAGCGTGAATTCCTTTTCCGTGAGGTGGGTCTGGAGCGCTGGCTGAACGGGCTCGACCTCAAGGGACACGATGCTGCCGAGAAGCTGCAGCGCCGCCGCCAAAAGTTTGAGTCTCGCCGTCGCCGACAGGCCGCTCGGCTGGCCTCTGATATGGGGGTCGACGGCCCTTTGGCCACGACCGCCAAAGGCTCACGGGACACGCTCCGGTACGGGGAGGATGGAAATGCGCCGCTAGAGGCGGTTTTCGACGACGATTCGGATTCTCTATCCGACGATGACGATGAGCCCCCCGAGGCCACGGGCCAGATCAAGGTTGCCATGTTCCGGGTTCTCGCATCGGGCGAGATCAAGAAGGGCGAATACTCGCCTCAGTTCGATGCCCACGACGACGACGATGAGGAAGGCCAGTCCGGAAAAACCGAGTCTGGCGTCGACGCCGACGTCGAGCACACCACCAGCTTCGCTAAGCCCAAGACTTTGGATCCGAGCACTATCAGCACTCAGACCGTCACCGGCATAGACGGACCCGAGACCCCCTACGCTACCTTTACTTTTTTCTACCGCGGAGAGCGTGAGTCATGATTTCCCTTTGTGCCTCTTCTGTGGCGTTTCTATTCTATACTCTTCTGTTCTAACATTGTCCCTTCCCCCCTCTTCCCTGTTCAGGCCAACTACAAAAGATTGGCGTTATGTCATCGTCCAAGTCGGCCGCCACTCCTGCGAGCGCGTCGAAACGCCGGTCAGGCCAGCTCGACTTTTCGAACCTCGGACCTCTGCGAACCACCGGCACGGTGGGCTTCTCGACTTTCCGCGATACTGAGGGCGATGCCACACGTCGACGCAAGGCGCGCAAGAAGAGCAACGCCGGTGAAATGCCGGGCATGATGCAAGACGACAGCGATGATGACGATGATGACGACGACGCGCCTGTCGATCGGATGAATAATGTCGAAGACGACAAGGACATCGATCCGCATCTTACTCCTGACGATGCTAACAACCACGGAGAACTTGCGGATGGAGTTGGTCGCATTCGGGTATGTACTTTCTGTCTCTCCTCTCTTCTGCTATCTGTTTCAGCTGTTTCGCGGCTCAACTAACCTCACTATTCCACGACCTTTCTAGCTGAAACGAGCACACTCTGTGGAGCCCAGCGGCACACCTGGTAGCAACGGATCGAGTACACCTGCAGCCGAGTCGGGAACTGACCTGCGCCGGTCAACCCCCCCGACCGACATCTCACCTACGAACCTGGGTATGACGCCTTCGGCTGCGGTGGCCGGCACGAGCGCGGCCGCGTCCGCGACGGACCCGACTGCGGTCGGAAGTCCCCTGAAGAAGCACCGGCCTAGTGTCACGCTCTCTTCATCAGGTCTCGCAGCTACAACTTCACCCCTCCCGTCGATCAAGGGACTGGACGAGATTCTGGCGGGCGGTAGCAACGGCTCGACTCGGGCGGCCGTTCCCCCTGTTCCCACGACCACCGAGCCGCTCCAGCCTCTCTCGAAGCCGGCGGTGGCTATGAACATTGAGGAGGAGCTGTGAATTTCTTTTTCCTTCATTTTCTTTCCTTAGGTCGTTTAACTTTCTTTTTTTTTTTTTTACTGGGACGTTTTCAGGGCGGCGTAGTACATGTTTAAATGTGCATTTTCTCTTTTTTTACTACTTCCTCTTTCCTTGCAATGACCTCTTCATCTCTTTCCTTTTGTATTCCCGGACGTGCGAGTTGCTCTGTGTGTTCGATCTTCGTCTTTGCGTTTCGTCGTTTTGTTACCCATCAGAAAACAAAAAAGCTTGCTTCTTCTCCCTCCCTCCCCCTTCTCGCTCTCTTGTATCGGGCAGCCCTCTTCTTCTTGAGTATTTGATTATGCAGGTTTACATTACACGATTATACAAAAACTACAATAAATTTCATATACAGTAGAGTTGGTGGTCATTTCGTGCTGTGATGCTCGATGTGTGTGTGTGTGTGTGTGGTGTTCACGTCCTTCTGTCTTGTGTTCCCTGGTGGTGGTGAGAGCAAGTGCAGTACTTTGAGACTGTGTGGTCGTCTTCTCTACGGAGGCGGCAGTGGAAGGGCTGGCGTAGCAGTTCGAGGATACGGATTATGCCGAATGATGTTGGAGGTGTTCATTGGGCGTGCTGGGGGTTCACCAGGGCGTGTGTACGTGTATCCAGTCTCTTCATCACCGACAGACCCGACGGGTATACGCCCAGTGTCAATCACCTGCCAGATGCGCACAACACTGCTATATCGGCATACCTTGATTCCCCGGGGAATCGGTGGTCTTTGGGAACCACCTGAGCGTCAGCCGTCCGTCCGGGACACCGTGGGAACCACAGGGAGAGCCGCAAGCCACGAGGGGCCAGATCACAGAACAATGTGAGTCCTAAAAACAAGAGCAGATCCAGAGGGGGGCCTGTGAAGCTGTTAGCGGCGATCACACACGAGATACGGGTGGACGTGTGGACGAGAAGACAGCGAGAAAATCAGATTGGTGTTTTGGTGAAAACAGTATCAACAGCGTCTCGAGAGAGACTTTAGTTGGCCGTTCTTAAAGCAGGGTTATCATCATGGAAAGGGGGGGGGTGCTGTTTGAGGTGTGTCTTGCTCGGGGACCTCTCGCTTCTCTCGCAGGATTTTGAGTTGCGGGAGAGAGGTCACGCACGCGAGGACAGCAGGATGGGGTGGCGGTTGTGTTCTTACCGAGGTATCTTCAATGAACGTATACACCGGGATCTGATTGCCGAGTGACAATCGGTGGTTCACGGTTCGTGCGTTTGTCTGTCTGTGAAGACACTTCGCAGGTTAGAAGCGTTTGAAGAGGTTGGAAAACAGGAGAGAAAAAAAAAAAAAGAAGTGAAGGAACAGAATGCGGTCTGAGAAATATTCCACGCCCACAAAATTTCAAGACCCCAGTTTCCGGCCAGAAGTCTGCATACACAGACAGCCAGTAGGGTCTAGACCCTGGTGTATAGCCTTAGGGTTGAGGGTTGTGTGTCTTGTCTGTGCAAATCAACCCCGCGATTGGGTGCAGCGCCAATTTCACATTTCACACTGTGTCCCCCTGCAAGGATTTGGCAGTTGTGTACAGTGTGCTCCGGACTGTGCCCCCGCAGCCAAAACCAACTGCTTCAGATTTTTTTCTCGACCATCCTGTTGACGTTTATTTTGTATGAGTGGTGCCTTGATAATGTTGACTCCTTTATTTCCCCTATCTGCCTAGTCCAACCTTCGTCTTCTTTTCTAACTTGAGCTTTGTGATTTTTTATTTCCTCCTTCATCCTCGTTCTCCAGCTTCTTCTTTCACGCTTTCTTTCACCCCCCCAAAGTATTTGCCCATCATGGCTGGTATGCTGTCCTCCTGCCCCTCGTTGGTGATGATACCTTGCGCCACAAGATAGGGTGTGGTGTCTAAGTTCATATCTGGCTTAATCAGTGCTAACTCATGTCCTCTGCTACGAATAGACTTCGAGAGCGTCGCGCGTATGTAACACCTCTTTCCGCCCCGCGAGCCGGACCTAGGGCTGCCGCGGTCCCGGTCGTCCACAATGCTGCTCCTCCATGCGCTCCGGTGCATTCCGGCCGCCTTCCCCTGCTCCGGGCGCATCTTCCAGACCGCACTCGTCCCCTCGATGCGGCCGACGCTTCGTGTATATCCCTGCTAACCTCGACCTCCTTCCCATCAACAGAGACTTTCGTCGAACTCTACTACAGCACCTTTGACACCAACCGGGCGCATCTTGCGAGCCTTTATGTATGCGTCCTCTCTCTCCCGCCGTGTGTCTCTGGACTGTTGCGGCGGTTTTCTTCCTGGCTTGCGCACCGCGCGGGACTCCACCCCAACGTTTCTGGACCGTGGTGCAATAATCGAACGCAGAACCCGAACTCAGCTAACCCGGATTGTCTGCCCTGTAGCGCGAGAACTCCATGCTGACCTTCGAGTCGACCTCGACCCTCGGCGCCGCTAGCATCAGCGAGAAGCTGCAAGTACGTTCCGCCGGATTCCCCCCCTCTCGTCCTTCATCTACCTATATATGTATCCATCCATAGCCACTGTGCTATGCGTCGAACTAACCGTAAGCTCACTTCCTACCACCCAGGGCCTCCCGTTCTCCGCCGTCAGGCATGTTGTGACGACGCTGGACGCACAGCCCACCGTCGAGGGCGGCGTCATCGTGCTGGTGACCGGCAGCCTACTGGTCGACGAGGAGCAGCGCCCGATGAACTACTCGCAGGTGTTCCAGCTGATGAAGGACGCCAACGGCCAGTACTTCGTGTTCAACGACATCTTCAAGCTGATTTTCGGCTAGAGCGGCCGGTGTGTGGTCATGCTGTGTGCACAGCAAACATATCAAAAAGAAATACCTTCGTTTTCTGTCTCCTCTTTTTTCTCTCTCTCTCGCGTCGAATTCCCACCTTTGTGACGCGCTCGATCGATCATTCGCGTTCAGAATACCTTCTCTGTCTATCTGTTTCCTGTTTTTGTCTTGTCCCTTTCCTCGTTGGTGGTGTTAACCCGTATCTCATTTCAGTGTCTGCCTGTTCTCTCTGTCTCTGGTTGCTGGGTTTCCTCTCGTCAATCTATTCTTCTCGCTAGTCTGGACTCTTTCCTTCCTTTGCTTTTATACGCGTCAAGTGAGGTACAAGGGGAGAGTTAGAAAAAATACACTTTACTCTATCGTCCTGTGCTGTTGAATTTTCTGTTGAATTCAAGCAACCGCCCAGGTGTACAGTGATGGCTTTACCAACCCTAACCCTAACACCCCCCGTACGTTCCCATTCATCACCAAGTATCCACAACCGCAACTTCCAGCAACATTCCACAGCGATTTACTATACCACCCACGCAAATCTTCCATGAATCGAAGGAAAAAAAAAGAGCAAAATGGTCCAAAAGGCCACCCGGAACCACATTCCCCCGTCGGAAACCCGCATGTGTCACTTCACGGCGTTTGGTGAGACACGAGAGCAAAAGGTCGTACCTGCGGACACCCGAAGGACACGCCCCCTCAACAGATTAAGGCGAAATGAGCAAAAAAAAAGAGGAAAAAAAAGGGCAAGTTAAAAGAAACGAAGGTGTCCAGTCCTGTCGAGACGGGCGACAAAAAACGGAAACGTACCAAGACCACGTCAAAAAAAAACAACCGGACACAAGAAAAAACCCCCCAAAAACGAGAAGAATGGACACAATCGTCGACGGGCCCAAGACTGCATGCACGCTGCGTTCGATTCACTTCTGACGGAAGCCGCCAAGCCGGCCAATCGACGAAGTACTTGCTTGGCGACAGTCTAAAGAAAAGCCACAAAACCCACACACACACGGGACTTCGACCAGGCTGGACTCCAGTAGAACACTCAGAGAACGTACAAAGTGTGCAGAGGAGGGAGCTTTTGTCTTCTTTCATTGCATTGGAGAAAATAAAAGGACGAACCGTACAGTTACAAAAACGGGAAAAGACGGGGAAGACATCATGAAAACACCAGGGCCTAAGAGGAAAAATCAATAGAAAAACCCCCGATCCAGTAGAAAAAAAAAACAACCCAACGCACTCATAACAATGATAGAAGAAAAGAAGACATGTGTGCACATGAAAGGTATCGTAGGCGGACAGCAACAGAAAAAAGGGCGAGGGAAACGCAAAGCGGCCGATTGGCGGGCTAAAAACGGCGCATAGAAAAAAAGAAGCATTTATAGCGGCGTCATGGCGGCTCCGCCGTCCCGGAACACCAGCATGGCGTGCTTGCCACGAACAACCTCCTCGCCGCCGCCAAGACCGTTGATGCGGCTCAGGCCGTCGGTGCCGAAGCCCAGATCGCGGATGCGGCCGGTGGCGATGTCGAAGAAGCAGCCGTGCACCTGCAGGCCGCGGTCGCGGATGGCGTCCTTGACGGTCCAGTTGCCCATGACGACGCCGACGCCCTGCTCGATGTTGATTTCGGCAATGCGGGCCATGCGCGACGTGTCGTCTCGGATGGCCTCCAGCTCCTCGCGGTAGCGGTTGCGGATGTCGCGCAGCGGGGTCAGCCACAGGTCCAGCACGCCGCCGACCTTGGAGTCGCCGAGAGCGGCAACGCAGCCTCCGCACGACGAGTGACCGCACACGACGATGTGCTTGACCTTAAGATGGGCAACGGCGTATTCGATCACGGCCGACGTGTTGATGTCGGTGGGCGAGATGATGTTGGCGATGTTGCGGTGCACGAACACATCGCCGGGCTGGAGACCAAGAATGGTGGTCTCGGGGCAGCGAGAGTCAGCGCAGCCGAGCCAGACTGAGGGAGAGAGAAGCCGCCGGGTTAGTGGTTGGTGAATTGGCCACAACTAAACCAGACCGAGAACTCTTAACGGCAGTAGACTTACGAATGCCGGGGCTCTGGCCAGAGGCGAGGCTCTTGAAGAAGGAAGGGTTCTGGTGTGCCTTATAACCAGCCCAAGCCTGGTTCGAGCTCAGAGCGTAGTGGAACTTATCCTCTGTCGAGAAGGGGAAGATACGGTGTTAATCAAAGATGCATTGGGGGATAGTATTCAGGAATGGACTGGGGAAAAGCCCAGAGGAACGACTTCTCTTACCTCCGTCGTAAGACATTTTGTGCTGGGGTTGGAAGGGAGTTTCTAGGGAAAGAAAAGAAGGAATAAGGATGCGAGAAGGGGGAAGAAGAAGCACTGAAATACTTCAAGAAGTGAGAATCCCCGCTTTTTCGTGAGAAGAAAATCGGTGGTGTGGGCGGCACGAAAGAGGAGCCGGGCGAAGGAGTTAAGGGCCGTAGACGAAGTGGATGCAGGACGAAGTTCGGCGGAGTTCAGGGTAGACCGAGATGGAAGATGTGGCCACAGCGGATGAACCAGATGGTGATTAGGTTGACACAGGGTGGGCTGGCCTGGGATTTCAGCGAGTCGTCGCGATCAGCCACCTAAAGCCAGAGCAAGGAGAGAGAAAAAAACCCCCCGAGGAGTCGAATTGTGCGCAGTGGAGGCGTCAATGTACTGTAGGTTGATGTGGAATGGCGTTGGGTCGGTGGTGATTAGGAGACAGTGCTGGCCGGCAGCTGAAGAGGACAAAAAGAGGAGAAAATCTTCAACTGGGCGGGGGGGGGGGGGGGGAGAACTTTTGTCGATTCGGAGCCGAATGAGCTGATGTGGTCGAAGGAACGCTGCTGGGGTGATTGTGTGTCTTAGTATTATATATTCCGCAGGTTTTTTATTTTATTCTATTTTATTTTATTTACAGCGCGTGTGTGGGGGAAGAGGAGATAGGTGGGAACGTGGGTGATAAGGGAGACTCTGTGCTGCAAACACCACTAGACTCAAACGGAAGAATGTTGAGGAGTGGAGATGACTGGCGGCGGCTTCCACTCACAGACGACTCAACAGTGAGCGAGTGTGTGTGGTTGGTGAGAAGGGAGTAGGATCAGGGTTGGTTAGGGTTCAAGGCCTGGGGATGGGAAGGAAGGAAACAAGATAAACACATACCTTAAGCCATAGGAATGTGTAGAGAGATAAAGAAGAGACACTTACTGAAGGTAAGGCTTGGTGATAGGTGAAGAGGAGACGAGAGAGAGGAAGAAAATAAAGAAGGGAGGGAAAAGGGAAGAAGAGGGAAGACGAGGAGAATATAACAGCTGGAGGGAATAAGAAGCTTTTGTATTGGGAAGGCAAACAAAGATTACACAAAGGATACTTACTGGATACAAGAATAATAGGCAATTGCATGGGAGTTATGTAAGTAACCACTATGTGTTTAGGAGGGAAAGACCGACCTGGGGGTGAAGCAAAGGGAAGGAAGGAGCAACAGCCTTGTTTGCAGAGAGTGTGGGAAGGAGCAACCCCAGTTTGGGTGGGAGAGAATCCACACACACCACATGAACCACCACTACACTCCAGGAGAGGGAAGGTACGACAGCAACTTGGGGGAAGGAGACGCCGACAGAACCAGCTCGTGCGTTTCGCTCCTTCTGCATCTTTTCTTCCTTCGCTCTCGCGCGCACTTTCTCCGTTCTGTCCTGCTTTGGCCTCTTCACGCAAAAGTGGAGGGAGGGTGGGTGCGTTTTGAGAAGGGGCCATGGGGAANGGGGGGGGGGGGGGGGGGGGGGGGGTGTTGTTGCCTCTTTTGCGCGTGGGTTGCACCTGCTTCTCTCCCACCCACGCATATCCCGGGCGATGGTGACGACGTTTTGTTATCTTTGGACGACTTCTGATATCTCGCGATCGCGCCGGCTTTCTGGCATAGCTGGCTTCTTCGTCCCTTTTCAAACTTGCTGGCCAGGAGGCTACTGTTGTGCTAGTCCCTGGCGGTGAAGTTGCTGGTGGTACTGTAGATCTGTACGAAAGCATTTACCTACAAGATTCGAGTGCTGTATGTATTGAGAGCAGAGCTTGGCTCCTAGCGGTTCTCCGGCGCATTACTCTCATCTGAGGCACTCCCCCATCTTCTTCACACATGCACGGCGCATCACTCCTGTTTGGCGATCTTGGATTGACAAAAGAGCAATCTTTGCTTCCTTCGGGGAAAGGAACCAGGGCCCCACAGAGCCAGTGCTTGAGCTGCGCTACTATGTACTGCACAGTACAGTACTGCCCGTATACGGACAATGGTCCAGTGTTGGCAACTGCAACAAGGGATCCGGCAATTTTGAGGACCGACATTGAGCCGGGGGACTGAGCGAGGGAGCGATACACCGGGGCCAAGGCCAGGAAGACGAAGCCCTGTGAATTGATGTGAGATGGCAGCGGGGAGGGAGGGAAGAGGAGCAGTTGAACAGCCTGCCGATTCAGCCAGTCACAGACGGCGTATCAACCATCAAGTGTTCGTGTGAGTGCCAGTGTCGCAACGGTAAGGGGGAGGGGGAGAAAATACCAGGGGGGGGACCTATAATGCTGCCAGCATGCACTTAACAGTCTTCCGAAATGCGGGACGGGTATGGAACAGTTTCCTTGGAATATCGGCCTGTGCATGCAGACGGGCCGCCGAAAAACACCAAGACTGTTTTGCCACTGCAGTTGTTAAACGGGCATCGCATACACTCGCCGTTCAGTGTCCTGCCTCCTCCATGCGGCGCCAATGGGTTCCTGCGACCTCTATTTGTCTTTCCCTCTGGTGCATTTCTCGGCGAGTCTGAGGAAATGTCGGGGTTCCGTGCTGGTGCCAAGATGCAGGCGTTCTCGAATGACAAGAGTCAAGCAAAGAGATACAGGGCTAGAAACATTGATATTACTGCGTGTCCCCACTGTCCATCGGTTGGCGCCGCAAGAAGTGCAGTTGAGTCTGATATCTGATATGCGCTGGGTGACGCGGGTCAAGGTCAGCGACAGGGAGTGTGGCTGCGAGTTCGCGACCCAGGAGGAGGAAGAGACGTGCCCAGTGGCATCAGGCGGCTTGGAAGACAGGCGGGAGAATGGCCAGAATCAGTGGCCAGAGGCACCAGTGTGAAGGTCGAACCGGACCGTATTACCGACTGTGCCTTTAATACGTTCTGCCTCTGACGAGACTGGCGGGCTATATATGAACTAATTATAGAGAATACACAAAACAGAAGGATCTGGAAAGCAAGGAAACATGGGAAGTTCTGCAATGTCCTTGCGCCCGAATTTGTTCAATTTCAAAAGGCGCTGGTAGCTCCGTGGATTCTGTGTGTTTGTATAACCTTCACCCAAACCGTGTGACTCCCCTATATCGTTCATGTAAATGCATATTTCATCCACCCACCCCAATTAGCACATAGCACGGCCTTATATAAACGCCTTGTTAGGGACTCATCTCTCTTTCGTGATCTCATGATATACCTATATTTGGCGACTGAATAAAAAACCCCCCCCAGGAGGCCGGGAAGTGCGAACCTAATGTGAGCCAGGGACTGTCGATCCCAGAGTTCCATGTCACAGGTGTTTGTTTGTTACACGTTTGTGCCTCTCTCCAAAGAGGGCCCGTGCTTTTTTTTTTTTTCCTTTTTTTTCTTCTCTTTTTTTTCCCTTTTTTTCTTGTATGCCTTTTGCCCTTTTTTGTGTGTGGAATGTGACACTGTGACACTTCAGATGGACTCTCTAGGCCAACTGCTTCCTGTACGGTACATACTGTACCTAGGTGACCGTCCTTTTGAACCGTGAATGGCAACACTGTACAGTACAGGTCCAGTACCGAGATTTCCCGCCGCTGGCTGGCCGTCGGGCTTGAGATGCGGGCTTTTTCGTGCTCTTCCTTCTGACTTCCAAAGTGTCTGGACTACAAAACCTCCTCCCCTCCAGCTCTAATATTCTTGGGAAGGCCGACTCTTTGGTGTGGCACACCAACTCGCGAAGATGCGCGCGCCATGGCCGAACTGAACTCTCAGGGAAACGGTATAAAAAACGGGGCGACTGTCTATCTGGGTTTGG
>LNGL01000026.1:352756-373564 GCA_001510565.1 Knoxdaviesia proteae
TGGGGGGGGGGGGGGTGGACGCCGGACGAAGGAGGACAAATTTGGACAGAAAGAAAAAAAAGCAAAGGAAGAGTGTGGGTTGCTCGCTCGCTTGCATGCGCGGAACGACGTCGGCTTCTTCCTAGACGTGCTGGCCTTCGCCGAGGGACGTACGTCGAGGGACATCCCTTTCTCGCGGGCTGAACAGAGCTGTTGGACCTAGATCCCACGAGTGCATGTTGTGGCACTGCGAGTATTAACGCTTCACAGTGAGTGGGATTTCAGAAAGCACAGCGACCACAGACAGAAGCGACGGCATTCGATCCACAGAAACGGCTAAGACCCTTTGTCAAGACCAGTCTTCGCAGGCGAGGGGAGTCCGGCCGGCGGTTGTGAATACGCTCGCTGTCGGACTAACGCCGTGTGGCGAGCGGGCGACATACTGACATAGAGACCGAAGATAGGTAAACGACGACCACCAAGCCCGAAGTGGTCCAAGTGCGTCGTGACGAGGTGTGTGAGGGAGCTGAGGACAAAACAGAAACCGTGATAACAACCTGCGCGTGCGCGAGTCACCGCAACTCTCCAGGCTTTGATAGATGGGGAAACCGCATTCTCATACACCCCCCTTTCCCCCGTTTTGTTTGGGGACCTTCATCCCCCCTTCCCCTTCCCCTGGCTTAGGCTGGTGGACAAAAAACAAGGTTCACGGAGTCACTTGTGTGATCTACATACAACGTTGGGGCTTGCTCAAATTCTGGCTGGAAGGGAGGGAACAGACCTCCGTGACCTATAGGTGCGCGAGGAATAAGACGTGCTTTGGAGGGGATAGCACCCAACTCTTGGGCCCAAGAATGGACGAAAGAAGAAATGAAAAAAGAGGAGAGAAGATAGACGGTGGGTGGGTTGTAAGTTGTTTCGTAGGTTCCCAGCTCAAGGGGGTCGTCTAAGGTGGAGGGTCAAACTGGGTGGATGAAGTTGAGGCTTGTGAATGAGACTGTGCGGTCGGTCGGGGGTGGGTGGTGTTGCCTTGATTGGATTGTACTGTAGATACCACATACCACAAAGTGACATTGCCAGGAGGCAGGTTATGTGTATGAGTGCAGTAACAGCCACCGGTGTGATGGAGTGAAGAGACAGTCTCAAGGCCACCAGAATCACAGCAGAGAGCCGCACACATTACCCATCACATCACATCACACATCACATCACACTTCATCTCTAAGAAGGAAGAGCACCTGTTGAGTCGACAGCGCTCTTCGGAAGAGAAGAGAGAGATGAGGGGATCGATAGTCACGTCAACCACCCTGGCTGGTCCGTGATAGGAGGCTTGAAGAATGACCACAGTTTTTCTTCTTGATTTTGGTAATAATCAGATCCTGACTCTGAAATGCTCGGACGGTGACAACAGGCATGTGCCCTGCAAGAATCCAAAACCTGTTAAAGACAGCAAAAGGAAACCAACGGGGATCAAGCACGGAACTAACCAAGAAAGCTTTCCCCTGCGGGCCCCCCTGAAGCTTGATTGAAGCTTGCTGGAGCTTTGCACTTACAGTACAGTACAGGGCAACAAAGGATAGGTACAGTAGGAGAGATGGAAAGCGAACATCACAGCGCGGTGGTCCGCTGGGAAACCCAGCCACTGAAAATGTCGAAATGCCTTGTTCCGTGCGTCTTGTAAACACGCTCGGACATTCGCAGGTTTCTTGATGTCTGTATGCGTGTATTGAATGCTGTTCGCGATACATCTCCGGCGTGGGGGCAGACCAGGAAAGAACGGGGGCCGACGTCCTCCTACGCACCTTCTGAATCTTGAAACTTCCCCGTCGACCGCGCGAACTGTTCTAGAAGAAGCACATGCCTTTTTTTTTCTTCTCTCTTTTTTTTTTTTTTTTTTGTTTTCTTCTTCTTTCAAGATTGGGATAGCGGGATGGCCACCAGCCACTTTCTCCTGATTATGTTTTTGAACTGTCACGGAGAGGCTTCAAACCAGACCATTTGCAGCACACTCCCCCTCGGTCGAGACCGACGGATGTAGAATGCGTATAACTGGAGCCCTAGCTATTCTCCGAGCTGTGTGGCGATGGTGTCTCTTCAGAAGCAGTCTCTATTGCGAGCTACCGCCGCCAATTTTGGACCTCCCGAGTATCGCCAGCTTGCTGTTTGGGCAGGTCCATTTGCTTTAATCTCCGGGATGCACTGGTGAACAGACGACTTCTCTCTCTCTCTCTCGCGGGATGTGGCGAGATGTGCTGGCATCGCAGGTCCCACCGCCACCACGGGGGTTGACGTCTCCAACCCAGGACAGCTTTCTCTGCATTTTTCCGAGCTGCCGAGATGAAATTGCCCCGAGCCTCTGGGATATACATTCGAAAGGCCCTTTTAAATATATATATATATATATGTATATATATTCGAGAGCTGATTCCCGGGGCAATCCGGGCCGATGCAGAACTGAGGAAACGAACGGTAACGTCTCTCTCACGATGCGGCACAAACACGACTTCCAGTCCGGAGAAGGAAACTCCCGGAACGAAAAGAAAAAGGAAAGAAATGCGCCGAGTTCTCCAAAATTGCGCAAGATATCAGACAAATCTGAAGAGACGGTGCTCCACTGCTCGGCTGTTCCGCAATCTTCCTTTCTCTGTTGGGATACTTACAGATATCTTTCTTTTTTCTCTCATACCCCCCAATGACGGGTCCCCCCATCTTCGGGAGTGTGAACGAGGGGAAAAAAGAAGAAAAGTCGAGCAGTATCACGCGACTTGACATTCGAGAAGAACCCACCGAAGCGGAGGTTCACAAGTACTCGGTAACCCAGGGGAGAAAGATGAAAAGCAGAACCAAAAAGGCTGTCGCAACTTGACCAAGATCTGATAAACAATATCACGTCGCACAAACCCTCAACCCTAACCCCACCCTTTGTTTCCTCAGCATCCTATATCTGAACCATTCTCTGAATCATTTTCTAAATCCTTCTCCTTCAAAACTTAGCCTTTTATAGCTTATATCCCCTGCTTCCCATTTTCTGAGTCCTTTTTCGAACATCCTCGGTTTACAGGTTGAATTCACACAAGGCCCTCAACGCCATGGCCGAGAAGAGTTCTCCCGTTGGCCGGCCGGCCCGCCGGTAACGCCCGACAAGTCCATTATTGGCGGTGATGTGAACACGGAGCTCAAAAGCGCCATGACGCCGCAAGACTTCTGTAGCGGAGATCCCAGCCGACCTTCGCTTCCGCACCGATCTTTAGACGCCAAGAGCAACTGGTCAAGACACAGGCTGAGCAGCTCCTCCTGATTAGCAGCACAGACAAGCTCGAGCAAAAGCTAGAGGAGTACGTTGCTGGCATTTCCCTTCTAGATAGGAACTGGGAGGAGGGAAGGATTGGTCTGGGGCGCGGCGCATATACCCAAGAACGTAAGACGTTGCTGAAGCACGAGCTACAGCTTATGACGAGCGTCTCTGTCTCACGGACAACTGGCTCGCAGCTTGCGGGCCGCCGGATGGACCATGCCGACTTTTCCCGGGCTCAGAAAAGTGTCAAGTCAAAGAGACTGCCGGAGAAGCAGAAGGCGTTCCGCAAAGCACTTGTCAATACACACGGTGCCGAGCATGATACGTTTCGCCGGATCTGGTGCCCCATCGTACATGAGTGCCGAGACCATCCAGCCGCGGCCCATATAGTCAATGCCAATATCGGCCTGGCGACGGCGCGGGCTGTATTCGGAGATGATAAAGGAGCATATCTGGAGTCCCGAGAACGGCATCGTTCCAGCCGCCGCCCATAATGTTAATGTCAATATCGGCGAGGTAACGGCGCGGGCTCTATCCGGAGACGATACGGAGCATATCGAGAGTCGCGAGAACGGTATCCTGATGCATAGAAACTTAAAGCGGCTTATTGATACCGGGAAAGCCGTGATCTTCCCCCTAACCAACGGCTAGACTTCTTCTGACTTAACATGGATAATGGCCGACTGAGAGCACCGTTCACGGCGCACGACCTACATAAGCGAGAACTTGAGTTTAAGACGGGGTTTTGCCCGGCTACGAAGTACCTATTTCAAATTTACGATAACGCTATTCTTGCGTAGACGTCGCGGCGAAGTACTCGGGCGGCACCTTGTAGACATGCACCGGCTCGCGTCTCCCGCGCGGACTCTTCAGGCCTTGCTAGGTCCAGACGATAGGAAACTCCATACTCTACAAGTTGTCTCGCTAGCTTGTAGCTTGACTGTTTTGCCCGCCGAAGAGGAATGTCGGTTCTGGGATGTTGATTCTTCTCCCCCGCTGGATCTGCGGGACGATGATGGTGAGGATCTTGCAGCGACGCTGTCCGCGCAGGCTTCGCTCGCCAGCATTCACCGTCCCAAGACACGCAAGGGCGAGGATAGCGGCGAGAATCGCGACGAGGACGAGGGCGAGGAGGACGGGAACGAATTGCAGGGCGCATTTTCTGGGAGCAAGTAGCTTGAGCGGCGGTGATCGACAGGTGTCTCGTACGATACACATGTCCGAGAGTGCCAGATTCCACGCCGCCCTGCCTGTTCCAAGACGAGAATACAACACGAGAGATCGGCTCGCGGCCCTGCAAGACAGACAGTGTCCTGCCCGGGATTTTAGGGGCACGGCCCGAGACACATACACCCCCCCCCACCTTGTCTTTCCCCGGAGGCAACTCCGGACCGGCGCCGAGATATCTCCACGGCCACCACCACGCACGGGGGAAGGCGCTCTGGACTCTCTGTGTGTCCCGGGGGTTGGCCTGGCCGCCTGAGAATGACGATACCGTGCATGTGAGCGTGCAAATCGCCCGCGCTCCAGGCCATGTGCGCGGGCGTTCGAAATTGCTGATGATGGCTGTAGTCTAATGGCTTGGTGCTGGAGCACGGCGGGTTTTAGCCCCTCTGTTTGGATTTGATGTATGGGTGGTACCCATACCGAGGCTTCCACGGCCAGCACCGAACTGGCGGTCAAGAGGGGGAAACGGGGCCTGCAAGAGATTTAAAAGGTCTGGACTGGACGTCGGAACTGTACCGGAGCTTTACGGAGAGAGGAGAGGAATCAGTGACACTAGTTACGGAGGGGAAGACACATTGCCCCTCCCACATGAGAACTGCAAATAATAGACATAGAAAGAGAGTGTTGCTTGGTTATTGTCGCGGAAACGTAAACGTCGAAATGTATTTCCGTGGTTCAGAATTCAAATCAAACCCCCCCAACTTTGCCATTATACGCCGTTTGCCTAAACCATGTGTGTGTATCATGGTTTGGTATGCCCAGAGAAAACAAGAATGAAAAGAGAAACATGAAAAAAAAATGAACACCCAAGCAACAAGCTGAGAGAAAAATTACTCTCTCTCCGCCTCCTCATCTCGCCGAAAAAGAAAAAGAAAAAGTACCGCCTCCGTCATACCATATATCCCGCATGGAAATATGAAGGTCCGTGTCGGAGGTTGCTCAAAGCGATGTAATGAAAACTTTTGGTGTACCCTGTTTATTTCCGTATCATCCTCAACCCATACTTTCTTTTGATTTATTCCGGTCTGCGCTTAGACCTTGAGGGCAGCCTCAAGAGCCTTCTTCTTCTTCTCGATGCGCTTGACGGCCTTGGCACCCATGATACCACCTCCCCAGGCCTTGCGAGCAGCTTCGGTCTTCTCGAGGTAGCCGTCCTTAACGGCAGACACAAGCTTGGACAGCTCGGTCTTGTCCTCAGAGCGGACCTCAGTGATGGCGAGGACAGCAGCGGTCTGAAAGAGAGAGCCATGCATGTTAGAAAACAAGTTCGTTGAGCGAGTGCTAAGTGATAGAACTGAAAACTAACCTTCTTGTGCACGACAGTGCCAAGACGGGCCTTGCCCTTGATGATGGCGTAGGGAATGCCCATCTTGCGGCAGAGAGCGGGGAGGAAGACAACGAGCTCGATAGGATCGACATCGTTGGGGATCAGGACGAGCGAGGCCTTCTTGTTCTCAATCAGGCCAACAACGTGGTTGAGACCGTACTTGACGACGTAGGGCTTCTTGCTGACATCCTCCTTCTTCTTGCCCTCCTTGATGGCGGTGGCCTCCTTCAGGAGACGCTCCTTCTTCTCGGCGCTCGACTCGGGGCGGTACTTGTTGAGGAGCTTGAAGGCCTGGGCGGCCGTGTTGCGGTCCAGAACGTGCTGGAACTGGGCGAGCGCCGGGGGAACCTTCAGGCGCATCTGCAGCACCTTCTTCTGGCGCTGGAGGCGCACATACTCGGGCCACTTCACCATACGCGAGACATTGCGGCGGGGCTGGATGTCCTGGCCAATGGCGAAGCTGCGGGGGCGCTTCTCAAGGAGAGGGTTCTGCATACAAGCAATGAGAGACATTCAGTTAGTATGAGTGTACTAAACGGCTGAGAGGAAATATTAGGGAGTATGTCACGTACCTTGGCGGCCTTTTTGACTCCCGACGACTTGGCGCCGAAAGGCGCGGGCGCGACCTTCTTTCCGGTGTTCTTGGGGGGCTGTCATTGAGAAAAAGAAGAAATATCAGCGAATATGGCCTTCCAAATTCGGTCTTCTTCTGAACTCTAAACGAGGGCGGGATTGATGATAAGATCCAGGCATACACCATGGACCCTCTCATTCATGCACCGCCCTCCAGCCAGACAGCACCAGCATCTCTTGTCACCTTCCCATATTCCAGAGAAGAAGAGACCGCTGGCGGAGAATCCCCGAGAGACTAGACAGAATGGTTGATGCCAAAAGCAACTACACATGTTCCAGTGATAATGTTGCTAATGGATCTTCATCCAAGCTGCACCCAATCTCTCGCGGATTCTCTCTCTCTAGGTCTACAATCAGACAAAGAGGTGTTTGGGTGAGCCGTCGATTGCATTTCGGCAATGACAGACACATTGAAGCTACAGAATAGCCTGTCGAGTCGAGGAACAATCTCTTCTATGTGGGAATGTCGCTCCTTACCATGATTGCTGATGAGTTGGGCGGATGTTCACGAATTGTGTTGGTGATGGTCGTGCTTGGAGATTTGAAGGGGAGAAAAAAGTTCGTGGAATTTACTTGGGGATCCTTTTAAAAAAGATTTCGTGTGCACAATATCTGGGACCCGCCAAAATTTCGATTAGGGCTTTTGTGCGTGTGGCTACATATGTGGCTGGAGCATCACGTGTATTGTGGCGTCGGCGGAAGTTTATCGGACCCGCTAAAATGTTTATCTGGCCAATCACAACCTCTCAGCTTTCTTGCCTCATGGCATCCGAAGACTCATCTATCCAACTTCGAGATGTGATACTTTTCAGTGAAAACCACCGAAATTTATTCACAAGATTTTTTCTATCTTCTGCAGAACAATAATCGTGTATCCACGGATATTCATAAAGCAACATTCTCACTGTCATCTCGCAGAGTGGTTCGTCCAACTGTGATTCTACCCCTCCACTCTCCACAAGAATGGCCCCCAGTCTTTGCGTTCGCTGCAAGACGGCGCGGGCCCTGGTCAAACGGCCAAAGAACCACGACAAGCTTTGCAAAGACTGCTTTATCTTTGTGTTTGAGGATGAAGTGCACCATACCATAGTGCAGTCGGGCCTGTTTTACCGGGGCGAGAAAGTCGCCATCGGAGCATCGGGCGGCAAGGATTCCACCGTGCTGGCAGCCGTGCTAAAGACCTTGAACGAGCGACACGACTACGGGCTGAATTTGGAGCTGCTGAGCATCGACGAGGGTATCACGGGGTACCGGGACGATTCTCTAGAAACGGTCAAGCAGAACGCCGTGGACTATGATATGCCGTTGACTATTGTCGGCTACGGCGAGCTGTACGGCTGGACAATGGACCAGGTGGTGGCCACGATCGGCAAGAAGGGCAACTGCACATACTGCGGTGTGTTCCGGAGGCAGGCCCTTGATCGCGGCGCGCGGCGCTTGGGGATCAAGCACGTGGTCACCGGCCACAATGCGGACGACGTCGCGGAGACGGTGATGATGAACCTGTTGCGCGGCGACCTTCCACGCCTATCACGGAGCACCAGCATAGTCACGGGCGACGGCCGGGCTGACGATGTCAAGCGCAGCAAGCCGCTGAAGTACTGCTACGAGAAGGAGATCGTGCTGTATGCGCACCACCGCAAGCTCGTATACTTCAGCACCGAGTGCATCTACAGCCCCGAGGCCTTCCGGGGCACGGCGCGGGCGCTAATCAAGAGCCTAGAGCGGGTGCGGCCCAGTGCGATCCTCGATATCGTGCGCAGCGGCGAGGATATGGCACGCCTGGTCGACGGCATCGGGGATGCGGCATGTGGGTGCGCGGAGCCGGCCGCTTCGGCCCAGGAGAACTTCGAGCCCAGAGGATGTGGAGGATCGGCGGGTGGAGACGTGATTGGTGTCACGCAGCAGCTGAGTGCAGCGACGCTGCAAGAGAAGGAGGCGACAGAGGAGCTGGAGGTTGAGATAACGGTGGATTCAATTCGTGGACCCGCAAGAACGGGCGCCGGCAAGAAGAAAAAGCCCCCGGCATCCGTCACCAGCGAGGTGTCAACACTTACCACTAAACCTGCACTACAAACCCTCCGGCGATGTCAGCGCTGCGGCTACATGTCAAGTCAACTGATCTGCCAAGCTTGCATGCTTCTCGAGGGACTCAACAAGAACCGACCACAGGTTCAAATCTAGAACAAAGCACCAGAAAAAAAAACGCAGAAGATCATGAAATGAAAAAATATCCATTGAAGAACAACACCTCTATGAATATGGCGTACGGGCCTCAGGAGACGAATCTAATATCTCTCAAACAGGCGGTATTCTCCTCTTCCTCCGTCTGATTTGTACATTGTAATATGAACATAGTCCAGCGGGACTGCGTCAACACTGGTCTTCTCGGGTAATTGTGGTTGGGGTGGTGGTGTAAAGTGAATATAAGCAACATGGACAGAAGAACGACGCTCGGGAGTCTGCTCGCTCGTGGTTTCGGGTATTGTTTGAGGTCGCATCGGGTTTATGATATACGCTTCTCGAGCTAGATTCGTGCAACACTCTGGTCAATTGGGTGCCCTGAAGACTGAAGTTCCAATGGGGACGGAGAAGCCTTACCTTCCACACGCTGTTCACCTCGAATCCAGCCGGGGCGAATGGCTGGTCTGTCTGGCCTCGTAGTTTACCGGTCAACCGGCGGTCACGCTCCATCACTGGATCATTGATAGAAAGGTTAGCTCCTCGAACAGCAGATTAGATGTCGGCGAGGGGGGTCAGGTAATCGTACTTTGCTAAGCATCGAGAAAACAAGCATTTGTTAGCATGGGCAAGCTCTTTGAAGCACCGTCCTGTTGATTTCCCTCAAGGAATCACCAACCTTATCCCACTGGTCTAACGAGTAGCGAGTCGGCTTGCCGCCATTGTACAGCGACTTGACGGCAGCGACACCAATGCCAGAGATGCCAAACATCTATAGGAAGCCAATTGTTAGTCTACACAAGTGAACCATCAGCTTCAATCGCGAAGACAAGGCTGGGTGTGCGTACGGCCGTCATGATGGCGTAGGGAATCAAGGTCTCGAAGGGGACAGGCATTTTGGCGGTGGGAGGACAGTCGAAATGCTGCCAATTGGGATACTGAGAAAATGACGATTCAAATGAAGATAGAAACTCGACTCCGGCTTCGGCGACGGAGTATTCGGGGCCGATTGAAAAGGTATCGATCGTCGTTCGTCGTCGTCGTTCGTTGCGTTTGTCGATTTTGATATGCCGAAAAGAAATCGGCGGCTTCTCGTTGGTTGGCTGCATCCGAAGTTCCGCCTGGAAATCCCGGGCCCAAGATGCTGACTTAGCGCAATTAGTCAGCGCGCCCAAAAAGGCAGAACGCGAAATCTTGGCCTGGCATTTTTGACAGATGCGTGAAAGGATTCACAATTCCGCTTCTGTTGATCAACGACACGACTGGCGACGCAAAGTCAACTCGAATTCATTATCTGCCTTTGTTTATACGTGGATAATCACACTACGGTCCATAAAATCATACTATTCGACCCTTTGCCGCAATATACGACGTCTATTCACGCGCGGCGCGTTCAGTCTTCCCCACCGGCCTCCTTCGGATCTGGATCGGCAACATTGCAGAAAAGTCTCTATTGAAGTTGTAACGAAACCTTTTCTATTCTGAAAACACCTATCTCTCACCTTTTGCATATCTTGTGCCGGGTCTCCGGTGCAAGGACTATGTGTTGTCATCGTATCACAGTCCCATCACCGCCTAAACTCAGCCAATCGAAGCCCCACGCTTGCTGCTGAACTTCGACCGATCTCGCTACCGGCGCAGTTCGTCGCGGGAGCGTTGGAACTAGTCCAGCGTTCACACCGCGATAGTCCGCCGGCCAAATGTTTACCGACGAGGAACTGCAGAAGAGCGTTGCGCTCTCCGACGACAATGACGCAAACTACACCACCATGAATGGCGTTTCGGGCGCAAACGCAGATCCTGGCGCACACGATCTAGCGGCCACCACGGCCACCCCCGATGCGGACGGCGAATCGGAGCCCGATGCAGACGGGGATGCAGACATTGATATGGATGATGCCGTGACCGCACCGGAACACCCGGGCGGAGATGCGGACGATGCAGACGCGGACGGCGAGGCCGACAACGACGTTGCCATGGCAGAAGCGCCAGATCCTCATGGTGACGTATTCCACAATGTAGCAGACGATGAAGGGGAAGAAGGCGGGGAGCTGCAGCAGAACGACGACGAGGAAGAGGAAGACGACGACGACGACGGTGAAGGGGAGGACGATGAACCTAGTATATCGGGAGAATCAGAGGACGCAGAAGGCGAGTACGACGATGCCGGACCGTTTGACCACGACAACACCGAAGCGGTTGGTGCGGTACGGATTCGGCCGTCAGAGCTACGCGAACCTGATAGTGACGATGGGTCAGAAGACGACGAAGACGATGACGACGACGAAGCAGACTCTCCAAGCTCAGTTGGAGACGAGGATAATGAATCGGCCGACGACGGAGAGTGGGAAGAGGAAGACGAAGTCCAGAATAATGGAGATGAAGATGAGGAGGATTCGAGCGAGGAGATTTCGAACTTGTGTGTGTTCTGCAAGAAAGAGAAAGAGAAAGATGTGGGTGAGGAACTCCAAACATACTTGACATGTCGAGTTTGTGGCGCGACCTGTAAGTTGATACTCTCATGATTCTGCCGATATTTTCGGTTGATGTCGTTGATCGCTCGGTATGGCTCAGGACTAACTGGTTTGCAGCCCATCAACAATGTGCACAGGAAGCGGGAGCGTTAAGTCATAATGAAGGTGAGCTATATAAATCTGCATTTAGGGCATTGTGTGGACTTGGAGATGTTGGAAAACAAACAAACACAGATGTTATGCCTACAAGACAGACACAATTAAAAAATATTCTCCAAACGGCACAATCAGTGATTGTTATTTTTGCCCTAAACAACTCCTTTTCTCCTCTCCTATTCCATTCCCCTTTATCTTCTCACCAACAACTAACAACCTTTATCCTATTTAGACCCATTGTCGTGGAAGTGCACTGATTGTGACGAAGACAGCGACATTGACGGACAACGAGATAGAGACCAACAAGACACCGAGTTCCTTGACCGATCCTCACACACTGGGACCGGGTCACAACTTTCTGAACGAGGCCTCAGGCTGAATGACGGAACGCCATCGGTTTCCAACACCCACGACGAGGACGGCATGACTTCTCTCACTCGACCGAGGCGCCGCCGCACCGCCACGACCATGGATACCGATGGTACGTCGCGGGGCGGAACGCCTATGAACCTGCGGAAACGACAGAAACGGACTGTTGACGGCTCCCAAGATGACGATACTGCGCCCACGAGCTCTTCTGGCCGGAAGCTTCGGCTGAAGGTCACGCGTAACAAAATGGTGTCGGTGGCGCATAGTGATGAGAACTCTCTGATTGTTACAATGCGGATCCCGAGCAAGCTTCTGCGTGATGTTATTTCCAGACCCCCGCAGCCCCAGGCGACCACCCAGGGGCTCTCGCGGCCTAAGCGTGGAACGGGTGGTCGCGTCGGACGGCCCCCGGGACGGCGGACGGGTGTTCCAGGATCCGGAATTGGGTCGGGAGCGATTGTCCCGTCGGCCGTGGAGTCGCTTCCTACGCCTTTCTCATCCACCGGCTTCTCACAGCCGTTCTACTCATTCTTTGACCGCGAGACCGATGAGGTCAAGGGCAAGCCGTACGGGGGAATCCTTACCGAAGCCGAGGCGGACACGACCAAGACTATGCCGTCGGCGGATGATCGACGCCGGTTTGACGATGCCAAGCGCAAGGCCGAAGAGGAATGGCGTGCTCGCGTGCTCGCAGTGCAGGCAGAACTCCAACTGCCTGTCAAGAAGACCAAAAAACCTGCGGGCATGGCGTCGCAGATTGAATGCATCGAGTTCGGTGGATGGGAGATTGATACGTGGTATGCTGCGCCGTACCCGGAGGAGTACAGCCGCAACCGTGTGCTGTACATCTGCGAGTTCTGTTTGAAGTACATGAACTCGGACTATGTAGCGTGGCGCCACAAGCTGAAGTGCCCGGCGAAGCACCCTCCGGGCGACGAGATCTACCGCCACGAGTCTGTGTCTGTGTTCGAGGTGGACGGTCGCAAAAACCCAGTGTACTGCCAGAATCTGTGCCTGCTTGCGAAGCTGTTCCTAGGATCCAAGACACTGTACTACGACGTGGAACCGTTCCTGTTCTACGTCCTGTGCGAGTACGACGAGTACGGCTACCATTTCGTTGGGTACTTCTCCAAGGAGAAGCGCGCCAGCAGCCAGAACAACGTCAGCTGTATTCTCACGCTGCCGATCCACCAGCGCAAGGGCTACGGAAACCTGCTCATTGACTTTTCGTATCTGCTGACCCGGGTTGAGCAGAAGACTGGATCTCCCGAGAAGCCCCTGTCGGATATGGGATTGGTGTCCTACCGGAACTACTGGCGGCTTATTCTGAGCCGGTACATTCTCGAACGGATGGGCCGCCCCGTGGCCAATGGAGCCAACGGCCACGACAAGAAGGAAGCGCCTAAGTCCCAGGCGGATGCTTCAGAGTCCAGTCCTGGCCTTCCAAAGGCAGAGGCTACCACGACATCGACCGTGGCTGATGTGTCGACCACGGGGCAAAGTGAAGATTCGGAGGAGGTGGGATCCCGAACGGTGCGTGGACTAAGCATCCGGCGCATCTCGGATGACACCGGCCTCACAGCTGACGACGTGATTTCGGGGCTGGAGGGCCTTCGGGCGCTGGTGCGGGACCCGGAAACTGGGCTGTACGGAATTCGGGTGGACCTTGAATACTGCCGCGAGTATGTAGCCAAGTGGGAAGCCAAGATGTACGTCCAGCTGGAGCCACATGCGCTCAGCTGGACTCCCTATGTCATGGGCCGTGGCAACACGACCAACTTTGAGCTGGGCGCCGCACTCGACTCGGTGGGCCCGTCTGGAGACGAGGATGACGGGTCATCGCACGCCATGCGCAGCCGCAATGGGCCCCGGGTGTCGGTGATGGAGGACCCCGATCTGCCGCGCGACCCGATGGACATTGACATGGGCGGCCCGGCCGACATCACTAGCGCCGAGCACCTTGCGGCTGTTGCTAGCGCGATCGAAGCGGCCAGCACCTTTGGCGGAAGCATGTTCTCGAAGACCCACACCGCCGAGGACGATGGTGCGTCGGACGACGAGAACGCGCCGTGGGCCAAGCCCTACGCCGGTGTCCCCCCGAGCCGGTTTGCGGTGTTCCCGCCACCGGCCGGTCGCCGGCTTGATCGCCAGCGCAGCAACGCCGCCAGCCGTGCGTGGCGGCGGTCGGGGGCAGCGACGTCCAGCCGGACCCCCGCTGCACCTGCAGGAGGCAGTGCGAGCGGCCTTGCGGCGTCTGAAAGCGAGCCCAGAACCGGTGGACGATCGCAGCGGCAGCCGGGCGGTACGGGCCGGGGTCCGGGCCGGTGGCCGAAGGGCAGCAAGAAGAGCGACTACGGTAACGCAGACAGTGGACCGGGCGTGCCGGTGTCATGGACGAAGCGCGACACTGGATCTGGAACGCCGGTGACTGAGACACCGGTGCCGGTTCCGGTGCCGCGGGCGCTTCTGGCGGCGAAGGAGGCGGCGGCTGCTCAGCTGGCAACCGAGAGTGTTCTGGCGGGAGAAGTTAAGACGGGGGATACGGAAGAGGTGGATGATGATGCGTGAGCATGCGTTCGAGGAGGATAAGGAGGATAGAAGAGTAGAGTTAACATCGGTGTGCACCTTTTTTTCCTTTCGTTTCTGTGTTTCCTGTACTGCTACAGAACTTGGTTGATACCGGGGAGCTTTGGGAGTCTTCTTCTTTTCATGTGTTTCTTTTCGTACGGCGAAATCGGGATAGGCGGCGGGTGGACTTTTGTCTTTTTTTCTAAAGGACGGTTCTCGAAAGGGTAGCACGGAGTCAGTTTTTTTACGGGAGTTCTTCTCTTCAGAGATTTTCTTTGTCGTTTGTGAATCAAGTTTTATCGCGAAGTCCAAACGCAGGTGATATTGAGTTACCGGGGACTTGCATCTATCCCAGTGATGAATATCGGACGAAATATGCAGCAATCGGGACTTAGGGCTTGCGGTGCAAACTTCAAAGTCCGGGGAAGGTGCTCCCGACAAGGTTGTTGCCTCTGAACGCAAATAAAACGGCGGCAGGTGCGGTTTCCCGGCTGGGCCTGGCGTTTGCCCACAAACATAAGTCCAGCTGCCGGCAGCTGCCCGTACTAACACAGATGCAAATCCAAGCAGCGCAGTGCATAAGCGAGCGCCGTATCAAGTTCTGTGTCAGATCCAGCCCAGGCGGTGGCAGTGCTGTGGCGACCACACATAGACCACTACGCCACAATGCAAAATGTGAACATGCTCACTAAGCAGCAACGTAGTGAGTAGCTATATGCGATCCACTGCCGCAAGTGCTTGTGGCAAACGACGGCGATCGAGAGCATGTGCGGCGGGATACACAGGACGGTCTCTCTTATGGGAGGAGACCGGAATGTACAGTACTTGGACTGTGGTGGTCCAGTGTGCAGCGTTTGTGCCTGCACTAGCCGTTCTTCTGGCCTGGCACTGCCAATGCTTCTAGAAGGACTGACGCGTCGTATTGCGTCTAGGACGGACTTCTAGGCGCAGGGGAACAGGCAAACTGTACACATGCAGTACATATGTGTCACGTCACTGGTGCTGGTCCCCAAAGAGAGTCAACAGGTGCGAAGAGGAGAGAACAATACAGCTCGTAAACATGCAGTTTTCGAGAACGTGGCCGCTGCCAGTGAATATCCAGACAGTTGAGGCGGACGGGGATAAGGAGGACAAGCCAGCACAGCAGGCAAGCAGGCCTTGCTGATTTTCTTTCTCCCATCGGCTGGCACGGAGAATCTGCAGAAAAGATCCGCAGGTTGTTGACCACAGCGACAAAGTGACGTCAGTTCAACCCTAAGCAACACCGGTTGTGCATAGCTAGTGACCGCACTGCGCGCCCTTTCCCTCCTCTCTCCCTCCTCTCTCTCCCTCCCCTCTCTCCTCCTCCGTCTAGATGAACATTCGTTCAATCGGGCGATGTAGCTAATGTGTAGAAAAGAAAATCCCCCGATGCGACGTAATCTGCGAAAGGTCGCCATTATCTGTGCTCTCTAATCTTTTGCTCCTTCCTCGACTTTCGGGCTCTCTCTCCTCCACTGCTCCTTCCGTTTGTTTCTCGTTCTTGACGCACACATAATCACACACAAAAAGGAAATTCCGTCGCTAATTTCTCCCTCATAAAACTTCTTCTTCTTTTCATCTTCTTCTCTCTATATTACCGTGAACTTTCGGTTTTTTGTCTCCTCTTCCTCCTCTCGATCGTTTCTCGCTTCCCAACAGCATCGTCGACTTTCGAAGTGTTTCCGACAGTCATCCCCATGTACTGTACATAACATCCATCGGCTTGTCTCCGCTGTGATTGTTTCCCCCTCCATTCGACTTGCTTGGCCAATTTGCGTCTTTCGCTTCATTGGCCTCGGTTCTACGTGTGTGTTTACGCGGCCTGGTGCGTTTTTCTCACTGTCTCCCCGCCTTCGCGAGAGGGGAACGGCAACATCAGGCAAAGGCACTGGAACGTGATTCTGGATTCCGCCGCTGTGCGTCTCGTGTCTGGCGCCTCGTCAGGGCCTTTTTCCTGTGTCTCGCGGGTTGATTCACGTGCTCGATATTGAGGAAGCTGGCTGAGCTATCCTGGCTGTCTGTGCTTCTTTCCTTCTGCAAAGGTCAGGCTCGCGGCTTTGTCACTCCGGGGCCGAAGAAAAGCCCAGAAGCCGGCACATCGCCCTGAGACTGTGCGCTGTGGTGGCCGCCACAAGGACAGGACACCAGCCAAATCATGCGAGCACTCAGAACATCCAACCCTACTCTTAGCGGTCGTTATCGCTGTAACGTCCAAGCTAACCAGTAACTGGCAATTTTTAAACTTTGTGGCTCATCTCATCCTAACACATTCGCTTCTTTTCCTTGTCTAGTGATATCCCAACTTCGTTCTCTTTCCCGACCTCTTTTATTTTTATTTTTCGTTTCCCTCCCCCTCTGACTCTCAACGACCACCGCTGCTCCTCCTCGATCCGATACACTGCGGCTCGGAAATTCCCCTGATAACATCTATCCGGCTTAACCATATCGTCTCCTTCAAGCTTCGCTTCATTTCCGTTCCCATCCTCAATAAAACTGCGTCTGTCCCCTCCCCCGGCCGTGTAGTGTCTTCCAAATTTGGCAGTCGGAACCCCTCCTCTATAGATTCTCGCCGTCCTTGTCGCGCGCCCCGAGGCTTCCCAACCTCTTTCCACATATTTTCCTCCTTCTGGAGTTCTCCATTCTCTTGGCTTTTTCAGTCACTTCTCCTCTTTCATATCATCCCATAGGGCGCTCTGGTGATTTTTCCCCCTCGCTTTACTCAAATAATTTTTTTGCGCCCATCGCAACTTTTGGGTCTCTCCTTTTTCTCTCCTCCCACTTCTCCTCAGTCATCCCATATCGTCGAGGTTTCGACGACCCCTAGTCGCCCATCATGTCGAAGGTTATGCGGAGTGTCAAGAATGTCACCAAGGGCTATTCTAGTGCGCAGATCAAAGTCCGTGAGGGTAAGTTTGTTTGCTTCAACTCCCCGACGATGTGCTGATTCCGATCTTCGGCTTTAGCCTCGGATCGCTTGTCATGATCTCCTACTGACCATTCTCTGTTTGTTTGTTTGCGCCGAATAGCTACCAGCAACGATCCATGGGGCCCCACCGGAACACAGATGAGCGACATTGCTCAAATGACATTCAACCAGTTAGTTTGCGACCCTCTCACCCTCTTCCCGGTTAGGGCGAAGTCCCATCACCAGCGAAGTCGATAGCAACATTCAATATCATGGAAGACGTCTAACCGTAGTTGTATCTTTCGCACAGGGGAGCCGATTTCGTCGATATCATGGAAATGCTCGATAAGCGGCTGAATGATAAGGGCAAGAACTGGCGCCACGTCCTGAAGGCCTTGAAAGTGCTGGATTACTGCTTGCACGAGGGTGCGATGCAGGTTGTGCAGTGGGCTCAGGACAACATCTACATCATCAAGACTCTTCGCGAATTCCAGTACATCGAAGACGACGGCCGCGACGTTGGCCAAAACGGTACGTCTTGCAGTTTCTTGCCTGACCATGATTCGCTATCTCCCGTTTGTTTGCTGCTGACCTAGGTTCTCCTCTACAATTAGTCCGAGTCGCAGCCAAGGAGCTCACCTCGCTGATCCTGGACGACGAACGCCTGCAAGCCGAACGTAAGGGACGCCGCTCGTGGAAGTCGCGCGTCACGGGTCTCGACGAATATGGCCCGCACGGTCTCGACGGATTCGCTGCAGGCCCCTCCGAACAGCCCCGCCGCCCGCCCCCGAAGAACCGTGGAGTCACCGAAGACGACACGGAGTATCGCCTGGCCCTCGAGGCCAGCAAGGTCCAGGAAGAGGAGGATCGCCGGAAACGCGAGGGTCGTGGCGGTGGTGGTGGTGGTGGTGGTGGCGAAGATGACGACCTCGCCATGGCCATCAAGCTCAGCCAGGAGGAAGAGGAGCGCCGCAAGAAACGCCAGGCTGACGATACCAAGGCTGCCTTCTCACCTTTCGACGAGGACCTTATCCAGGTCAACGCGCCGCCCACCCAGGGTTTCAACCAGGGCTACCAGCAAGGCAACCAGGTGGACTTTTTCGCGAACCCGGTCGACCAGAGCCAACTACAACCCCAGCCGACCGGCTACATGGCCGCTGGCTATACTGGATACCAGCAACCCCAGGCCACCGGATACGGTGTCATGGGCTATGGCACTGGTTACGGAATGCAGAGCCCCAACCTGCTCGACCCCTACGGCCAACAGCAGCAACAGCAGCAGCAACTCCAGTTCCAGCCCACTGGATACAACAACCCTTATGCTATGCAACAACAACAACAGCCTCAGCATCTCCAGGTCGATACGATGGGCCCTCTAGGTGTGACCCCGACCGGAAGCAACAACCCCTTCGCCATGGGCTCCACCTCTCCCCAGCAGATGAAGCCCACCCCGACCGGCTCCAACAACCCATTCGCCACTTCGACGTCTCCCTCTGCTGGCTTTGGCCGTGGACCTACATCGCGGCCTATGGGCTCGTCGCTGGGTTCCCTGCCTGAGCAGAAGACTCTTGCGTCGTTTTCGCTGCCAGTCCAACAGCAGCAACCACAGCAGAACTTCCAGGCACCCCAGCGTGAGATGAACGAGCACGAGGCCAAGCTTAATGCGCTTTTGGCCAGCGGCGACGGCATGGATACGTTTGGAAACACCGGAAACCTGCGCATTCCCGCCCAGCACACCGCTCCGGGCACATTTGTCAACAGTGCCGGTGCTGGTGTTGGCCGTATGGTTTCCGAGGCTACCGGAAACAACCCGTTCCTGCGCACGCAGTTTACCGGCATGCCGACTGTGTCGTACACTGGCCAGCCCGGCCAGCCCGGCACCAACAACCCGTTCGGCATGCGGCCACAGCAGCAGGGCCAGGACTTGATTCAGTTCTAGGACGACTGATTTCTTCCCTTTCAGCCCGCTTCCTTTGTTTTTGCGCGAACTTTATACCCTCCGACGACAAATGCACGATGACGCATTCTCTCTCACTTGACGCACTAAAGTTGCTGCTTTCTCATGTAACTAACTTCGATTCGCTTCTTCGTGTCTCTTGCTGGCACCCCATCCGTACTTTCTCGTCCATTCTTTTTTGTCTCTCCCGAAAATGAGTTCACACCCTGCTCTTCTTTCAAAAAGGTCCCCCCTTGTGCCCTCAGATTCTCTGTCTGGACCTTTTCTTCCTTTTGTTTCTCAACCATCAGTCCCCTAGTTCATCTCCTCTGCGTACTACCCCGTTCCACTCATCCGTCTGTTTTGTTCGTTTTGTTCGTTTTGTTACGTGTGTGTGTTGGGTGTTCGTGTTTTTGTTTTTTATCGTGGCATGGGTCAGGACGTTTTCTTCGTACACTTCTATCTGCTTTCGTTGACTCTTCGTTCTCTTGGTTATCTGTTTTTCGTCTTCCTTTGGGGGGGTTTTCTTGTTCTCGCTTTATTTTACTGTTCGTCAAAGGCTGTGTTCTCGTCTCTCGTTCGTTCGCCGGTTTGTTCTCAAACATATCCGCGCCTCTTCTTTTTTAGCAAGACCCATGCATCCGTTTTCTCGTTTGTCTGTTGACATCTGGTTCTTTGGAATGTCGTAGTGTTGCTAGCTGGGCATTGTGATTAGCCGTAGACCGAGCCACTGTACACAGCAATCGGCCCTCTAAGTTCGACGATATGTACACTCCAAGACGGCTTAGATGCCATTTCACAGCCCGGACGGACGTACACTCAAGGCTGTACACACATGTGTCACATATCACGGAGAACGAGCGGTGCTGGTTAAGAGAGAATCTAGATGGTTGAACATTAAAAAAGGCACAAAATGGTACATGCAGTCCACCCTGAGAAAAAAGGTCTACCGGCAGTTGAACAAATCGAGAAAAAATCAGGGAGGAAATATAAACCACCTGTCTCAACAAGAACACCTTGAAGCAACTCCGAAAGGAAATGAGAAAAGGAATTAAGGAAAAACAATGTACATTAAAAAAAGAAGCAGGAAAAAAGGAAAAAGAAACTCCCGGATGCCACTCTCTCTCTTAGGTATGCATATCTAATGACGACCACAGAACAAGAAAAAGACATGGAGGAACGAAGAGAAAATGCGCCCGTCTGAGAAAAGAACAAGCAAAAACGCCATGGGAGGATGAAAATGAAACGCAAAGAAAAGACTCCGGGGGAAAGGCACCGCGCGGTCTAAGTGCACGTAAGGGACCCGGGGGGGTACGAGAACTAAGGGGAAAATGGGGGAAACAAGGTCAGAATGGAAACACCCACGGCTGCGGGACATCCTAGTCCTGGCTGGGGCTGAGATCCATCGTCTTGTCCCACAGATTCCGCAGCAAGAGCGCCGTGTTGTCGGCATCGGTCGTGCTCTTGGGCCCACCAGCCGCCGCCGCCGCCGCCGCTGCCGGATCGCTGCTCGCCGTCGCCCCGCCGGGGCCAGTGGAGGCAAGGATGCGCGGCCGACTGCGCCCCGCAAAGTCGTCCGGCTGGGCGACCACCGTGCCGGAGTCGTTGGTGGCGGCAGTCTGCGACGACCCGGCGGACGAGTTCATCGACGGCGCGTGCGGCATGGCGGGCACGCGCTGGATGCGTTTGGGTGCGGCGTCGGATTGTGGAACCGGGAGCTGGTCGAGGCGCGCCAGT
>LNGL01000026.1:373641-400094 GCA_001510565.1 Knoxdaviesia proteae
AGGCGCGCCAGTGACCGCGCAATCGGGTTCTGGTACCGCCGGATCACGAGGTACTCCATGCCGGTGCGCTCCAGCAGCTTGGTCACACGGGGGTCTCTGCTGCTGCCGCCGCGCGCGCCAGGAGCGTGTGCGCTGCCTGCGTCGATGAGTCCAGTCGGTGCCCCGTCTGCTCCGGCGAGGGGAACCAGGCCCAGGCCGACGGCGTTTCCGCCACGATAGACGGGATGGTTGGCCACTCCCACCAGGGGCGTGGCGCCCATGCCGACACTGGCTCCAATGGCTGACGAGTGCGGTTGGGTGACGGAGCTGGCGCGTTGGAGGTCGAGTTTCTGCTGGGTGCGCGACTTGCTAGGTCGCGATGCAAAGGGGCCAGTGGAAACGGACGCGGGTGCATCTTCGTCGTCGGTCAGATTGGCATACACACTCTGGCGGCGGGGGTTACCGCCCCCCCGGGTAGTGCTGATGCCGTTCTGCATGTTGCTCGAAGGTACGGATGCAGAGCTGGGCATCCGTTGGCGGCGAGGGCTTCCTGACGACGCATTGCTGCTTGTGGCTAGGTTACGGTCGGGGCGATAGAAGGAACCCTCGCTAGTCAGGGTTGAGGGATTGCCTCCCAGAAACCGGGACGTCGGCTCATCCTGGCGGCTCCGGACTTGGGCCATACTCGACGAGCTCGCGGTAGAGGCGCCGGGACCAGAGCCGTCATGAGGATTGGAGAAGCCCGAATGTTGCAATGGCGTCACGTAGACGGTTTCTGTGGACATTTTGGTGGTGGTGGTAAAGGACGGCGTGCGGTTGAGGAGGCGGGAGGTAAGATAGGCGTTATGCTCGGTTGTCTCACGATCGCCCTCAGCTTGCGGTGGTTGCCGTTCGGGAGGGGCGGTGGAAGAGGGAGGTGGCTGGCTTTGCTGCGGAGAGGTGACTGATGGCTGTTGCTTGGTGGGTTGCACAAGCTTTTCAGGCACCCGAGACTCCAAAGCAGAGACTGTGACACTTGAGGACAAAGCAGACGGCTGGCGTCGCGAAGATGACAGGAGCGGAAGGACGGAGGAAGGCGGCTTCGGAGAAGATGGGGCAGCGGAGGACGCAGGAGGCAGGTGATGGCGAGGATTTGTGTCTCGCGACAGATACGGGGAGGTGGAGTTGCTGGCGTCAACCCACTCGTCGTCGTCCTCGTCGTCGCCGGCCTGTGCGGAAACCTTGACGTTCTGGGTGTTGTCGTCTTCGCCTTCGGCACCGACGTTGAAGTGAACCTGGCTGCGCGACTTCTGGGGGCGAGGGCCGCCGGATGTTTGCGCGCGTCGGGCAAGCTTATCGGAAGATTTGGCACGCTTGGAGGCGAGATCGACCTGCGACCGACTCTTCCGGGTGGACAAGGCAGCCGGTGCAGACGGTTCGCCGGTGCCTAGACCAAGGGGACCGAGGCCAGCAGCAAGATTGGCGGCGGCGGCGGCAATTTTGGCGTCGGTCAGTTTGGCGTCGCTCAATTTCGCGTCCGAGTGGGAACGGCGATGGGTAAGACTGCCAGGCCGGATGGCAGAGGTGGCAAGGACGGTCTCGGTACTGTGTAGGGACGCTTCGGGGGTTGTGGTGGTAGAGATGGCAACAGCCGATTTAGACCGGCGGGCAGCTGTCAACGGGCCACCAGCAGTCGAGAGAGTCGTGTGACCGGTTCCGTTGTTGATACCGGTGGCAGTCGTCAGAGGGCCGAGGCCGTGATGGCGGTGGAGGGCTTTCGCAGACGGAATGCGGCTGAAGACACGCGATGGATTGGCCGACACAGCGTGCTTGTGAGGATGGTGCTTGCCACGGGTCGCCGACGGGGGAGGTTGGTGTTGCTGCTGCAGGTGATAGGAGGATGAAGGGGTCGTTTGATCGGGAGCGCCACCGGAGGATTTTCGGCGTCGCGTGCCGTCGTTACTGCTCTTGCTGCTATTTCTACTACTTGCAGCCGAGGTGGTGCGCGAATGCGATCTCGATCGGCCGGGACGAGACGGCGTTGTTGCGGTATGGCTGGGCTGAGAAGGGGCGGGCCGGCGCGAAGAGGCAATCACGGGGCCGTCGCTGTCGGTGGAAGTGTTGATGCCGGAATCGTCGGGATTTGGCGGTTGAGCCTGGATGATTTCTTCCGTGTCGGATGAGGTGTCGGGATGGTGATTCCGATGATGGCTTTCGGAGTAGTTGTCGATATTGTTGGAGGCATCTGGCTGATTCCGCCTCCGCTGGGCGGATGATTGCGACATTGGGTTTGCGGTTAGAGTAATGGCGTGTGGGAGCAAATATGATTGGCCGGAGCGTGATTGGCAGTAACAGATTGGGCCATGAGCTCTTGGTCACAGCTTTTTGGGGTAAAGTTTCTTTTGCTGGTGTTCTGTGCTGCCGTCGGTAACACGGGAAAAACAAGAAAAGCCAGGCCTCACAAGCAAACACGGATTGGGTTGCAGGAGAAGAGAATCAGCGTGGCGCTATCTCATCGTCAAGGCTTGTACTATGTACACTATAGTATGTCACCACACAGCCAATGTTTCGGTCGGTCTCTTTGCCTTTGGAATGGATAAAATGACCGGAAGTTTTGAGTAGCGTGGTCTCGAGCGGGTCAAAAGAAGGGCAAGGATACGCAGAAAACGTGATTAGCGGTGAGACACGAGGAAAAGGGCAAAGGAGGCCCAGAGCCCAATAATCCCAACTGTTGACAACCTGGCTTCAGGCTGTGGGCACGCCTTTTCCAAGTCTGTGGGGGAGGAGATATATCGGGCCTATGTATATGGATTCGGTTCCTTCGCTGTGAAGGGCCAGAACAGGCAGGTTTGCGGTGGTGGATTTGTGGAGTTTTTTCTGGAGTTCCGTAGGGCAAACCTGGAGAACAGGATTGGTGAAGATTTGAGCGAAAATGTGAAGAGGCAACCCCGAGCAGATCGGCGATCGAAGGCTGAAAGAGGAACCGGAAGATGCTTCCTGGTTTCTTCTTTAGGCTGGCAGATGTGACGTATGGGTTTGTCGTCACTTGGCAGCAACTGGCAGCAATGAGAGGAACGGCAAGAGAATGAACGAAGCAGTGAAGTGGGAAGAGAGAGAGGGGGAAAAGAGAATTAATTGAGAAAGTCGAGGGTTGTCGTAGGGTATCCGTTTAAGATATTCCGAGAGCCGCGCACAAAAATGACCCGAAGACAACCGAAACCGGCAAACACGTCGACGCGAGAGACAAACCGGCGCGAGTCGGAGACCAAAAGAAACGAGACACACAAAAGATCAACGGCGGTAGGAAAAGTCGGTGGTGGAAATGAGCAAAGAGAAAGAGAAAATATCGTGAGAAAAGAAGAAGAAGAAGAAGAAGAAGAAAAGACTGGACTTTAAAGAGGGGGGAAGATGGTTTTATAGAAAAATTATGTTGAGTCAGAAATTAGAAGAGCTGCAAACGCCGGAGGGAAGGAGCGTTCGGGGACGAGACGCGGACGGAGGCCGAGGAAGGAGCACAATTGAAGGGAGAAAAAAAGAAGAAAAAAAGAAAGGAAAGAAGGAAAGAAAAGGAAAGAGCACGCTGGCGGAAGGAACGATGGGGAAGAGCCGCCGTTAGAGTACAGGAAAGTCAGTAGCCAGGACGTCGAAGCCGACAATTGGTCAAGGAGGAAGTCACGATGCAATGGGCGGAGCGAAGCGGTGCGAATAGGAAGGAGCAAGAAAAAAAGTGTGAAGGGGAAGAAAAAAAGAGGGAAAGAGCGAGGAGGAAGGTACGGTCCGGGGTGGGAGAGAAAAACTGCAAGGTGGAAGGCGCGATGCTAAGTGGCCGGAGACTGCCTAGGTAGTCCAGTGGAAAGAACGACCGACAGGTTCCAGGCATCGGAGGGGGGAAAGAGCAGGAGCGTGGACGATGTCAGGTGAAGGGAAGGAGCGGCCGGAAGGCGAAGTTGCCAATTGCACACATCAAAAGCTTCGCGATAAGACTTACACGGTGTATTTGCACACCGAGATTCTCTGGCTTTAGGGGAACAGTATCACGCGTTTGTGCATCGTGGCTTATTTTCGGATTTCCCGGGTTTGCGTTTTGGAGGTTCTGTGCACTCAGGCAAGTTGTTCGTTCTATCATATTCGTTGGGGGGTTTTGATCCACTAAAAATTTCATCCTCGGTCACGATGGTCCACAGCAACAGCAATCAATCCATTTAGGGATATTGCATCCAAGCGGTGAGAACCACGGATGTGGTCGTAGACGTGTGTATACAGTCCACGTGCATGTGATGGGGACATATAGCGCCAGCATCGGTGACAGTACGAACACTCTCATGCAGCCCGGTCTGCCACGGCGCAATTGCGGCCTGAATAGGGCCCAGCCAGCCAGGATTTCGTATCTCGAGTCGTAAGACGTGATCGGGTGCCGGATATACACGGGATAGGCTCTGAAGCATGCAGAATATACGTGCAGTCAGCAGCCCAGGCCGATCGAGAACCTCATTTTTGTCCTATTGGTCTCTGGCCGACCCTTACCCAGAGAGTGATCAGTCACTTTTGGGGAATGGCAGAGTTTGGGGGATCTGACCGCCGGAATCGGAGTATCTGGGAAAATAAGCCACAGTCTGAATGAGCCTCAACATCAAACGAGGTTTGAATCATGTCCCCAGCGATCCTATGATTCATTACCACTCCGGTTTAGAACTTGTAT
Organism: Knoxdaviesia proteae; assembly: GCA_001510565.1. Taxonomy (NCBI): domain Eukaryota; kingdom Fungi; phylum Ascomycota; class Sordariomycetes; order Microascales; family Gondwanamycetaceae; genus Knoxdaviesia; species Knoxdaviesia proteae. The sequence goes on from LNGL01000026.1 coordinate 378,299, forward strand.
ACACGCCCCATATCTTCCACATTGCAGGGTGCTATCAGTATCCATCCCAATCACGAATCGTTCAAGTTAGCAATCAGCAATCCCATACTCACAGACTCACATACCTGCACCGCTCAATTGAGAATGGTACGCAGCTCCCGAAAGAAGAGAGAAGAGGCGCAGCCAGATAACCTCACTCTGGCAGACAGAATAGAAACCGGAATGGCATGCTTGTCACGGAGAAGGTCGCACCTCAGCAAAGCAGGCATTTCACCCACCAATAGAAGACCACGAGTCGCGGACCTTATATGTCGATGATTCAATCTGTAGAATCATCACCTCGAGTTCACGAAGCTTAGCTAGGGAAAGGAGAAACCTGAGCTCTCCCATACTCTAAGAACGTACCAAACACAGTATAGTGCGCTTCGTGCTCCTAGGAATCATCGGCTTACTATACATTACCGTTAATTTGTAGGCTGTGATGGTAGTTTTTTACATCCTTAGTTTAATTATAATAACACTTCCCGTTGCTCTCGACGGTCATTATCAGAGGTTCCATCGTCCAGATTTATCTACTGACAACAGCGAAGTTGCTTATCTGCGAATCTCCGTCAGATGCTTGCCTCGAGCGAATCACCTATGTGGAAGCAAGTTTGATATAACATTTCATTTCCATCCCCTGCTTTCCTACTAACTAATATTTGAGCCCCCAAATCCCATGGGATGCCTCCGGCAACTTGAACTTACCATACCCACCCAGCCGACATATGGATTTAATGGCTTCTGACGGACGTACGGTCCGCACTCCCAAGCACATCTTATCACTGACTACATCTCCCGTAATCTTCGTTGATGTCCATACACCTGAGGGAGGTGATAAAGCCGCCATCATCAAGCTCTTCCACCGCCGTCTGGGGAGTCGCTGCGAGAATTTCCCGTACAACCAGGATGCAGAAGCAACATAGCATGAATCGACGATCCGATCTGGAGTAGCGGATGAAGCTATCTGTGAATGAAAGGAACTTCATAGCTATACGGAACGCCAGGAGGAACAGGCGGCGATATACTACGAGAAATCAAGCACAAAGTCCAGGCCTATGACCAGCTAGGAACCCTCGTCCCCCGCCTCTTCGCGCGATTCCCCAACACGTGTCCCCAGGCAACACCTCCGGATCCTCCCGCCGACTACTTGCAGATCCCCGGGGTCTTGATTTTAGATATTGACAGTTCTTCTTTTGAAGACCTCCATGCCGAGAATACATGGGGTGCACTGGTTAGGCGGATGGATAACGCTGGGGCTGTTGCCTGTATTATGTCGATGAAAATCAATTGCCAAATAGAGGATGCGTTTGATCGGGATGCCCGAGATTTTCGGTACCCAAGTTCAGTTCCCTCTCAGCCAGCATGATACATGAAGTATTCCGGCTCACGCTGTAACATCATGCAGTGGTTTTTGCTTTTATAGCCATATGTCTATGAAATCATAAGCTCCGTTGGAAGTTGCGGGCGTGCTAAACCCTAGGTCTAGGGTTACCACCCACCACAATCTTCTCTCCGAGCCCGCAACTGCCGCTTCCAGCACGGCGGCTGTCGGCATTTCCCCGGCTGAACCTTTCCGCTATTTTTGCATCAGCCTGATCTCGCGCTTGTATCGTTATCAATTTGAACTTCCCTCACCATTGAACACTTCGACAACTTTTTCCTCTCCTCTCATCACATTTGTTCAACCCGAATTCGATTTCTCAACCCCTAGCCATGCCGTCCCAGATTGACAAACTCCTCCAGGATCGCAAGGAGTATCACGAACAGGTAAAGTTCCAACCTTTATGGACTATTTCCAAACTCATGAAGGCCTGAACTAACCCGTCTTGTTTGTCACGCCACACAGCTCGACCTCATCCAGATCCAGCTCAACGATGACCCCGACAACACAGAGCTGCAGTCCCTCGTGGACGAAGTCAAGGAGATGATTGCGCTCGTCGACGAGTCGATTGCCGAGATCCAGCCCACCCCGCCGAAGCCGAAGCCCGCCGCCGCCGCCGCCGCTCCCTCCGGCCGGCCCGCAACCCACCGTGCACAGCCCGCAGCGCCCGCGGCGACCGCCGAAGACGACGACGCGGCGGCCGCTGCCGCTGCCGTGCGCTACAACGTCAACGACACGGTGCAGGCCCGCTGGGTGTCGGGCGACAAGCAGCTGTACGCGGCGCGCATCGTGTCGATCACCGGCTCGGCGTCCGACCCGATCTACCTGGTCAAGTTCAAAAGCTACGACACCACCGAGACGCTGCGGGCGCGCGACCTGCGGCCCATCACCGCTGGAGCACCCGCAGCTTCGGGCAGCGGGACGTTGACGCCGTCCGGCGGTGCCGGTGGTGCGAAACGCAAGGCGGAGGATGGTGCTGCGGATGCGGCGCCCGCGCCGCCGACAAACCCCGCCGTTGTGTCTGCGGCAGCTAGCATGTACCCCGACCAGATGGCGCGGTTGGCGGCGGCAGATGGCGGGGCCGGCGGCGAGGCGAAGCGCAAGACAAAGAAGATCAAGGCCAATCGCGAGCTGGAGGCTGGCAAAAGCAAGTGGCAGGAGTTCAGTGCCAAGGGGAAGGGCAGCAAGTCGGGCAAGAAGGACAGCATGTTCCGCACGCCGGAGGGCATCCACGGACGAGGTAAGACTCTTCTCTCTCATCGCTTGTTTGTTTTGATGTCGTGCACTTGCTAACCTCCTTGTCTAGTGGGCTTCACCGGCTCTGGCCAGGCCATGCGCAAAGACCCTACGCGGTCACGACACGTGTACCAGACGAACGACGAAGGCGAATGAACGACCGACCTCGTGCACTTGCAGCGGCAAGTTTGCGCCGTTGTTTTGCATGGCGCGTTTTGTCTATATCTGTCGATTCGCCGTGTACCGTCACATCACGTCGTGATGAAAAGGGACCGAAGAGGACTAAAGCCGGCGTTTTGGGATGCATTTTGTCTTTGTTTTTCTCTTCCAAGGCGGTAATCCAACAGAAATCTCTCGCACATTGTGGTAACAGAAGCTAACAATGCAGGAGGAGTTTCTCTTGTCTCATACCTGGAACCATTGTCCTCCGGGGGGGGGGGGGGGGGGGTTTCTTCCATTCCGTGCTTGGGTTTGGCCGTCTCAGAGTATTCCCCTTTTCGGCGTTTGTTCGCTGTCTTTTCTTCTGTGTCTACAGTTCGCTAATATATCGCTACCAGAAGCAGGAGTAACACCCAGGCAAAACTCATCTTTAGATCCTCGGTTACCCTTTTAATGAATGTATGACCTGCAATCCTCGTATTTGCATATTAAAAACCGCGTGAACTCAATGTGAAGAGAATAGATACTCTTACCATCGTACAGCTAAAACTCGATATCGTACATCCCGGTAAAAAACCGTTAAAAGGAAGATACATCTGATCATATGTCTAAAACTTTGCGTAAATCCCGAGCAAGCGTCACGAACGGCTCGGACCGCTTGCTCTCAGCATCAGCAGCAACCGAGGGCCTGCCGGCATCCGCATCTGCAGCCACGGCGGCATCCAGTGGGATTTCCGCTAGCAGCGGGACGTCGGCGGAGGTGCACAGGGCGGCGGTGGCGGCCGGGTCGCCGAACACGCGGGTCGGCGTAGCGCAGTAGCCGCAGATCAGCGAGCCCATGTTCTCGACGAGGCCGAGCACGCGGATGCCGGTGGTGCGGAACATTGTGATGCCGCGGGCGGCGTCTTTCAGCGCGAGGGAGTGTGGCGTTGTTACCACAATGGCACCTGTAAGGGAGTTAGCTTTTCATCGCTGCAGATGAAAGGGGAACCATAACTTGGGCAGAGTGGGAGAGACGGACCGTCAAGTTCAATCTGCTGGGTAATGGTCAGCTGTGTATCGCCCGTGCCGGGCGGCAAATCAAGCACCAGCACGTCGAGCCCGGCCCAGTCAACCTCGTGCAGGAGCTGCTGCACGGCTTTCATGACCATCGGCCCGCGCCACACGACCGCCTGTGCATCGGCAACGAGGTACCCCATCGACATGGTCTTGACGCCGTAGTTCGTCATCGGGACGAGTTGGTTGTCTGGTGAGGATGTTAGCTGGCCGGGGGGAAGATAGGGGGAAGTCAGGGACCGGAGGACATACGCTCGGAGAGCCGCGGCTCGCCGGATAGATTGAACAGCGTGGGCACGGACGGGCCGAAGATGTCCACGTCGAGGATTCCGGCGCGCAGGCCCTGGCGCGCAAAGGCGATGGCCAGGTTGGCTGGTACGTGAGAGTCAGTATGCTTTCGCCCTCGCCGAACTGGCCGACAGGACATTGTAGCTCCTCCAGCCAGTGAAAGCCCAACGTACCGGCAATCGTGCTCTTCCCCACACCACCTTTCGCCGATGACACCGCTACTACGCGCTGCACGCCCGGAATGCGCCGGCGCTGGGGTTTGCGCGGCCACGTAGGCGGTGTTCCGGAGCGCGGGAGGCCCTAGAAGTGCATGATCAGTCAGTTAGGGAGCTCACTTCAGGGAGTTTTATACGGTCAGAAAACAGAACGGGACGAACAAGTGGGTTCTCGTGGTACAGCACACTGCCCAGTGTCGACAGCGCGCGACGGAGACCCGGGACGCGGGACGACCCGGCCCGTACCGGCGCAAGAGGAATCATTGGCCGTTCGTCTCTTTTTAGGACTACGCGCAAGTATATATGTTGAGACGTTGAAAAGCCAATGAAATTGGTTCGATCGATTCAAACGGAGTTGGGATACGATGATAGTCGGTAAGATAGAGAAATAGGAAGTGAGGTTGAAATTTGGGTCGTTAGAAGTAGTTTAACGCGCGGCTGTTGGTAGGCGCAGCGAACAAAAAAAACGGAAGGTGCAGGCGGTAACGGCTTCTAGAAGCCACTAAACGGCGCCCCCTATATATAAAGTTTCCAGGGGCCCCATTACAGAGCACTTCCAGAGAAGGCAAGATCTCCGATCTTCGTATGCACGCCGCTCACATCGCAATCACGATAGCCTCATTCAGGATCGTACTCAAGCTATATATAAGTAGTATTTCCATATTGATTACATCTGTCGAAGTCCATAAGTTCCTCCATCTTCTCGGTTCCGCAGAATCCCAAAAAGGTTGCATATAAAACAAGAATAGTCCATCCCCACCACAACTCACAATACGCATCACCAAGCTCAACCTCTCTCGCACGCAACCCACGAACATGAACACACTGAACTCAAGACCTCAGAAGAGAAAGAAGGACAAAACGCAAACTCCAATTAGCTTTCCACCGTGCAACAAAAAGAATAAGGAAGAAAAACGAATAAAAAGAGACACACTCCCGTCTAGTTTACATTCTCGCCAACCCCCCCGTCTCTTCCTCAAAAAGCTGTAATAGTGAATCTATCTTCTTCTCCTTTTGGAACTGTTCATTTTGTAATCCTCCTCGTAAAAAAACACACCTCAGAAAGCAACTGCAAGTAAAAAGAACCTTGAAGGTGTGGAAACGAAAACCAAAGTGAATCACCGCGCCATGATGCTCTTGTAGTACGCCACGCTCAAATCCACCGCGTTGCGCAGGTGCGCGTCCTCCGTCAACGGGAGCGCCAGGACCTTAGCCGCCAGCCCGCCCGATGCCAGAGCCCCGCCCGGCGCGCCGTGGTGGCTGTCCGCCAGCCCGATCTCGCGCACCACCCGCGCAAGCACGTCGCTCATCTCCGCCACCGCCGCCACAATCGCCAGCCCGGCATCGCCGGACGCCGCAGTGGGACTGCCGGTGCCGGTCGAGCTGGCTGCAGCGTCGCGCATCGCCGGGAGGCTGCCGAGCAGCTTGCGCACCACGGGGACGGGGACCGGCTCGTCGCGGGCCCGCAGGCCGACCACCGCCAGGAAATCCGCGTACACGTCGCCACCAAGCGCCCAGCCGGGGATCGCATCCTCGCGTCCGACAAAGCGCGCCCGGAGGGCCGCCAGAGTGCGGTAGTCGCGCTGCACAACCGCTCGCGGAGCCACCGCCTCGACGAACCGCCGGTGCGCCTCAATGAGCTGGCCCGCACGCACAAGCCGGTCGACCTCGGCCGCCGCATCGTGCCGCACACTGCGCTGGTACAGCGCCTGGGCCTCGAAGATCCACGCCGCCGGAATCTGCAGCGTCTGCGTAAGTGTCGTAAACGCGTCGTCGCTCATCTCGTCGCCGATATGGCCGGCGTGGCGGCACAGGTGGTCCTGGATCGCCCGCTGGCGCGCATCGGCATGGGTCAGGTGCAGGAGAACAAAAGTCGCCTCCAGCCAACTGCCCTCAGCCACCAACTGCTCAGCAAACGACATGGTCGCTGCGTCGGCTTTCTCCGCCGCCCGCGCTCCGAATCCGACCTTGCCGCTGGCCGTCAGCGCCTGGCCCAGCTGCCACGAGAGCCGCCAGTCCAGAGCGGAAAGCTGCGAGTTCTCCGGTCGAATTACCGCCTGCAAGTCCGTGAGATCGTCGGCATACAGCTGTAGCAGGCCCCAAAGAAGATCCTGTCGCTTGGCCTTGTCGGCGTCATCCCAGAGCGGCTGGATCGACTGCTTGGCGTACCATGTCAGGGGAATCGGCTCGCGGTCCTGATCAATGTCCTCGTGGAACTTGCGCACAGCAATCGACACGTCGTCCTGTGCAGAAATGCTGTACCACAGACGCAGGCCGAACGCCTGCATCCAGTCGAGCGAGAACTTGCGCGAGATGATAAACGACTCAATGCGGTCCTCCACCGGCACGCCCTTACGGCCATCACAGACACACACATTACCGCTGAGCATCTCGTACATGGCGCGGATCGGATCAGAAAACTCCGAAAGCACATTCGCCGCCTGCCACTCCTTCAGCTGCTCGCGCATATCCTTCTTCGACGTCTCGTCCGTGCCGATCAGCGCCACCAGAGTGGCCAGGTGGAAGTTCTTGCCGTCAATGAGGTGCTTGCAGGCATCCTGCACCCGGTGGCCGGCCAGAGCCGCCACAGCGCGCATCTCACTGGACTTGGAGAATCCCACATCGGCTGAAGATGCCGCGGCGACCAGGTCCGTCCAGAACCGGGACAGCTTGGTCTTGCGCGCCGCCGACTCGGCCTCAGCCGTCGGGTTTCCGGGGAGATCGTCGAACAGAATTCCCGCCAACTCCCACACAAGGCGTTCATGCGTCGTCGATCGGTCGCTCGATGAACGGTCCTGGAACATGGCCTGGAAGTTCGGCAGCTGCAGCGATGCAACCGGAACACCGTCCTGAAGTTGAATCTTGGTTAAGCGGATCTGCGTATGCAGCAGCTTGGCCGAGAGCTCGTTCGCAAACTTGACCATCCGCACTCCCGGCAGCTCCTTCATGAACCGCCGCTTCTGAACGACCACGTCTCCCTTATCTTCTCCGCCAAACGGCGCCGACAGCGACTGGCGCAACGGCTTCGACACGCCGACGCCCTTCGAAGCGCTTCCGCTACCGCCCGAAATCATAAGAACTCCGTCCGGGCCCCATCGCGGTCGGCAACCCTTGGGCATATCGGCTTCAGGAATATCGGTCGTCTTTTGCTGTCGTTGGTAAGGCCACTACAGAAGAAGAAAGACAACAAAGTTTAGCAGGCAAAGAACAACATCACAGACAAGTTGTTTTGGGGTGTAAAAAAGGGTTAATTGATTGGTGGCTTGCTAGAACACGAAGACACTCGCGAAAGTCCTGGAAAACGATTAAGGTACACGCAATAGCAAATTTCCGCCCATCCCCAGAATGCGCCCGTTCTCAAAAGATGAAAGCAAACAAACAGGGAAACCCAGAAAACGAGGAGCAGAGGGAAAATATCAACACTCCAACGGGGAAAAGACAACAAGGGGGAGAATGTCGAGAAAAGGGGAATGGAAAAAAGAAGAGAGAGAGTCCTTCCGTCTAGCAAGCCACACCAAGGGTAAGAGAACCACCAACCTGAAGAACCTCTTTCTTCTGCACACGGGCAGTAACAGCCGGCTCCGGCACGGCAGACGCCGCCGCCAGCTTCTTGTCGCCGCCGAAAAGCGACGCCATGAGATCAATGCTCGTCGCAAAGCCCGCCGCGCCGTTTACGCCGCCACCGAGAGCAGCCGCACGCGGGCCGGCCGACATCGCCAACGCCGTCTTGACATCGTTCGCATCGTCGCCGCCAAGCATCGTGCTGGAACCAGACGCCTCCTGCTCCTTCAGCAAGGCGCGGTCGCGCTTGACCGGGCTTACGGTACGCCGCAGCGTATCCGCCCAGTCGTTGCCGTCAGCCACATTCACGTGGATGGGCCCGGCTGTCTCCTTCAGCGCGCGCATCCGCGCGCGCAAAATACCGCCCGGGGCCTGCGGCACCACAGGCGATGCCGGGGCCACCGAATCGTTGTTGATAGACGAGGTGTCATCGTTATCATGCTCCGCGGCTTGATGCCGTCCAAGAGGAGAACCCGTCATGTCTTCGTCCTCGGACGCCGCACATTCGGCACCATCAGCCATGTTGTCCTCAACAGACAGCACGAGCTGGTTCGCTGCCGAACCCACGGAGCTAACCCCTAAAAAAGACTGCTTTCCGTCAGCAGAACCGGCCATGCGCGAGGCCGAGTAATCAAACGCGCCGGGAAGGGCCCGACGCTTTGCGCGGAAGTCGAATGTGTCGTCGACATCAGAATCGGAGGTCGGCGATAGCTCGGAAACCGACTCGGCCCGGTCGGCATGGGGGACTCCATTGGTGATGGCCCGCTTCGGGGTGGGCTCGTCAAACTCGGCGTCGCCATCTTCGTAGCCGGTGTTATCGGCCTCAGAGTCGTCGTCGTAATCGAGACCATAGGTAGTGAAGTGCTCAACCGAGAAAGTCCAGATACCTGAGCTCGGGTCGTAGTCCTCAAACGTGGTGTTCTCAATGCGCTTGAGGCGCTCAACATGCTTGGCAATGCGCTTTGGGTCGACGCCACCACGCTTATCGCGACCACGGGGCCACGACTGCTCGAGAGAGATGCGCGAAGGCACGTTGAGGCCACGGCCAACCGGCGGCTTCTTAGCCGAGACCGGGTACACGGTGGCGGATCGGGGAACGAGAACAACAATGTTGTCAAACAGATCGTCAAGGTCAATGTTGCTCAGATCAACCGGAGCCTTGAATGCGATTTGGCCAACATTGTCACGACCAACGATGAAGTCGGGAACGCTCTGGCGTTGCACGCGGTTAAGCGCCAGCAGCTCCTTCTTGGAAGGACTCATCCAGTAGGCGCCGGGAGACATGTCACGCGAGGCTTCAAGCGCATTAGGCGACTGAACGGCCTCCTCGTGCACAATCGCAAGCTCGTTGCCCTTGACCTGCTCCATCTCGGGGGCGGACGATCCGTTGCTGGCACTGGCCTTGGGGGTGGCATCGCCGCCCAGATTGATAGCAGTCTTCGACTTGGTCATCGAAGAAGGCACAGAGCCGGAAATCGAAAGCGAAGACACGTCGGCAGAGTTAGAGCCGCTGTCGCCACCGGATTTTCCGTTGGGGGTCTCGACGCTGTCCTCGCCATCGACGTTGCTAGTATCGAAAGAAACGCGCTTTGAAAGCTTGCGGGCCGTGCTGCCTGCCTCGATCTGCAACTTCTCCTTGTTGGGGGTCGAGAACAGATCACTGCGCAAATCGCGGTTAATAACCAGCTTCTTGGTACTGGCAGACGACGGGAAGAAGCGCCCGCTGGAGCCGGACGAAAAGGCGCCAGGGGTGAGGATGCTATCCTCGGCGTTGAAGGTGCGGCGGAGGCTGTTGGTCGAAACGCTCTTGCTGAGGCCGCGGCTCAGGCTGGACTGGAGAAGGCTACGGTTCAGCGTGCCAGGGGTGCTAGCCACACTGGAGGGGCTGCCCGGAGTACCATAGGTGCTGTATGAAAAGCCAAATCCGCGCTTCTGGGGAGTAGCATAGCGCGACGACGACGCCGGGTTGAGCTTGTACATCGGGAGCACGGCGCTCTTGCGCGGCTTGTTCTTCGACGACAGCGGAGTGGCCAGCGGGCCGGGGTTAGCGACCTCGGCACCACCCAGGTTGGAGAAAAGCGAAGGCGTTCCGTAGGCGTTGACATCATTGATGGAAGCGCTGAACGACTGGTTTGCGCTGTTGGCAAAGCCCTGGGGGTTTCCAAGCATCGATCCGAGAGGAGTTGCGCCCTGAGGCTGCTGCTGGACCGAAGCACCACCGAAGAGCGAGTTGTTCTGGGGCACGGAACCGCCGAAGAGAGAGTTACCCTGCTGTTGCGGCTGGCTGGCGCCAAACATGGAAGGCTTCGCCTGCTGTTGGCCGAAGAGGGAATTCTGGGCAGGAGCCTGAGTCTGAAGTCCTCCGCCAAAGAGGCCACCGGTGGCGCCAGTAGCTTGGGTAGGGGCACCACCGAAAAGCGATGAGCCCGTAGTCGTAGTGGCAGGTTTCGCGCCAAACAGGGAATTGGTAGGGGCAGCGGTGTTAGTGGCGCCGAAGCCAGTTCCAGTGTTAGATGCGCCAAAAAGGCCGCCACCAGTTCCAGCAGCGGGGGTAGCTTGAGTCGCAGCTCCAAACAAGCCACCAGCAGGCTTGTTCTGGCCAAAGAGGCCGGTGCCAGCCTGTTGAGTATTCTGGGCGGTTCCAAAGCCAGTCTGGGCACCAGGTTGGGCGGCTCCGAAGAGGCCAGTACCGGCGGTAGGTTGTTGGGCAGTCTGGCCAAAAAGGCCACCACCGGTGGTTCCGGTGGCTCCGAAGCCCGTGGTGCCGGTCTGGCCAAAGGCAGAAGTTCCGGTTCCGGGGGTGGCGGTGGCACCGAAGCCGCCGAGGCCGGCAGGCTTGTTCTGGGAGGCACCGAAGAGGGAGTTGGTACCAGTCGCGGCAGTGTTGGCACCGAAGGCACCGCCGGTCCCGCCAAAGGCTGAGGTCGGGTTGTTGTTGGTGGCACCAAAGAGGGAGTTGGTCTGACCGGTGGCGGCAGGGGCAGCACCAAACAGGCCACCAGTAGCAGCAGGCTTGTTCTGGCCAAAGAGGCCACCCGAGCCACCAAAGGCAGAGGTGCCAGCACCAGTCTGGCCAAATCCAGTAGTACCAGCGGTCTGGTTATTCGCACCGCCGCCAAAGAGGGATCCTCCGGTAGCACCACCACCGAAAGCACTAGCTGTGCCAGTGGCTGCTGGCTGGCCAAAGCCGGTTGCGCCGCCACCAAAACCGGAGCTCACGCCAAAGGCGCCAGCACCAGTAGCATTTCCGTGGCGGCGACCCTGGGCATAATCGGCCAACCGGAGTTCGTCCGAAGACCACTTCTTGTACTGTTCTTGGAAGAGGATATTCTGGAAGGCATTTTGTTGAGAGGTGGTACCCTCCTTTTCAGTGTAGGCCTGGAAAGGGGTGATGGCAGTTCCAGGCGGGTCTCCAGTGGCTCCTCCAATTCCGGGATTGTTCGTGGCTCCGAAGCCGCCAGACGCCGGAGTGCTGCCAAACATGGATCCCGTTCCGGTGGCGGCGGGGGCTCCAAAGCCGGAGGGCTTGGCCGCGCCGAAGAGGCCAGTTCCGGTAGTACCGGCGCCAAATGAAGAACCGGTGTTGTTTGCGGTCGCTCCAAAGCCGCCAAAGGTGTTGTTCGTGGTAGTGGCACCGCCGCCGAAGAGGCCACCGCCGGAGGCAGTGGTAGAAGCGCCGAAAGCAGGCTTAGCAGCGCCAAAGCCGGTGTTTGAGGTACCGAAGCCACCTAGAAGAAGACAAGGAGAGTTAGTAGTTAGCATGAGTGGGTGTATGGGCTTGGTGGTAGTATGTTTGGTGGTAAAGAGTAAATAGGGGCAGCGGAAAGGGTAGTGAAGCACAGAGTGGAAAGACCAGGTTGTAGCCAAAGCTCTCAGTACGATTCTGGTGTTTGAAAGTTGTGTCACAACATCGTCCTCTCTCCCCTCTTTCTCTCTCTCTCTCTCTCTCTCTTATTCTCTGGGATCGATCGAAAAGACGAAAGGCCCAGCGGACGAAGAGCAAGTCGCGAGATTCGAGCACAGGCGAACAAGACACAGAAGAACGCAAAAGAAGCCAGGTGACAAAGTGGCGGACTGATGAAAACAAGAAAGTGGGTGGGTGTCTCTCTTTTTCTGGGATGCAAAGATCGAGGATCTTCCATCTTCCAAGTGCTGCTCACCTCCTGTCGAGCCGAAGCTTGATGAAGCCGCGGTGTTGCCAAAAAGACCGCCACCAGGAGCAGTGGCAGTATTGTTTCCGGCGCCAAAAGCACTGGTCGTATTTGTTCCGAAGGCTGGAAGAGATAGCAGAGAGACAAGGGAGCGAAGAGGGGTTTCGAGACACATTAGGACGGTTGGCCACAGACGAGTCGGCGATATGCAACTAGAGGGCCATATGCACATAGCGAGGCATAAGGCCATAACGGCGTCCCTGGCCAGAAAGCGACGAGAATACAAAAAGAAAAAAAGAAAAGTGATGCTTACCACTTGTAGTGTTGTTGTTGTTTGCAAAACCGCCAAAGCCGGAGGTTTGGTTGGTGGACTGGCCGAAGCCAGTTCCCGAGGTACCGAAGCCCCCGCCGAACGACATGGCTGTGGTACCGGCAGCGAACGGAGCTGCGGGTGGGGGGTAACGTGAAGAGAGATTAGAAGTGTATCAAAGAGAGAAGGGAGCTGTGTCGTGGGCGTCAAGCATCAGGAGACCTCGAGGCAGAGTCGAGAGTCGCGGGCCGCAGTTGGGCTCGTGAGAAGCGGAAAAGGAAGGAATCCTCAGATCGGCAATCGCTGTTCGAGTCGATGCAGAATGAGAAAAGACAAAGGAGACGATGACAGTTCTGATGATGTCTTGATTAGGAGGAGAGAAGAGGCGCGCGCATCAAATGCTATAGCAAAGGGGAGGAAATACTGGGCGTTAGCGAGAGTCGCAGCTCGATGATACCACGGGCCTGACGCGTCAATTGTGATGCCTCAACACTCGCCAGACGACAGAAGACTCCGAATCAAGCCGTGATGCAGGCGAGTCGCGGTTGATGGAGGTTGAACCTGCTTTCGAAGTCGGGCCGCAGAAGCGCGCGTCCACGATATATGTATGAACCAGAGGAGAGGAGCACACAGAAAAGCAATGAGAGAAAATAGAGAAGATACTGACCTGAATGGAGATTAATGGTGGATGTATGGAAAAGGGGAAGTAAGGTTAGAGAGGGAAGAAATACAAACCACAAGAAGAGAAAGGTGGTGATGCTTTTATTTGTATTTTAATAGATGACAAAATATTGAGAGCAAAAGAAAGGAAGGTTCAAAAAAGAAAAAAAAATATTCCATTCCAGGTTTAGAAGGAGCAGCCCAAAATTCGTTCCTGCCCTTTTTCTGCTCGAAAGTTTGGCTCTAACTATCTGTACACAATGTCCACATTCATTCGGGCTGCATACAAAAGGTACAAAAGACCTAGCCAGGCTGAACAGGAGACAAAGTCAATGCTAGCGTTTGATTGGCTGGAACTGTGAATTATCCAATAGGAGTGCTCCAGTCTGTACCTGAGCACTGAGTCACTGCTGCCTGTACTGGCGCCTAAAGGTACCTCAGCTACAGGTACCACTTCCCACGCCTGAAGCTGGACTGTACTGCAGATATGCACTGGGCACCAAAGAAAAACCGAAGAGATCACGACGAAAGTGTCACTTGAAGATGGCAATAACCGGTAGATGTGAGCACTTCCCAGCGGAACTTTCAGCCGCATATGTGCAGCCTCAAATAAAGCGTCTGTGTCGAGTCATATCCGGTCAAAATCTCCTGGCACGAACGCAGCTCCGGCTTCCAGAAGCTATCAAGGGCCCGTTATGTAAGCGGCTGCTGACTAATGCGGCGCGTCAAGCTCAACGCGATTCTGGAACCCTTGTTTTTTGTGTTGGTCCCAGCCTATCGTCGGCGCTTCACTTCTGCTTTTCGGAACGACGTCTCTTCTCTTGAAAATCGGCTTCGTTTCTGTGGCACGTGGATTTCTCTCTCTTCCAAACTGCTCTCCTCTCCCATTCGACCTCTTTACTTCTCTTTGTCCTGAACCTCTGCCCACGAGTCTTGCGACCTGCGTGTCTCACTCCGTCCGTCCATCTCATCTGCTATTCCAACCCACCTGGTGTTTTTTTTCTTGTTTTTGTCTCGGTCACCTGCAGGTATTACAGCCTTCTTTTTCTCCTAGCCTTTCTTTGCGTGGGCACGCGTGTGGGATTGTGGTTTTGTTTTCTTTTGTCTTTTTCTGTGTGACATTTGCTGTGGCTATCCGTGGCTTGCGCTGAATTGTGAGTGGCCTTTTCTGTATCTGCTGTTGTGGTCCCACCAGCCATTAACAGGATATATTCACTTGCGACAGCCTTACATTCTAGGATATCTTCTGCTTTGTTGCCCAATTCAGTCTTGGTCTGTTCAGCCAACCTTCGGCAGCTTACTTCGGCCGGCTTAGAATATCTCCTGCTTCGTCAACTCCCTACGATCGCGATCCTGCGCATCTTGCACCGCCTCTTCACGTCGACTCGTGCCGAGCAATCCAACCTCCCCCCTCCCTCCCAACACGCCCATTCGCAATGGCCCACCACCGCGATGCCGGTCGCGTGTCGTTTCAGATCCGCGACGGATACGGCCGGCCAGGTCCGGAGTTGCAGGAGTCCCCGTTAATAGAGTCGCAGAAGGTGACGGAGGACCAGAGAGCCGAAATTGCCCAAGCAGTACGTCCAGTGCCCCGCGTCTGCAGTCTTCTGTGTGCCGTGTAACCTACTAACACTCCAGTCCAGTTTGATCTCTTCGACCAAGACCACGACGGCTTCCTCGACTACCACGAGTTCCGCTTCGGCCTGAAAACCCTCGGCTTCGACCTCGAGAAAGCCCGCGTATACGACCTGCTGACCACCAAGGGCGTGCCCCCGCCGTGGCACCCGCCCAACGAGCCGTGTCCCGGCCCGAGTCTGCGGATCACCGCGGCCGTGTTCGACGAGGTGGCGTCCGCGCTAATTGCCAGCCGCGACCCGCGCGAAGACCTTGCGCGTGCATTCGACATGTTTGACGTGGACAACGACGGCCTGATCTCGCTGAACGACCTGCGCCAGGTCAACCAGTCGATCAAGCAGGGCACTTCGGCGACGGATTCCGACATGGCGAACATGATTGCCCAGGCTGATCTGACCGGCAAGGGCGGAGTGAACCGAGACGAGTTTATTGATATGATGATCGCGGCAAAACGGAGGAGGGGCTATGGCAAGTGAAGTGGCGGTGGCTTATAGTGGTTGTGTGCTCGTCCTGTCTTTTAATAGCATCGAAAGCTTTTTTTAGTGTTTTTCGCAATTCAGCTCAAGGGTTTTCTGCTTCAAAGGTTGATTTCGTGACTGGTTCCGAGAGAGAAGTCGTGTACTGTGTGCTCTGTGTATGCTCTTCTACGTATCAACCTGTATGACTTGCTAGACCTGGTTTTGGTCTAGCAACTGTGACTCTTTTGACCCATGTTAAGCTGCTTCATAACTCAAAATATCAACAGGCCAGTTCTGAGAGTGCTCGTAGCAAATGGGCACCTCCCGGGTGCTGGGGTTAGATGCGTCCGTTCTCAACATCAGCAACTCAGGTGGCAACCCTAACCCTAACCAACACGGTTCATCACCGGCTAAACTACACACACCTTCATTTTGGAGGGGGAGCTTAGATCTCTTATGGAATCTTGATCTTTCAACTCTCCAACTTCATGATCGTGTGCCTTTTCTTTTTCTCCCTTGCATTTCTTTATATCTCTCATCTTCAGAGGGGTATATTTTAATCAAGTCACTGATTGACTCGTTTAATTGCTATTTCGCCTCATATACTCTCACACCCACGCTCTCTTGCTCTATATGTTCACGATCCCTAGATTCATCAACCGCGCGTGTCACGTCCCACAAGCTTCAGTTGGCGCATGGGCGGGCGCAAGACAGCTTCAGTCAGTGTGAAGACCGGAAGAGCACCGGGAAAACAAGCGACTGCCAGGTTCTCTAGATAGCTAATACACCATCTCGTATCGCTATATCCTTCTTCGTTTCTCTCTCTCTCTCTCCCACTCCCTCTCTATCTCTATCTCTCTCTTCTCGATAATGCCCACCGCGTGCCCACCATGGACTCCGACTGGGATGAAGTATGCACATCTCTCCTTCATGCTGCTACTCGGACTGCTAGTACACCCACATGAGATGAGGGCAATATACTGACTAGCAATGTCCGGATCTCTCCGTACTAGGTTTCCCGCATCCCGTTCCCTCCAGGGCCGGGCAACATCCCGACACCCCTCACCTGTATGACCTTCGACAACACACAAGAACTGCTATGGACAGGTAACTCTCAAGTACGGACAACGACGACGACCCCATACCCTTTGCTATCCTCTTTGTGCTGGAACTTGATGGGCGTGTTGCTGATGCAAACTCCTTAGGGCCGGGTAACATCGTTCTTCGGCCCCGATCTTCGGCGGTACTCGTCGTTTATGATCCACTCGGCGGCCGAAGGCGCCGTCCGCCAGATCATCGTCACCGACAAGGGCGTACTAGCTCTCGGACCTCAAACTATTCACCTAGCCAGCCGGAAAGGACCGGCAATATGGCACTTGACGTAATACTGCGCCACCCCCCCCCTGCTTGTTATGGCGTTACTCTGACACAGATCTGTTCTCTCTTCAGGCATGAATCCCTCACCGACCTCTACTGCATGTGCCTGACCTCCCGCGGAGCGAACAACGAACTCATCGTCGCTGGAAACCAGCCGACCATCGTGGTGATCGACAGCGCGAAGGGCGAGGTCGTGCGCCAGGTACCGACCGAGCACCAGTACCGCATGATGAAGCGCAGCCGGTACATCTGCGCGGCGACCGACGGCGGCACGGTGCACCTGCTGGACCCGCAGACGCTGGCGGTGGTCAAGATCTGGAACGCGCACTCGGCGCTGGTGTGCGACATGGACGCGCAGCACGACTGTATCGTCACGTGCGGCTTCTCGCTGCGGCCGGGACACAACTGGATGCGCGATCCGTTTTTGAACGTGTTTGATATCAAGAAGATGACGTCGACTCCGCCGATTGCCTTTCCCGCAGGCGCGGCGTTTGTGCGTATGCATCCGCTGATGTCGACTACGAGCATCGTCTTGTCTCAAAAGGGACAGATGCACCTGGTCGACCTGGTTAACCCGAACTCGAGCAACAATGTGCGCCAGGCCAAGACACTGTCGTACCTGACCACCTTTGAGATTGCGCCGTCGGGCGAGGCTCTGGCCCTGGTTGACGGCGACGGCATTATTCACCTATGGGGATCGCCTTCCAAGGTGCACTTTGCCAAGTTCACCCCGACCGAGTTTGCCATGTCGGAGGAGGAGGATCTGCAGCTACAAAACCAAATTGACTGGTCCCCGGAGTCGTACGTCCACCTATTGCCCCGAACTAACTCTTGATTGTTCTTTTGGTACTAACTTCCCCTCAGCCCCCTTAACCTCATCGGCATGCCCTACTACCGCGACGTTCTTCTATCCGCCTGGCCCTCGTTGGTGTGCGATGGCGGCGGCCCTCCCGTCAAATACGACCCGCAGTACCTCTCAACCCTAACCATGACGGACTTTGGCCGCTACGGCCGAAACACGAGCGGCCTGCGGCGCAACCAGATCGAAAACACCCGTCGAGACGTACAACCGGGTGATAGTACCGGAAACGGCGATGTGGGCACGGTCGGCGGTATCCAGGCGCCCAAGTTCCTCAGCGAGAAGGCACGTGAGTCGCCGGCCGCCGCCGCCGCGGCTGCTGCAGCAGCGTCGGCGGCATCGGCGGGTGTCGAAGGTAGCGCGGCTTCCGGGTCGGATGTTCCGGCTATGTACCGGCATGTTGAGATCAAGTACAGCAAGTTTGGAGTGGATGACTTTGACTTTGGGTACGTTGCGCTTGTTTCCATATGACGGGTTTGAAGGGCCACCGCAACTAACGAACACCAGCTTCTACAACAAAACTAAATATTCAGGCCTGGAAACGCATATCCCCAGCTCGTACGCCAATGCGCTACTCCAGCTTCTGCACTACACACCCATCGTGCGCAACTTTGCCCTACGCCACACGGCCACCCCGTGCATTGATGAGCAGTGCCTGCTGTGCGAACTGGGCTTCCTGAGCGACATGCTGCAGAAGGCTGACGGATCAGTCTGCCACGCGACGAATATGCTGAAAGTGCTTACGCACTTACCGCAGGCGGCGGCTCTGGGGCTGCTGGAAGACGATACGGTGCGCGGTGCGGCATCGGCTGGTTCGGGCTCCGGCGGCGGATCTGGGGCTGTTGCTGCGACTGCGGCTTCGGCAGGCGGCGGGAGCAGTGTGATGCTGCAGTCGCTCACACGGTTCTTGCTCGACAAGTTTGTGGCGGACTACGCCACGATGATCAACCACGCGAACCCGATGGTGCATGTGTTTGGCACGGAGGCGACGTCAAGCTTGCGGTGCACGCAGTGCAAGAGCGAGCAGACACGGCCGGGCTCGTCCCTTGCGATCGAAATGCTGTACCCTGAGCCGGGTGCCGGGGGAGGAATCCCTGGCGGTGTCCCTGGCCCTGCTGGTCGGATGGCCGCCGGGGGGAAACCTGGCCACCATGGCCACCACTCCCATGCTGGACAGGCGCAGCGCGGCGGGGCGGCGACGTTCTCGACATTGCTCAAGGCCAGCATGGAGCGCGAGACGAAGGCCAAGGGGTGGTGCAACCGGTGCCAGCGGTACCAGACGCTGGCTACACGCAAGGCGGTGGCGGGACTGCCCGCGGTGATGACGGTCAACGCGGCGATGACGTCGCCGGATCACCGGCAGTACTGGCTCACGCGCGGGTTCCTGCCGGAGGAGATTGGCGTGGTGGTGGAGGCGGGCCAGGTGTTTTGTTTCGAAGGGGACGAGCTGCGGGCGCGCATTGAGCAGGGCGTGCCGAATCTGGTGGTGTACTCGCTGATCGGCGCGGCTTTGTCTATTGAAGGCGGCGGAGCTGGGGCGGGCCAGAAGCCGCACTTGGTGGCAATGGTTGATGGTGAGTGATTCCGTGCTTTCGGAGCCATTCGTGACCGATGCCAGTCCCAACTTACTAACGTATGTCTCTTTCCCTCACGCTCTATCTAGTCAGCCACTCGCAGACGGTTGCTCCGGGCCAGCGCCAATGGCACCTTTTCAACGACTTCCTCGTTCAACCGGTCCCGACGACGGCCGATGCACTGGCGTTCGCGCCGTGGAAGATGCCGTCGGTGGTGGTCTTCCAGATCAAGCACAGTAACAACAAGCTCGATACGTCGTGGCAGACCACGCTGGATACGCGATTGCTCTACCAGAGCGTCGGACCCGGCGGGCCGAGCACGCAGCCGTTCCAGGCGCTGGATCCGAGCACGGAGCGGCCGGGCCCGCAGACGATTGTGGCGCTGGACACGGAGTTTGTGGCGGTGCGGCAGTCGGAGATTGAGATGACGTCGGACGGCGAGCGGTCGACGATCCGGCCGACGGGGTACTCGCTGGCGCGGGTGTCGGTGGTGCGTGGCGGCGGCGAGCTGGCGGGCGTGCCGTTCGTGGACGACTACATAGCCATCCGCGAGCCGATTGTCGACTACCTGACGTCGTACTCGGGCATTGGCCGCGGCGACCTGGACCCGGCGGTGTCGCCGTACCACCTGGCGTCGCGCAAGGCGGTGTACAAGAAGCTGTGGCTGCTGCTGAACCTGGGGGTGCGGTTCCTGGGCCACGGGTTGCGGCAGGACTTCCGGGTGGCGAACATCCACGTGCCGCCGGCGCAGGTGATCGACACGATCTCGCTGTTCTACCTGCGGGCGCGGCTGCGCAAGCTGAGCCTGGCGTTTCTGGCGTGGTACTTTCTTAACGAGGACATCCAGCAGGACACGCACGACTCGGTGGAGGATGCGCGGACGGCGCTGAAGCTGTACCGCAAGTACGAGGAGTTTGAGGATGCGGGGGTCTTGGAGACCATGCTTCTGCAGGTCTATAACCACGGTCGCGAGCTTAACTTCAAAGCGCCCCGCCGGGACCCCCCGCCGGCTCCTCCGGCGGAGACTGCGCCGGCCCAACCGCCGCCGCCGCCGCCGCCGCCCCCACAGCCCCCGCAGCAGCAGCTGCCGATACAGCCTCCCTTCGCTCCGCAGGTGGCTTCGCCGCCGCAGCCGCACCCGACTGTGCTGAACCAGCGGCCGCCGTCAATCCCAGCGGCCCGGCAGACGCTGCAACAGCCGCCGCCCGGTCTGTACACTCAACAGCAGCAGCAACAGCAACAGCAGCAGCAACAGCAACAGCATCAGCAGCTGCAACAGCAACAGCAACAGCAAGGTCCCCCTGGACTCCTCCGTGGACCGCCCGGTCTTCCTCAGCCGTCGTCTGCCGTCGCAGCCCTCTCTGCATCGGCAGCTGCTGCCGGTCCTCCAACTGGCTGGACGGCCCGGCGCACACAGCCATATCGGTAAAGGAACGGCTTTAGGTAACAAAGCCCATGGTACATATCTTTGGAACTGCGGTTCTTTCTGAGGGGGGCACTATCTCTTCTTTTCTTCATTCTTTCGAGGTCTAGGGTATCGGGGTTGGTAGCGTTCACACGCCGGGGTGGTTGGTAGGGTTTGGGGTGTCCTCGGGTGTGTAAAAAGGGTGGATGGACGGACGGGTGTTCTATCCTCCAGCGACCAGCGGGCTTATCAGCTAGTCAGGACTGGTATTGAACCATTAATCAACGTTTCTTCTGTCAGTGGCTTTTCTGTGGTTGTGTCCTATGGCCCATGTCTGCATGCAAAGTTAACCCTAGAAGTGCACCCCGCCATGAAGTCCGGGACCTACTACTGGACTCCGACTTTAATCAACAAAACTTCTGACGACCCTCATCATCTACAAAAACAGTATAATGGTGTCTAGGGTAGGCGCTTGAGGGTAATGACCGTGTCCCGTAGCCACCAGCCTACCAGGGTTACACACACTCCCCGGCTCCGGCGGGGAAGACCTCGGCGATTCCCGGGCCAGGCGTCTTCGGCAGACAGATCATGGTGCACGCTTCACGAATGGACAGGAGGAGGGGCTTTTGGAAAGCGAAGAGGGTAATAGGAATAAAGAAAAGAGACCTAGGGATAAAAGCGAACGTAAAAACAAGTAACTCCGAAAGGAATGAGAGCGGGTAACTAAAAGCGAAGTTCTGAGGATAACGATGCTCGAGTCCAACCGCCCTCGCATTTAGACCAAAGTCATCCAAATAAAAGATCAATAAAAATAAACAAAGAGACCGGAGAGGCCCTTTATGGTCCTCTATGCAAGTGAAGTGACTTCGTTCACCTGCGTGTTTTCAACGTGAATAATCCAACTTCATGACTCTCCAAACATTTCAAGCTTGAGATCTCCACAACCGCCTTTTGAATCTTCTGTAAGTGCGTTGACTGCTGATGAGCGATCGGGGATTTGTGATCGCGCTTATTTGGTGAGCCAGCCGAGGTAGTCGACGACAATCAAGGTGACCATGCTAGAAAGAGAGGGCGAGAGAAGATGTTAGTACACGAACACAGCCACCAGAGAACACAGACAAGGGGAGACGAGAGGAAACTCACGCGTGAGGCGCAATGCGGATGTAGTAGGTGCCGAAGCCGCGGTAGAAGCGCAACACGCCCTCCTGGCGGGCGACCTTGGCGAAGCAGTCGAACATGCCGCGGTAGGGGACCTTGCCGTCGGGGCCGGGCACCTGTTTCTGCAGGCGGGTCTTGACGAAGTCGAACGGCAGACTGAAGAAGCTGGCAAAGAAGCCGGCCACGGCGCTGGCGGCGAGCGTCTGGGTCTGCGGCGCCAGCGACGTGTGCGTCTTGAGCTGCACCTTGGCCTCGCTGAAGAAGGCCAGCTGGCCGAAGTTGAGCGCCATGG